>CM039736.1:5678890-6168870 GCA_022539455.1 Dendrobium nobile | reverse complement strand
GAAATCAACCGGGGAGGAGACCAATGCCACCAACAATGAAGTTCTTCACCAATTGTACCAGATCCAGTCGCAGGAACAAAATGATTCTCAGAGATCTGGCTAACCCTTGAGCCAAGGGTCCCAGGCCATTTGATAAAAATGCAGTCTTGACCCACATTGAAGTGATGCGTGCCTTAATTCTCAAAGCAGTGGACGCGAATTTTTTTCCAGAATTTAGAAGCTTGTTGTGTAGGAGGTTTCCATGGGGAGATGTGCAAAGATTTATACCATCACACAAAAAGGTTTTTGGAGTTATTAAATCTGCCATTGATAGAACAAAATACACATGATATAGAGCTTCAACCGAAGGAATACCAAGCCCACATAACCTTTTGGCTTGAGTGACTTTTGACCACGCGATGAGGTGAAGTTTGTTATCATGAACATGCTATGGAAGTGGGGAATTAGAAACAGAGTTTGTTAATGTGGCATACACAATCTTTAGGTATTGTGAGCTCTGATCCATAGAGGCTGATCGTATTGGAAATAGTGAAACCCTACCTGCAAAGAAAGAAAGAACTTGATTTTCCAACATCATGTAGAGCTGGAAATCTTGCTCAGAAGTGGTTGGAAGTGAGAAAATCTTTACGCCTTTTAGGAGAATTGGGGGATTCCTTAAATAGATGAAGGACTCTTTTGGAATTAGTTGGATGCCAGCCATGTCACAGATGTTAGCACATCACTTACAGCACTAGAGAGACCAAAGTACTCTTAGTAGCATTGTGATGCTAGGCGGAAGAAAGACCAAAAAGATGCAAGCAGGATTTAGGGGCCTCAGCATTATCCCTAGAAGCAACACCGAAGACTAAGGAGATCATCTGCGTTCATGTGGTGATTAATGTGGGTTCTCTACAATTAATTCCTTTAGAAAGTTCAAGTTATCAAATAATTGCAGACGTACCCCTATGTGGATAAACCGACCATCACAATACAGAATAGGAGGGTGGAGGGGGAACTTAGCGAGCCAGAAAGAGGAATTACACAACAACCCTCCCTGAGAGCACTTCTAGCATATAGAGTAATAAACATCTGAGTCCAGGCTTGACCCAGGAAAAATATTTATCGGAAACCCCTTTTGATAAGCATGGCAATTAAAATTCGCGAGAGACGGAATCGAAGCCTTTTTAATGTCCAGTCTAGCGGCACAGACATTTCTTATTGCGTCTCTTTGAAATCTCTAAAGATTTTCGAAGACAAGGATTATATAATCCGTGGAATACCTCTTATTGCTATAAAGCCCGCTTGACTATCAACGTTATGAGGTGGTCATGGAAGCACCAATTATTTAAGTCTGTTAGCTAAGACTGAGCTATAATTTTATGAAAATACATTGCATAGTGAAATCGGTTTGTAGTCATTATAGTGAAGCATGGTGGCATCTTTGGATCTATGTATAGCATGGCTTTCATACCTTTGGGAAGGGTTCGAGTTGAAGAAGTTGGTAACAGCACTATAACTTGGATAACATTAAATGCAAGACTTTCTATAAAAAAGCGAAGGAAAAACCGTCCGGTTCAACAGCTAGGACATTGTTACCTTCAAAAACTGCCTTTCTTACCTCCTCAAGATGAACCGATTCCCAAAGAGATTTTAGATATGAGGACCAACTTCTGGAATTATTAGAAGGGGAGGGACCGCAAGGTGTTGGTGGTTAGAATTGTATAGGATTTGAAATGATTTAGTAATAGCCGTGGAAATTAGCATAGTTTGTGAAGTTGCCCGCATTAGTTGTGATTGTATTTGATGCTCAATTCGTGGTTGCTTTCATTTCTGATTTAGCAAAAAAGATAAGCAAGATTCAACTCTCCTGGGTAAGCCAAGAGGCACTTTGGCTCTTTGAGATATCAAGAGGACCATGGTGGATTGCAAAGAGCAAGAAGATTTATTCATTGAGTGCATTATAAGGCTCAAATTGAGATCCATAATTCAGAAGGCTGATCTTGGGAACGACATCTATAATAAGAGGTGTGCTTTCCGCTTTGAGATCCAAAATGGAACTGTGAGAAAGTTGGAAGAAAGGCCTTAGATCCGTTTTTAAGAGATCCCTTTAAATGGCAGTGCAAACTATTGAAACACTAGCGAAGCAAAGAGGACTTCTAGAATCCTAACAGAGAAAGCTGAGAACACATCCGTCCCAAAACCCTTACCCATTCATTAGTCCAGATAAGTTTTAAACATAAACCTCAGAGATATAGGTTTACACATGAGTAGGGATAAAAGATCTAATGGGGAATGTCAGAACTGAGGGGGATTCCACTTTGTAATATAGCCATTGGTAAAGAAAATCCAATAAGAGAGTTGACAAGACACTATCATAGTTTATTGGATAGGAAGATTCTACTATTATTGACACAATTAAAAAAAGACCAGTAGAGGATAATCAGTCTTGTAACCCATTTAAAAACAATTATTCAGCTCCCCTAGGCTGGTTGTGCGAAGAAAAAAGCACCACATAAAAAGAATCAAACTAACCAACTTATACTGTAACAAAAGAAACAATCATTCTACTTCTGTTCAAACGTCAAACATCCAATTACCCACGGTGATCCCTGAGAGGGGGACCGGTCAATAAATGATTCCAAACAGGACTTCTACGTTCTTCCATGACTTATCGCATGCATAACCACAAGAAAAATTGGGTTCGGTAAAACCCCAGATAGGACCCCAGGAACGAGTTGAGGAGTAGAGAGAATTAGGATGAAAGGTTGATAACAGAAGATTCCCATTTTAGCCAAATTCTGCCTGGTTGGGATTCCCTGAAATTGTTATAGCTACCCTCATTTGCAAACAGCAAACGAGAGTATAAAAACCAAGGGTCCAAGACTGAAAGCTGAGAAATTTTTGCTTCCAAAATGCAGAGAACTTGAGATCATGAGATGATCAATGTACTTGCAAGCACGTACCTTGTCCGGGTTGTTAAAACCCCTAACGTTCCAACTAGCAAAATTAGCAAGGAACATTAGGACTTTGTGGCTTTGGCCTTCTTGGCCATTTTCCTTTGGTCGGTTTGGGCTTGGCAGGAGATTTGCCTTGTCATTTTGGTTTTCTTTCGTCAACATGAAGTTTTGCCTGAGGAATCTGCGGTTCTTCCACGGTAACGGAGAAGGAAGAGGATAATCATTCTCAGACAAGCTATCAATACTTTGTAAGGTCACAGTCATTCTACTGCAAGGAAGCAAATTGTTGACTAAGGGCATTTTAGGATATTGAGGAGACTGTGAGAAGAAGTTGTCTGAAGATGAGATATTTCGGTGGGGGAATTCAGGTTAGGGATAGGAGGTAATTTTGATGGAGGCTAGGCTGGTCGGAGGTAGTGTGGTGAGAATCAGGCAGGGGAAAAGTGCCAGAGGGGGCCTTGGTGGTTCAAGGGGTGTTGGGGTTCGCGATGGAAGGGGTAAAGCCTGATGTGGAAGGGTCGACACAGGCTTAGGAGGTGGTTTAAACAGATGGGGATGGACGAGGTCGAGAAGGTTCGCTGTCTAGAAGAGCTTCGACCACGATTTTTGGGGGCTGAGGGGGAATGTTGGGTGAGGGTTGGATTCTTCGACAAAGAGAGAATGGTGGATCAACGAACCGCATCCTCACAGCGATTCCGGTTTCCATATCATAGATGAAGACCAAGACCATATCCTCGTCATCAATCTCTATAGGATTTTTTCGTGTAAAATGAGTCTTTAGAGATGAGGAACATACCGGGCAACGTTAGTTGGTACGATTGGCCGTGAGAGCGTCGACTGAGATCGGAAGCCTATGTAGCTGGCTATGCGGGAGATGCCCGTAGGGGTCCATAGAGCTAAGGGAAGTCAACATTTTATTCCAGAGCAGGATAGGGGCTGCCTCGTCATATTTAGCTTGAATTCGGAGACCAACGTTGAAGGATGAAGGATTTTCCAAATAAAACCAGGACCGCCCGTAATATGGATTCCAGATTTCTGAGGTAGAGAAGCTTCAGCAGAAGAAACCCATCAGCTATAGAAGCAAGGACAAAGAACCTTTGATGTGGACAGAGCCTTTGCATGGCTTTGAGTAAGCTTTCGTAATACGGGCGGGGCCGAGGGAGTATCCAATGAGAGCAGTGTTCCAGATGGTCTTACCTTCAGTGAGATCATTGGAGCGAAAAAAGTTTCTTTTGGCAGAAAAACCCAACAAAAAAAATATCAGAAAAAAGGGAGAGAAGGAGACTGGAAAAGCTTGAGCTTTAGACGAAGGAGCTGAAACTTATCAGGCGTAAGAAATGGAGGATCCAAGACGGGGCGTTGGGGAGGGGAGGGAAATCTTGTGGTGGAACAACCATCGAATGAGGGAGGATCCCTCCCAGGAAGGGAGGGAGGAACGCAGGCGGGCAGAAGAAGAAAACCCTGCGGAGCTCAAAACAGCTCACGGGTGTTTTGAACTCCGCTAGGGTTTTTGCTTCTTTCGTCGATGCGTTCTCCCTCCCTTCCTGGGAGGGATCCTCCCCTCATTCGATGGTTGTTCCACCACAAGTTCCCTCCCCTGCCCAGACGCCTCCGTTCTTGGCATCCCTCCCATTTCTTTTCTTTGCTAATAATGTTTCAGCTCCTTCGTCCAAAGCTCAAGCTTTTCCTGTCTCCTTCTATCCCCCGGCCAAAAGAAACTTTTTTAGCTCCAATGATCTCACTGAAGGTAAGACCACTATTCTTTGGTTTAGGTTTTATGAGTAAAATATTTTTGAGTATCAGCTAGTTTAGTTGCTGATAAAATTCTTAGAAGTTACCCACCGTTGCTTACCTTGGTTGGTTGGTGAGTACGGTTGTGAACTCTCAACCCGTGCTCAAATCCCCTCGAGCGGCAGCGCCTTTTAAGTGGGATCCAATCAAGTGCGGGACAGGAGATTTCTGTGGTGGGTGCCTCTTCTAGGTCAGTCGAGGATTAGTCACGCCGCCAAACGCCCTTTTGGGGTGTGGCAGCGCGTGGATACCCTATTCAAAAAAAAATTCTTAGAAGTTGTTGACAATATCCTAACATCAAATCTCGATTACATCATATTTGTACTTGAATATCAAATCTCGATTACATCTGATTAAATATGGTTTTTCTCACTATAATTAGACTTCATTGTTCACCATGTTACCATCTCTAATCCTTTCTTTGTGTGTCCAGGTCTCAACTGGTTTATAAATGCACGAGTTCGGCTCTGGAAACCCCATGATAGAAGAAATGTATTCTGAAATCAATAGAAAGAACCGTGCCGAGAAGGATCTAGCAGCCTATCACAGAACCATTGAAACAGATCAAGCAAGGTAGTCTGTAACATCTACCTTCTTCTTCATAGAACATTTTCGAGAAATATTTTTATTAATTCCAACTCTCTTTCTGCTGTTTAGATCATGAAATCAGCTGAAGAAGGCTTGCAAATGTACTTCACTTGTTTCCTCCATGTTAAATGTTTCAGGTTGAAGCTTCTAATTCCATTATATGTATTCAAAGTGTAACCTTTGTTGTATATCTGTAAACTTGGCCAACTTGTTATCTTTCTATCTTCTGTGTTCATGAAAGCAGATTAGAAAAGTTTCTACATGATTGGAAAAGTCTGAACTAGTCTTTTAGCAGCAAATGTAGCTCCTTTTGTTTTTCTATTGATTCGCTTTCCGAGACCTTAGAACTTGTAATTTTGATGAATTTGTATTAGTTTATTGCATCGTTGATCATCCCCAGAATCTGCTGTGTCGTTAGCTCTGGAATGCTGTCTTCAGTCAGATTTTAGAGGTTAGTGTCGATTAGGAAAAATAGAAAGCCGGTTTATAAAATTCTTGAGTGAAATAGATTAGAGATTGTATATTACAGCATTGGAAGCATTCTATGAGCAATCAGTCGAATTCTCTAGTAATATTGATTTACTAAATAAAATTATTTTTAATATTATAATTAGTCGAGTCTTTTAAGGCTATCGTCTCTTTATTTCCATAGGTTGAATCTAATTATGTTACTCTCCTAATAACAATCTAAGAAGGCCAGCATTTTATGTGACTAAGGCTTCGTCCCAAATGGCTTCTTTCTCACTTCTTAAAGTGGCTTTCTAGTACAAAAATTTAATTTTTTAGAAAAAGTCGCTTTAAGAAGATGGTGTGAAAGTCATTCCAAACGAAGCTTAAATCATCCAAGGTGATGCTAATCTTATTACTTATTTCATGTTTGTCTCTTAAATGTAAGCCGACTCATTCAGGGATACTTTTCTATCACGTAAAAGGCCTGATGCAATTCTTCATTTCAACCCGCCAACCGTGAATTGTGTTAATAATAGATCTAAGAAATTTATAAACGTGTAATATTTTTAATGATTTGATCGTCATTAATACACCAATAGATTTATTAATACTAAAATTAACATTCCATGATAATGATAGTTTAATTTTTTTCTTAAATGAAATTTGGATTGTTTGCCATTATATGTTCCCCAACAATAAATATTTTAATGTGCTTTGATTTAAATTATTGCTCTATTTGGGAACTAAATTAGAACATGCACCTAAGTAGTGCAATAACAGATCTTGCACGATTATTGATGCTGACCAGTTGCAGCATTAAATATATTTAGGGCGTGAAATAGAGGAGAATATAATTTAGCTTCAAAATTTGATGAAAAATTTGTAATTAAATTTTATTTAAATTTTAATATCTCTAAGGCCTATATATATATATATATAGGTATCTATATTTATTATTTATCTATATATATATATATGTATCTATATATATATATATGTATCTTATATTTATACATGTATCTATATATATATAAATACATTATATATAAATATATAGATATATATATATATATATATATATATATTATATATATATATTTATACATATATTTATATAGATATATTAAAATTAAAAGCAAATGAGGAGAACCGTTGGGATTCTGCGAGTGTGGCCCAGGAAAAAAACACAGTTACTGTGCACACTCACAGAGTCGAACGCAGTTCGATACAGACTTCGAATGTAATAATCTCTTCTAAAAATTATGATTGCAAAAAAAGATTTTAAAAATGTTAAATAAGACAAAAATAAATTGTTCCAAGAGCTTAAAATTTCCAAAATTCAAAATATTTTTAACCTCAGCTTTTATTTTTTCAAAAATTAATTGAAAATAAAAAAAGCAAGGTTGGCAATTTATAGCACTCATCTGTCACAAAAAAAAAAAAAAATTTATTATAAAAAGAGAGATAAACCTAGAGGCAAGCCAAAAAAAATCACTGATCCATGGAGTCAGCACTATCCCCCAGTCTTTTTCCCCTTACTGCGATAAGGACAACACTTCCCATTCTACCCTTGCTTGTCCTCTCGAATTTTTATTGTACAATGAAATAGCTTCCCATTCTTTTAACTTAAAGTTAGTCTCCATATAATGAATAGGCTTTCCTTATTTGATGTTTTTTTTATTCAATAATAATATTCATTACTCTAGTGTGGAAAGCTGAATTAAATGAAAATGAAATATTTGAATAATTTCTTGAATTCCTATATATAAATATATAATAATAAGACTATAATTTGATATAAGCTATAGCATTAGTTCAATTTTATATCAATGAATAAAAATCTATTTACTTACAAGGGATCCTATTTGTCTTTTCTTTTGTATTTAGATTATCACTTCCCATAACTTTGTCACTCTCTTCTTCAAATGAAGTATTTTTCATGCATAGATCCACTTCTATTTATAAGAGAAAGAATCAAGAGCTTTTTCTTAAAAAAAATTGTTAAGCAAGTCACCTCTCTGGAGTAAGGGATGTCAATATTGTAACCTGATCCGAAAATTTCGGGTTTGGGTTGACCCGAACAAGAAACGGGTCGGGTTTGAGTTCAATAATTCGACCCGTTCAAAAATCGGGTCGGTTTCGGGTTGACGGGGTCAACCCCGAAATGGAACCGAAAATGACACCGTTTTTGACCCGGCAACCCAAGATTGACCCTGTTTTTCCCGTTCTTGACCCAAAAAAGGAGTTTGACCCATTTGGACCCGAAAATTAGCAGTTTTTTGTTCGAATCGGTCAGGTCGGGTCGAGTTCGAGTCCAGAAAACCGACCGTGTCCCGAAATTGACACCCCTACTCTGGTGAGCGAACAAGATTTTTGCAACGGACTCCAATCACGTGAAGATTGTTTACAAAAGATAAAAAAAAATAAGGTTTAGGGTTATTAGAGTCTGAGCGGCGTCCAGACTCCGCACCTAATAATTTTTCAAATTAACGAGAGAGAGTTCGAGTTAGAATAAGTCTGAGTAAATAATATATAATTAGAAGAAGAGTTTGAGAGAGATAAAAATTTAAAGAGATAATTTAAGTCTGTCAAATACTTGAAAATTTTTAAATTTTTTAAAAATTTATTAGAATAAATTTATAATCTGACATTTCATCAAGATTTTCTCTAATAAATAATATAATGTAATATAATATGGGATTTTGACTCATTGATATAATTTTATAGATAGCTAAAATTTGAGTTTATTCATAAATAATTGCTACTATCATACTCTATATCTTATAGTTTAATTAACTAAATTTCGATCATCCATTAATCTTAAAATTATTTAAATTTACTAATGCCCTCAATCACTGTGTTCATCAGTGCTCCCACTCGATCTCTTCCTCCTCTTTCCAATAAAACCCAACCCCAGAACCCTCCTTTCCCCCACTCCCCTCTGGAAACTGCACATCGACACACTAAACGCATAAACCCTAAACCCCCCAAGAGTCTCATCCTCTCTACATCTATTCACTTCAAGCCAACAACACCTTCCCCCACCGCCGCCCCGCACACCTCCACTCCCTCATCATCCAACGCATCCCGCCCCTCTCTCCGCCGTCTGCCCTCATCCGCAGCTTCGACAATCCCCACGCTTACAAAACACTTCATCAAAAGCTGCAGCCTTTCCCGGAGACTCCTTCTCCGTCGGCTCTGTCCGCCAAGTCACCGTCGTCTCCGCCTCCCGCTTCCACCAGACCGAACGGCTCGAAATCCTCGACGACGACGCCATATTCTCAGCTTCAAGCGTCACCGGCGGCGAGCAAAGACTCAATAACTATCGCTCTGTGACCTCCGTTAACGAGTTTCGCGGCGCACGATGGAAGTGTTTATACTGTGTGTTGGAGTCTTATATCGTAGATGTGCCCGAAGGAACACGAAGGAGGATAACAAGATGTTTGCGGATACGGTTGTGAGGCTTAATTTGCAGAAACTTGCTTCTGTAGCCGTTGCTTCTGCAAATTCTCCTTTTCTCTCCTTCTTCTTTTTCGGCTGTATGAGTTTATACGTACGTAATTAAGTGTTCGAGTTGTATATTGATAATCTATATGCATATCCATGCATGAATTAATAAAGTCAACAAGCATTTGCTATTTTATACTCTGCGTTCTGTAATTTTTTAATTCAATTTGTTTGAGATGAAATTTGTATTTTACGCCATGAAAGTAATTGTGAATGGTTTTTGTTACTCTAGGATTCCTTTTGGGACAGCTTTTATTTACTGTTTTTAAAACGATTTTTAGTAAAAATTTCAAATTCAAAAATTTTTTTTAACTAAAAAACCTGTTTTAAAAAGCACGGAGAAAACAGTTTAATATAAAATCTTAGTGATATAGATTTCATGCTTGCAACATAGAGGCTTACACGCAATCTCAGTCGTATATCCCAAAGCATTAAAGTCTGCATGCAAGGCGCATCTGATTAGGGTGGTTCGGTGCATGTCAGCACAAGGAAATCTTTCAAAGCACTGATATTGCTTTGGCCAAACATTTAATTAGCCATTAAGCTTAACTAATTGAAAAATAGTAATTCGGATACATGCATGGGCAAAAACTATAAGATAATTATTCTGTGTGGATACCGAAGCAGTTCGGAGACCAATCAGAATACACTATGTCACCCTTGCTCGATACCACGGCTCGTATCGCCGCATTGTGGTTGCTCTAGATGACGTTCTGTCCAGAATATTTTCTAGAACTATAAAGGGAGGGGAGAGAGAGAGACAGAGATAGTGGGGTTGAAAGACATGTGAAAAGGGTTAAGTTTTATTGGGACATGTGAAACCAAGGCAGAGAGGCCAAGCTGCACAAATGTTTGGGCTTGTGTTCTGTCTCGTGCATTGCATCTCCTTCTCTTGGGAGAGTAGAAGGATATGACCAACAAGAAAACGACGACCAACATCTTTTTCTTCCACTAGTTTTACTTTGTTTGAGTGTTAATGGATTCATATTTGGTTGATAGGGCTATCAATCTTGTAATTCTACATCAATTAAAACTAATCAAATATAATGCAAAAAAAAAAAAATCAAGAATATTCTTATCAATTTTTTTAGCTAAGATCAGGATTAAAATTATTGGATTTATTTTGAGCTAAATACAATATAAAATTTAAATTATATATATATATATATAATTTTAGTCTCATATTTTCTTAAGAAATTATGAATAAAATAATATTTTTAGTTATGTTTTTTTATAATATTTATATTAAAAAAACAAATATAGCTAATGATGTGAGTGAAAATTTAATTATAAATTTTAGGAAAAAAAGGATAAATATTCATTCTTTTCACAAAACATGTAATTTAAATAAATATGTCTAAAAAAATGCTTTTACTCACTTATAAATTATCATCTAATATATAATTGGTAATTGTATTGTATTAAAAAAATGCTATATATTTTAAATTTATTAAAAAACATCTCTTTGGTTCTTGTACGGGGAACACAATCCTCCTAAATAATTCAACCATACCATTCATTTAATTTTTTAAAATGCTAATTATCAAATCACAAATTTATTAATTTATCACATAATCACTCTTTCTTAAAAATAATTTTCAAAATATTTATAAATTTAATTAATTAACACCAAGCATTCAGCATAAAATGTACTAGAAAACACTAAACTCTTTTCTGATCCACCCTCGCTTACCGCCTGCCACATGGCATTGCAACGGCTGGCTTCACGTGGGGCTGCGGCAGTTGACGGAGAGAAGTTCCGGGCACTCGTGTACACTCCATGCTCCCCGTGATCCCATCAAGAACATTTAAGGCCTGATCTTTGCTCCAACATTTATGATTAATAAATTTGGTTTCAATCATAATCTTAAATGAAAAAAATAATGAGCTATTTATGAAAAGTATTATCATATAAAATTTATTTGGGAAAGATATTTAAATTTCATTAATAAAAATTGACTATGAAAAGAAGTGAGAAAATAATAAAAAATAATAATTAAAAAAGAAGCTCTTACTTTTTGTAAAGTAGGCGAAATAATTTAGCTACAAAATTTAAAAGGGGGGTTAACATACGAGTGTCACTTTATTTCGTGTTATTTACATATCTAACATTCAAAATTTTAAAATTTCATAGATACCACTCATATAAAGCTTTAAGATCAAATATATCACTCATATACTTCATTATTACCACCCATATCACTTTACAAATTTTAATATTTTTATTTTATGCACTCATATTTATTATATGGGTCTATGGGGAGGGATGTCAATTTTTGACATGACCCGAAACATGACCCGAACCCGACCCGGAAAAATATGGGTTCGGGTTGACTCGGTTAGCAAACGGGTCGGTTTAGGTTCGAAAATCTGACATTATTTGAGTTACGAGTTGGGTTCGGGTTAACCCAGGAACCCGATAATGACCCGAAAATGATTCTGCCCATTTTTTGTTGCCGGGCGTGCACGCCCTGCCTGCGAAATGACCCGACGTGTCGAGTTGCAGTCGCTCAGTCAATCAGTTCGTCAGCTATCGAGTCACCAGTTCACCTCCTTCGAGGCTGTAGTCGCTGCTGTCGCTACAGCACCGCCGCCGCCGCTGCTGCCATACCGCCAGTTTGTGTCTAGTCGTTGCTGCACCGCGTGTTCGCGTTGATCGTCGCGGTCGCGTCGCTTCCGCCGATGCTGCCCCGACATGCCACAAGCTCGCGCTAAGAACCTTATCTGAAAAAAATCCGTGTTGGTCGTAGGTTTGGCCCCCCCGGTCAGTAAATCGCCCCGTTTGTAAAAACGGGTCGGGTTCGAGTTGACCCGAATAGTTCCTGGTTCGACCCGAATACGACCCGTGACCCGAAATTGACACCCCTATGACTATGGGTGGTAGGCATGTAATATTAAAGTTTTAGGTATTAGATATGTAAATAGCATAATATAAAGTGGTATGTATATATGTAAATCTCCTAATTTAAAATTAATTAATCATCATATCTTAGTTGGCCTATATTAAATTTAACCATAATTTTAATTTTTGAAGATTTGTGTTTATTGATGATTTGATTGAATTTTAGTATATTTTTTAATGGCTAAATGTTAAAATATTATATCATAATTACATTTAATTACCCACACTATTGAAAATAACTACTTAATTAAAAATTTAAATTTTATGACAAATAACTCTAGGTGTCTAATAATGTTAAATGACTAATAATTCTATAATTAGGCTTTGTTTAAATTGCTTCTTTTTATTTTATTTTATTTTGTTTTATTATCTAAAGAATTTTATGAACATGCTTTTATGATCATTTGAATTGAATTATATATGAATCTTCTCTTATTTTCATACGATAGTATAACAATATATTCAATAAGGTTTTGCATCAATATATATTTATTATCAAATTGAATAAAAAAATCTTTTATATATACTATATCATATATATTTATATATATATATATATATATGGTGGAAAAAATTCAATAAGCGTCTTTCTCTTCTTTTTTTTTAGAAATTTCGAATGAATTTAATAACTAATTTACACATTTATATATGTCAGGATCTAGAGGATCTCATTAAGCTGTGAGTGTTAGGGACTATAAATTATCATTGCATGTTTGAATATTTATGCTCATAGAGAGAAAGTATTTAATGTATTGTTTTTATCTAAAGTTTTGGTATAAATATAGATAAAATTAGAGTTGCAATAGAGTCTAGCTTTTGCACGTAAAAAATCTGTATATGATAATTTAATCTTCATGAACCATAAAATATTTTTTTAATATTTGAAAAAAAATAAATTTATTTGTAAATCCAAAAAACTATTAATGTTACTAAAAGTTTTACATAAAAACTATTTTGAGTTTTAACATGAAATATGCTGTTAAATTAAAAAAAAAAAAAAATAAAAAAAAGAAAAAAGAAAAATCATCTGGCGTGCTATTATTACAAAATAGTAACAGGTAGAAGTTGAGAGTTGTTGGGAGCGGAAGTTGAGGATGATAATTTGGGCGGGCTGATAATAGCGTGGCTCACAATTTATATTTAAATTTCAAATATCAAAAATTGGATATTTATTTTTTATAAATTATAATTATATACAACTAATTATTTTTTAAAATATTATATATCTTTTCATATATTTATTTTTTAACTATAAAACTTTAAAGGTACTTTTTAGTTTCATATAAGGTACTGCTTTTATTTTATTAACTAAACAGTTAAATACTTAATTAATGATTAATTAAATTAAAACTCAAATATTTTTTAAAATTTATAAAAATTATTTTTTATTTTTTTTTTAAATTCAGATAATTTCAGTAATTAATTTAATAACTTTTCTAAGATATAATTATTTTTAAATTATTTTAAATACCGTTTTAATTATTTTAACTTTAATAAACGTCTAACTAATCATTCGTTAAACCTAGTCTAAAAATTCTTAATACATATATTTTTAGAAAATTTAAGAATTTTAATTTAAATTTATTTTAAGATTTTAAAATCTATTTTTTCTTAATTTTATTTATTATTTAATTACTATAAACTACTTATATTACTATATTTAAATTAAATATTACATTAAATATGTTTCAAATTAAACTTATTTTGAATTATTTTCAAATCTCTTTTGGGTGACCAGTTGATCTCTCAAAATTATATTTTATATATATAGTATTTATATATTTTATATATAATTACTATTATTTTAATTATATTATTTTTTTACAAATATATATGTAGTTAAATAAAATAAAACTTTCAATATGTTGATTTGAGGATCCTCTTAAAAATTTTAAGCATAGATTAAGCATGTGAATAGAGTTCATGGGAGAAGATTAGTGAATAATTAGACTCCAATCATTCATTAATCACTTCATTTATCTTATCTAATTATTGCTTAATTTTTTTATATGTGTATGGTACACGAGCATTTAGTTTAGGCTCTCATACTTCTCAGAACATTGGGTGCTATAATTTGTTATATTTTTTTTATGTTATCCCAAGGGTTAGTCACTAATACTTGATTTAAACTAATTTAATCTAGCGACACCTTCAGGATAGTAATTAAGGATCCGTCTAGCGAATTTAGAGAAATTCTATGAGCTATCATACATTTCTGATTGTCATGAAACTTGAAACAATTTATCTTAATGACATTTTCAACATCTTAGAATTTGCTAGGAGTTTTTAGGGTCCTTTAAGCCACTTGATTAACAAACTCTAATTCACCATTTAATTAAACTTTGATTATTTCAAAAAATTCTAATAAATTCAAATTAAATATAAAAAATTATCCATAATATATCAAAATCTAAAAAATTTAACCCTTAATCTCCCAAAATTAAAAGCACTTAATTGGACTTCAGTTTGAACATTAATTTAATTTTGATTAAAATTTACTCTTTTAATTAAATTAAATAATTAAAAATTATCAAAAATTCTAAAATTTTTCCAAACATTTGAAAACATCTCCCCAGGTCATTTCTGACCTTTGAGGGTGATTCCAAGAGGTTTGGGACTAATTTGGATCAAAATTCCTAAAATGTCCTTAATTAGATAATTTTAATAATTCATTAAATACCCTAAATTTGAAAAATCATAACTAATTCCAAAAAAATTCAAATTGGGTAAACTAAAATGCATTCAACTCTAATTAAAATCTAGTATTTATTAAAAATTTGTTCTTTCCATAAATAAACTTAAACGAAAAAAGTCAACTCTCCGATCAACCATAGTTCGATAACTAGGGTCCCAAACTTCTAAAAATCATAACTTTGTGTAGAAAACTCTAAATCCAACAAATTCAAAGTCTAATTAATCCTTATAAGATTTAATATTTAATAAAATTGCTAGAATCCCTAAAACTATAATGTTTCTAAAAGTCACCTTTTGGACCTTTATGATATAGCGGATAGGATGACCTCGGATCTTTTAAAATCTGTTAATTCAACTTAAACTTTAAATAATATCATCCTAAATATTAAAAATAACAAACCAACTAAATTAATTAAAATTAACTCCAAGATATTATTATTTGAATTGTAATCAAAATTTTCCCTTTTGACCTTCAACAAATTGGATCACAAATAACTGGAACTAATTACTCGACGTATGACACATCCAAATCCACACAGCCTACTACACACATATAAGATTATTTGCTAGGTCACTATTTCTATCTCTAGGTTATGCCGGTATTCCTTTTATGTTTCTATGATGTGACGCTCTACATGTGGCACATATATTGATTATTTTGATTTGTTGTGATGATTACCATGATGATGAGCTTTATTATTATACTTTCTTTATGATGTGTTGTGCAATAGATTATCCATAAGTTAGTGGCAATCTTGATACTAATGATTTCTTCTACATGTGGTCATGATCTTGCAACACTAATAATGGGGGCTAAAATAATAAATAAATTATGTATATACTTACTACAGGTGCTTCAGCTGCTTAGCCCCCAAAGAAATAAGAGTATATAATTGTTTGAGATATTTTTCTTTCTTTAATTACTTAGGATAACCCTGTAGGAGAGTCTAAATTTTTTTTCCATGATTTAATTTGTATTTGATGTATCAAGCTGTAAAAATTTCTAAAGATAAGACATTTCAAATATAAGAGATTCAAAAAGAAAAGAAAACTCCCTCATTAGAAATTTCTTTTAATTTGGATACCCCTTTAAATGACGAACCATAAGAAGAACGAATGAAGACGATCCATATAAGGACTAGAAGATGAGGATGAAGATAAAATGCCTTATTTTTAAGACTTGCGTCATTCAGTATGATTAGAATACAAGTTATTATCGATGAGGCCTAGCCACCATTTCTTTTTTATAGATAATGGGTTATACTTATATGACACTTGTCATACACTTTTAGACTTTTTCTTACTCTCGTAGATATTTATATTGATGTGTTTACTTTACTTGCACCATAGAAATTATTTCTTTTACTAGGTTTTTTTCTTACATGTGTGTGTACCTGATTTTACTAGGCTCTTTAGAGATAACATTTTTTCTATTCATAATTAAATTTTAAGATTTTAGTAATTAAATAATATAGAAAGCTAATAATGTAGGAAATAGTCAGAATCATCTAGGGTCCCATGCATATTAATGCATCTTCTCTCTCTTATTTAAGACACTTCCCTACGTATAGATAGAGTTCAGATAATCTGAGCTATGAGAATGAGGTGATGAACCTGGGGGGAGCCTAGTATTTTGAAAAATTATTTGTATGCCTTTTTTAAATTTTAAGCATTCATGTTTTGAATACTTTTCAACTAGCATGTTTTACATTAGAAACTAATTAAATCAAAATTTAATTATATTAGTTCTAGGAACATACTACCCTACATATGTATAAGGCCACTTAGGAGGCTCTTTAGATGTCGACCTTAACATCCAAAAATTCAGCCTCCCACCTATCTTTCATAAAGATCAGACAACATGAATTTTATATGACTAGGTGGTTAGCTGGCTTTTTTTTTCAAGTAGATAAAAGTTCAGAATGCATTAGTTAGGACACGGGTGTTTGTATTATGTGTAGAACACTAATCTTACTTTAGATTTAGAGTTCAAGGTTACTACTATAAATGTCTAATAGTGTGCCTTATCAGTGGGTAAGTCATATACTCTTTAGATGCTATAAATCATGCCTATCCGTATCACATGGATGACGCCACCTTCATCTTTCTCTCTTGTATACTCTAAGTGCAGTGTTGTTTTCTTCTCCTATTTCTTTTCACTATCCTAGTCCTTCCGAATGATGATGTGAATTATGTATTATGACTAAGCCAAGTTAAATCTTTCTTCCCCTTTGGATAGAAATTTCCTGGACTACTTCCTATGTGTCAATCTCACCTGAGAGAATAATGTAGGATACTTAATAGATAGACTTCTTAGGGCACAGTTTAAGATGTAATTTACCACAGGAGCTTATGCCCGTGGGAAGCTGAATCCCATAATCAAATAAATCCCACTTGAATTGATGTATCGGGTGGGGAAAACCTTGTTTTTCTGATTAGGTCATGCATATTATTACCCATCGAGGTGTATAGGTGAGAACTGTTATTCTTAATGGTTAGTCATGTGTATGATTTAATCTATCATTCCATTGGTCTGCTTACGAAGAGCGCAAAAGACCTATGGTCGTTTCTTCCTACGGGATGGTACGATCGTACCTTCTGCACTCTATTCTTCATCGAGCGGTGTCCTTTCGGAGGTCCACATATGTTAATTTAAATATACTCACCTAGTGATTTGAGGATTGAAACATCTATTTATTGGTTAAGGCTTCGTTAGGGCCAGCTTTCTTAATGTTTTCTAAAGCAGTCTTTCTGTACATAAATTTCTAGTTCAAAAAAAAATTATACTAAAAAGTTATTTTAGAAAGTAATAAAAAAAACCGTCCCTAACGTAGCAAATTATGTTTTTATTGGTGATGATAAATATTTTATTGAAGATGACATCATTGTTGATGATGGTGCTGATAATCTTAATACGACGGTATTGATTAAAAATTGTTTAAGTTCATACTTTTTTTTTTAATTTTGAAGAACGAAGATTGTATAATTTTTTTTATATTTTATGTGAACAAATTAATATTAATACTGATAAAATTATATCTAATATTATGATTAATATTAATATTTTTTGATAATTAGTTATGTTTCATAAAATATTGAAATTTAATTTTATTTAAATTAATATTTTATTATAATTGTTAAATTTTTAAAGTGATAAGACTGATAGTCTAGTTCATTTATAATATTTTTTATATAATTATAAAAATTAGAGATTTTAATAATATATTTTATATTATCAATTATTAATTTTATTTAAAATTAATAACTTTTCCATGCATTGTTGCGTGAAAATGTTTTGACTGGCTTTTGCATTTTACACTCTTGGCAAGAAAAATTATTCTGCGTGGAGTCCGGACGGAACAAACCGTCTGGGCTGTGGAGACAATGTGTATACACTCACATATCCAACAGTTGTTCACATCCGGATTCTGGCATTCTGCCATAATATTTATCCCGTAGCAATATAGAGTTAGTAAAACCATAAAAGACGACTCTACTTTCCTTTCTTCATTATATTAATTATTTCCTGTAAAGCTACCAAAAAGCAAACTATGTAGTTGAGTCATTGAGACGATGGTGATTTAACTAATGAAAAATGCGCATAGTATCGTTTGATTGTGTTTAGCTTATTATATAGTGTGTTAGAAAGATAATTTTATGTCAAAACTTTACTTTAAAAATCTTGTACATATAGACAAAAGAGTGGAATATATGAAATGATCCATCATGCAATAAAAAATACAGATGTCCACTCTCAATTAGAGAAGGTGATATTTCAAAATAATGAAGACAAGATTGGTCTCCACTAATTACAGTAGAGCTAACTAGCGAAGTAGTAGAGAGATGATTACAATGATTAATTTTTGTTAGTAGAGTGATGGTGGTCAAATGATGATAAGCTGGTGCTAGTTAGGCGATGACAATGAATGGACAATGTAGTCATACGGTATCAAGCGGGGGTGGCTGGCGATGATCATTGACGTTGAACATCTCCAGAGTTTTTCAAATATCCAAGCTCTTTCCAAACAAAAGTCAAGATTCCCATAATATGAAGGATTATTTATTATATATTTTTTGATCGTATTTTGGTAAAATTCAATAACACTCTATATAAAAATCATATTAAATCATTTGTTCATAAGCTTTTCATTCAATTTATAAGTACTTAAAAGTTTCTGAACTGAGAGATCTTAAACTGGTTGATTTTTTCTAATAAAGATGCTCGCAATATTGATTATAAGGATGTAATATTAATGAAGACCATTTGGTCTTTCAATTAATATCACCATTTATTAACCAAATTTTTTTTTTTTAATTTATTAACCAAACCAAAGTGCTTGATTTGGGCTGATTTAAACTTAATTGAAAAATTTTGTTGTAAAATTTTGACGATTAATGATAGATCGCCTACTGTTGCACACAATATCAATACAGTTATAGTCTGTAAGGTTGATGCATGTCATAAACCTTGAAAATGGTCACCCTATAACTTTGTTGTTGTTGTCGCTATGTTGACACATATCGTCAACACCAATAGTGATGCTCATTGACTTTGTCGCCCACCTTCACCATGATAAATTTCAAGTACATCACTGTCTATACGATCGATACATACCATCAACATCAACATTGATGCACGCCAACTTCATCGCTTGTCATTACCACCCACATCGTTAAATACAAACACTTAAAAAGCTGATGCATAATATTGTCACCAAACATCAACACATGTTTACTTTGTCACCTACCATCTCTATACCAACGTCCATAAATGCCATTGCATTTAAGATTTAATTGTGCATGACAATATTTTCACTTATCATCTCTACCAACTCCGACTCCTTATATGAAGACCAATATTTAGATTGAAATTCTTGATTTCTAGCCTTCTTTATCCAAAGGAGAATGATCAAATTGATCTCAAATGATGTTTTGAAGATAGATCCTATATCTCAAGGCTCCCTTAATTTTGACCATAGAATTCATTCTCTATAATTATACTTACTATATTGTATCAATATATAGCTTGCCCAATTATGAGAAAGGGAATTATTTATAACCAACAACAGACACCAGTTGAAACATTTCAAATGGACAGACCAGTGATTAATTTATATACAGATTTTTTACGTGCAAAAGCTAGACTCTATTGCAACTCTAATTTTATCTATATTTATACCAAAACTTTAGATAAAAAACAATACATTAAATACTTTCTCTCTATGAGCATAAATATTCAAACATCAATTATAGAGAATGAATTCTATGGTCAAAATTAAGGGAGCCTTGAGATATAGGATCTATCTTCAAAACATCATTTGAGATCAATTTGATCATTCTCCTTTGGATAAAGAAGGCTAGAAATCAAGAATTTCAATCTAAATATTGGTCTTCATATAAGGAGTCGGAGTTGGTAGAGATGATAAGTGAAATATTGTCATGCACAATTTAAATTTAAATGCAATGGCATTTATGGACGTTGGTATAGAGATGGTAGGTGACAAAGTAAACATGTGTTGATGTTTGGTGACAATATTATGCATCAGCTTTTTAAGTGTTTGTATTTAACGATGTGGGTGGTAATGACAAGCGATGAAGTTGGCGTGCATCAATGTTGATGTTGATGGTATGTATCGATCGTATAGACAGTGATGTACTTTGAAATTTATCATGGTGAAGGTGGGCGACAAAGTCAATGAGCATCACTATTGGTGTTGACGATATGTGTCAACATAGCGACAACAACAACAAAGTTATAGGGTGACCATTTTCAAGGTTTATGACATGCATCAACCTTACAGACTATAACGTGTATTGATATTGGTGGCAACAGTAGGCGATGCTATCATTAATCGTCAAAATTTTACAACAAAATTTGATCTAATTTTAAGTTTAAATCAGCCCAAATCAAGCACTTTAGGTTTGGTTAATAAATTAAAAAAAAAAAAGTTTGGTTAATAAATGTGTGATATTAATTGAAAGACCAAATGGTCTTCATATAATATTACATCCTTATAATCAATATTGCGAGCATCTTTATTAGAAAAAATCAACCAGTTTAAGATCTCTCAGTTCAGAAACTTTTAAGTACTTATAAATTGAATGAAAAGCTTATGAACAAATGATTTAATATGATTTTTATAATAGAGTGTTATTGAATTTTACCAAAATACGATCATAAAATATTATAAATAAATAATCCTTCATATTATGGGAATCTTAACTTTTGTTTGGAAAGAGCTTGGATATTTGAAAAACTCTGGAGATGTTCAACGTCAATGATCATCGCCAGCCACCCCCGCTTGATACCGTATGACTACATTGTCCATTCATTGTCATCGCCTAACTAGCACCAGCTTATCATCATTTGACCACCATCACTCTACTAACAAAATTAATCATTGTAATCATCTCTCTACTACTTCGCTAGTTAGCTCTACTGTAATTAGTGGGACCAATCTTGTCTTCATTATTTTGAAATATCACCTTCTTAATTGAGAGTGGACATATGTATTTTTTTATTGCATGAGGATCATTTCTATATTTCCACTCTTTTGTCTATATGTACAAGATTTTTAAAGTAAAGTTTTGACATAAAATTATCTTTCTAACACACTATATAATAAGCTAAACACAATCAAACGATACTATGCCGCATTTGATTCATTAGTTAAATCACCATCGTCTCAATGAGCTCAACTACATAGTTTGCTTTTTGGTAGCTTTACAGGAAATAATTAATATAATGAAAAAGGAAAGTAGAGTCGTCATTTATGGTTTCTAAACTCTATATTGCTACGGGAGAAATTATTATGTGCAGAATGCCAGAATCCGGATGTGAACAACTGTTTGGATATGTGAGTGTATACACATTGTCTCACAGCCCAGACGGTTGTTCCGTCCGGACTCCACGCAGAATAATTTTTCTTGCCAAAGAGTGTAAAATGCAAAAGCCAGTCAAACAGTTCTTCACGCAACAATGCCATGGAAAAGTTATTAATTTTAAATAAATTAATAAATTGATAATATAAAATATATTATTAAAATCTCTAATTTTTATAATTATATAAAAAATATTATAAATGAACTAGACTATCAGTCTTATCACTTTAAAAATTTAATAATTATAATAAAATATTAATTTAAATAAAATTAAAATTCAATATTTTATGAAACATAACTAATTATCAAAAAAAAAATTAATATTAATCTTAATATTAGATATAATTTTATCAGTATTAATATTAATTTGTTCACATAAAATATAAAAAAATTATACAATCTTCGTTCTTCAAAATTTAAAAAATAAGTATGAACTTTAACAATTTTTAATCAATACCGTCGTATTAAGATTATCAGCACCGTCATCAACAATGATGTCATCTTCAATAAAATATTTATCATCACCAATAAAAACATAATTTGCTACGTTATGGACGGCTTTTTTATTAATTTCTAAAGCAACTTTTTAGTATAAAATTTTTTTTGAACTAGAAATTTATGTACAGAAAGACTGCTTTATAAAACATTAAGAAAGCTGCCCCAAATGAAGCCTTAACGAATAAATAGATGTTTCAATCCTCAAATCACTAGGTGAGTATATTTAAATTAACATATGTGGACCTCCGAAAAGACACCGCTCGACGAGGAACAGAGTGCAGAGGGTACGACCGTACCATCCCGTAGGAAGAAATGACCGTAGGTCTTTTGCGCTCTTCGTTAGCAGACCAATGGAATGAAAGATTAAATCATACACATGACTAACTATTAAGGATGACAGTTCTTACATATGCACCTCGATAGGTAATAATATGCATGACCTAATCAGAGAAACAATGTTTTCCCTACCCGATACATCAATTCAAGTGGGATTTATTTGATTGTGGGATTCTGCTTCCCACGGGCGTAAGCCCCTGTGATAAATTACATCTTAAACTGGGACCTAAGAAGTCTATCTATTAAGTATTCTACATTATTCTCTCAGGTGAGATTGACACATAGGGAGTAGTCCAGGAAATTTCTATCCAAAGGGGAAGAAAGATTTAACTTGGCTTAGTCAACATACATGATTCACATCATCATTCGGAAGGACTAGGATAGTGAAAAGAAATAGGAGAAAAAAACCACACTGCACTTAGAGTATACAAGAGAGAAAGATGGAGGTGGCGTCATCTATGTGATGCGGATATGCATGATTTATAGCATCTAAAGAGTAGAGGACTTACCCACTGATAAGGCACACTATTAGACATTGATAGTAGTAACCTTGAACTAAATCTAAAGTAAGATTAGTGTTCTACACATAATACTAACACCCGTGTCCTAACTAATGCATTTTGAACTTTTATCTACTTGAAAAAAAAGCCAGCTAACCACTTAGTCATATAAAATTCATGTTGTTTGATCTTTATGAAAGATAGATGGAAGGCTGAATTTTTGAAAGTTAAGGTCGACATCTAGAGAGCCTCATAAGTGGCCTTATACATATGTAGGGTAGAATGTTCCTAGAACTAATATAATTAAATTTTGATTTAATTAATTTTTAATGTAAAACATGCTAGTTGAAAAGTATTCAAAACATGAATGCTTAAAATTTTAAAAAGGCTTAAAAATAATTTTTCAGAATACTAAGCTCCCCCCAGGTTCAGCACCTCATCCTCATAGCTCAGATTATTTGAACTTTATCTATATGTAGGGAAGTGTCTTAAATAAGGAGAGAGAAGATGCATTAATATGTATGGGACCCTAGATGATTCTGACTATTTCCTACATTATTAGCTTTCTATATTATTTAATTACTAAAATCTTAAAATTTAATTATGAATAGAAAAAATGTTATCTCTAAAGAGCCTAATAAAATCAGGTACACACACATGTAAGAAAAAAACCTAGTAAAAGAAGTAATTTCTATGGTGCAAGTAAAGTAAACACATCAATATAAATATCTACGAGAGTAAGAAAAAGTCTAAAAATGTATGGCAAGTGCCATATAAGTACAACTTAGTATCTATAAAAAAGAAATGGTGGCTAGGCCCCATCGATAATAACCTATATTCTAATCATACTGAATGACGCAAGTCTTAAAAATAAGGCATTTTATCTTCATCCTCATCTTCTAGTCCTTATATGGATCGTCTTCATTTGTTCTTCTTATTATTCGTCATTTAAAGGGGTATCCAAATTAAAAGAAATTTCTAATGAGGGAGTTTTCTTTTCTTTTCGAATCTCTTATATTTGAAATGTCTTATCTTAAGAGATTTTTACACCTTGATACATCAAATACAAATTAAATCATGGAAAAAAAAATTTAGACTCTCCTACAAGGTTATCCTAAATAATTAAAGAAAGAAAAATATCTCAAACAGTTATATACTCTTATTTATTTGGAGGCTAAGCAGCTGAAGCACCTGTAGTAAGTATATACATAATTTATTTATTATTTTAGCCTCCTTTATTAGTGTTGCAAGAGCATGATCACATGTAGAAGAAATCATTAGTATCAAGATTGCCACTAACTTATGGATAATCTATTGCACAACACATCATAAAGAAAGTATAATAATAAAGCACATCATCATAGTAATCATCACAACAAATCAAAATAATCAATATAAGTGCCACATGTAGAGCGTCATATCATAGAAACATAAAAGGAATACCGGCATAACCTAGAGATAGAAATAGTGCCCTAGCAAATAATCCTATATGTATAGTAGTCTGTGTGAATTTGGATGTGTCATATGTCGAGTAATTAGTTCCAGTTATTTGTGATCCAATTTGTTGAAGGACAAAAGAGAAAATTTTGATTACAATTCAAATATTAATATCTTGGAGTTAATTTTAATTAATTTAGTTGGTTTGTTATTTTTAATATTTAGGGTGATATTATTTAAAGTTTAAGTTGAAATAACATATTTTAAAAGGTCCAAGGTCATCCTATCCGCTATATCAAAAAGGTCCAAAGGTGACTTTAGAAACATGCCAGTTTTTGATATTCTAGCATTTTTATTAAATATTAAATCTTATAAGAATTAATTAGACTTTGAATTTGTTGGATTTAAAGTTTTCTACATAAAGTTATGATTTTTAGAAGTTTTGGACCCTAGTTATCGAACTACGGTTGATCGGAGAGTTGACTTTTTCGTTTAAATTGATTTATGGAAAGGTTAAATTTTTAATAAATACTAGATTTTAATTAGAGTTGAATGCATTTTAGTTTACCCAATTTAAATTTTTTTGGAATTAGTTATGATTTTTTAAATTTAGGGTATTTAATGAATTATTAAAATTATCTAATTAAGGACATTTTAGAAATTTTGATCCAAATTAGTCCCAAACCTCTTGGAATCACCTCCAAAGGTCAGAAATGACCTGGGGAGATGTTTCCAAATGTTTGAAAAAATTTTAAATTTTTTTATAATTTTTAATTATTTAATTTAATTAAAAGAGTAATTTTTAATCAAAATTAAATTAATGTTCAAACTGATGTCCAATTAAGGGCTTTTAATTTTGGGAGATTAAGGGTTAAATTTTTTAGATTTTAATATATTATGGATAATTTTTTATATTTAATTTGAATTTATTAGAATTTTTTGAAATTATCAAGGTTTAATTAAATGGTGAATTAGAGTTTGTTAATTAAGTGGCTTAAAGGACCCTAAAAACTCCTAGCAAATTCTAAGATGTTGAAAATGTCATTAAGATAAATTGTTTCAAGTTTCATGACAATCAGAAATGTATGATAGCTCATAGAATTTCTCTAAGTTCGCTAGACGGATCCTTAATCACTGTCCTGAAGGTGTCGCTATATTAAATTAGTTTAAATCAAGTGTTAGTGACTAACCCTTGGGGTAACATAAAAGAAAAATATAACAAATTATAGCACACAATGTTCTGAGAAGTAGGAGAGCCTAAACTAAATACTCGTGTATCCTACACATATAAAAAATTAAGCAATAATTAGATAAGATAAACGATGTGATTAATGAATGATTGGAGTCTAGTCATTCACTAATCTTCTCCCATGAACTCTATTCACATGCTTCATCTATGCTTAAAATTTTAAGAGGATCTCTCAAAATTAAAGGATTTATTTAAAATTTTTTTAAAATACACATATATTAAGATATAAAAATATAAATATTTAAAATAAAGTAATTAAAAATAGTTATATATATATAATTTGAGAGATCAACTGGTCACCCAAAAGAGATTTGAAAATAATTCAAAATAAGTTTAATTTGAAAATATTTAATTTAAATAGTAATTAAGTAGTTATAGTAATTAAATAATGAATAATAATTAAGAAAAATAGAATTTTAAAATCTTAAAATAAATTTAAATTAAAATTCTTAATTTTCTAAAAATTTAAAGTATTATATGAATTTTTAAGATTTAAAATGAATTTGTTACAAATTTTTAAAGTTTATAATTATTAAAAGGTATTTAAAATAATTTAAAAAATAATTAATATCTTAAAATAGTTATTAAATTAACTTAAATTAATTACTGAAAGTTATCTAAATTTTAAAAATAATTTAAATAATAATTTTTATAAATTTTAGAATATATTTGAGTTTTAATTTAATTAATCATTAATTAAGTATTTAACTGTTTAGTTAATAAAATAAAAGTACCTTTTATATGAAATTTAATTTAAAATATTTAGAAGAAAATAATCTTAGATTTTTAGGATATCATATTTTTTATTATTAAAAAATAATAAATATTAATATTAATTAATTATTTAAAAGGGTGTAAAATTTAAATTTTATTTAAGAATATAGAAATATATCCCAAATTAATCTTAAATTTTAAATTATTATTTTAAATATAATCATTTAATTATTCATAATATTTAAATATAAAAAAATTAATTTAAAAAAATATTTAACATAATATTAATTTAAATATTTAAAAATTATGGTTTTCAAAGTAAATTTAAATATTTAATATATTTTAAAGTAATTTTAATTTTAAATTAAAGGAAATTAAATTCTAAAAATTTTGATATATTATATTTATTCTTTTGGATTTAAAAATAATTTTTAATTAATTTTTAAAAAAATCTGAAATGAAAAGAATTTAAAAATAATTATAAAACTATTTTAAAATTAAAGCAATGATGATTGCGACAATCAGACACGTAGCGGGCTAGAATTAGTCTCTCTATCTACGGAGCAATCATTACCAATTATTACGCCGTCATGAATTAACCACGTTAGATGCGGGCATGGGCCATCTAATCTTCAACATAATGAGATGGAAGGCCCTAATCTTGTTGGATGGAAAGCGGGACTGCGAGATTGAGTTTTGCGATCGATCAGAATAGCATAATGGCAAGATCATGACCGTTGATCACGAGATCAGTGGTCCCGAACACTAGGATGGTATTTTGTCTCATTTGATTGATTGGGTGAACCAAATCGCATGAAATTTTAACCCTAGACTCTATACATGAAGAGCATTCGTGGGGCACAAACATCGTGTTCTAAAATGCACTGTGAGAGAAGTTATTTAACCCTAAGTATCCTAAACTAAGATTTGAGTTTTTACCTAATCCCATGAATGGATCTCGCTGTCGGCGGGGGTTTGACAGCGGGTTTGGCTTGGGAAAGGTGGAGGGAAGTTGTGAGAGCTTCCACATGAAGAAGTTCGTGCTTTAGAGGCTTGGAGAGAGAGATAATGCAAAAGTCTCTCTAATGAACCCTAAAATCCCTATTTATAACCCTATGCCTTTGATGGATAATTAGGATCATTTCTAGATAAAATTAAGAGGGAAATATGTCTATTTGGCTGTGGTTTGTGTCAATGTATGGTTTGAAATGTTTTAAATGCAATAAATAGGGAGGATTTGACTTAAATAGGTCAAATTTGATCAAATAGGGCTTGGTTTGATCAAGCCATGTGTTGACCTAATCAACATGGTCAAACACGTCCAAGTTGGTGGGGAATTGAGCCAAGAAAGGGTTAAAATTGATTAAAACTCAAATAAATGCCATTTGGGCTAGTTTGGTCAACCAGGTTGACCAAAGACCTAGGTTTGGGCTCAACAGACCTGGTTTGACTGACTAAACCTAATGGAAGAGATATTGGGATCTAGCTTGGTCAATTTGACCAAGTCAACCCCATTGACCTTCGGTTTAGGTGAAAACAAGATCAACAACATACAAAAAATATATGAGTATTAGGTTCTTATTTAATGTAAACAAAAACCAGCCAATAGTGGGCCAAACCAATTTCAAAAACCAGCCAGTACCTAAAGCCCTTAGGTTCTACCAATTATAGTTATCTACTTGGAAGTGTAAATGACATGAAATAAAAATCAAATTGGATGGAAAGATGTCAAGTTAGGATATGGAGAATTTAGTGAATTTTAGTAGAGTTTAGATGTTTTCATTGAAAATTTTCTAGAGTTAGTCAAAGATTTGACTTACGAATTTTAGAACTTCAAATATTTTGTGAATAAGAACCCTAATAAATATATGAAAAATCAAATTTTAGAGTGGCTAGTATGAATTTGAAGTTTTTGATAACTTTTGGAGAAGTTTAGGCCATCCTAATTTAGCCGACCACCAAGCACCAACCTTTTTTTTTTTTTTTTTGATGTAATACATCATGCAGATGAAGATAAATCAAGCGAAATATTTAATTAAAGCTTAGACCAAAGCCTAAGAAGAAGATCGAAGAAAATGCTCAATTACAAGAGCCCAATAAGAGCCTATAAATTTAATATTTTAAATATAATATATTTATTTTTTCATTTAGAAACTTAGATGGACAATCATGTATGGTCAAGTATAGATGATGTATAAAATATGTGGTTAAAATATTTTCTCATTAATGACAACCTACCTCTCATTTTCCTCCACTTTTTCCCTCCAAAAGGTAATTTCCTAATAGGCTGTAATGCTCTATAATATGGATAAAATTTTTTTATTTATTTTTATATTGAAATAATTTTGTGAACAAGTGATCTCCATTTACTTAGAGCTTGCGAATCCAAATATGTGTCTTTTCTTGGTGAGATTTGATAGTTATCTTTATTTTTTAATGTTACTCACTGTTCATTTTTAGTAACTCTTAAATTCTTCACAACTCTTCCTCCACATCATAGGCATCCTCTAAGACCTATAATCCTTTAGCCAAACTCTTAAAAACCATTATAGCACTTCACCCATAGCCATTTGCCTAAAGGAAACTCTTGGGCCTACTTTTATTCTCCACATCTCGACATCCTCTTAAACTCCACCAAGTTTTGCAACAACTACATATCATAGTTCACTTATAAGCTAAGCTTAAATCATAATTTTTAGTCATTTATCCCAAAAAAGTAATCTTCCAAGGAGCTAGTCAAAACTAGACCAAATTGATTAGTTTTGAAATCCCTACTGCATACCCTTTTTTAAACTCATTATTCCACCAAACTTCAAAGCAACTATCTAAATATCATACTAAGAATTTAAAACCTTTAATAACCATCAATCTCACCAAAAGTTTACGCACAACCTAAATTTTCAACCATTTTAGCCATAAAAACATTATTAGCTTTTTTTCATTCAACTTATTAGAAGCATTTCATAATTTATTGAGCACTTCATATAATATAAATATAGGACATTTTAAAAAATTAATATAAGATAGTGAAGGGGGGCCAAACACTAAGTATAAACACCCAGCACTCCTCCCACTAATGCATTACTTGGCTGCCCTACTCCCATTCATATAGCCAATTAATAGCTTAATTAAAATGCCTACATAACACATAAACACAATACACTTATAAAGGTCACACAAACATATAAACAGAACAACAGTATCTTACAAAAATACTTCCCATATTCACATAAAGATAATAATAAGACAGTCTAATTTCTCGGAATTATGTTCTCGGAAATCCTCTCTTATTTATTTCCATGTTATACATCCGTTTATAATCTTCATTTTACTAGCTCTTTCGTCACTCACTTCTCTTTTCCCACATGATAAACAACATAACGAAAAAATCACACATGATGCATTAATAAATAAATAATAATAAAATATATATTTTAATTTTATTTTGCTTACATATATGAAGAAATTTTATTATAAAAAAGATTTACATATTTGTCACATATATCTTATATATTTATATACTTAATATCTAAATTTTAATATTTGCTTATATAATATTTTAAAGTTTTCATCATGTTAAAATAAATATATGAAAAGATATATAATATTTTAAAAAATAAATATTTTAATATAATTATAATATTATATAAATAAATATCAAATTTTTAGATATATGATATTTAAATATTATTGTTGAATGCTAAAGCCTAATGATCACGCTATTATCACCCAAAATTTCTCAATCCCAACTTCCTTGCTCCCAACAACTATCTACCTTGTTACTATTTTTAATTTAACAGCATATTTCATGTATAACTCAAAATAGTTTTTATGTAAAATTTTAGTAACATTAATAGTTTTTTGTATTTACAAATACTTTTTTTTTTCAAATATTTAAAAAATATTTTATGGTTCATGAAAATTTAGTACAAAATAACCTATATATAAACTATATAGAACTTTTATAGTATCTTCCAATGCATGAACTAAACTTGTATGGAGAGAAATAAGAGTGAGAGTAGTTCTTATTTGTAATGACTTCATTAATAGGAAAAAATAGCATGGCTGCATGTAGCTCATTATATGCAGAGAGTCAAAAATATTATCTATTAGTAGAATTTTTTATGAATGGTGTTGAATGCTTTATTAAGGCTTCGTTTGAGACAACTTTCTTATCATTTTCAAAAGCAACTTTTTAATACAAAAAATTTTAGTTCAAAAAAATGTTATACTTAAAAACTGCTTTAAAAAATAATAAGAATGTCGTCTTAAACGAAACCTAAGAATGGGTTAGAAAACTAATTGATTAACTACATCTACGTGATTAGAGATATCATATTTATGAGCATTCTTTACGGTATGATAACCTATCTAATTTCTCCTCTATGGATGTTTAAGATTTATTCTAATTGTCCACTCTACCTTTGAGAATATTGGTTATATTATCTAGCATGATTCTACTAGTGTTTGATAGATTACAAATGTCTTGCTCGTCCTTGAAATTGAGGACGATCATATTACAGAAGTCAACCATCGGGTTGAAATCTAGTGACGAATGAAGCTTTGATGGAAATTTGGCGACGTTCGGAGGTCATGCGGAAATTCAAAGTCAGTTGCAACCGGGCGGTAATCGACGACAGATGGTGGTTAGGTGGAAATCTGGCGTCAGTCGATGGCCGGGCAAAAGTTCGATGTCAATCGATAACAGGGCGGAAGCTGGGTGGGTGTCAATCGATGGCCGGGTAGAAGTTCAGTGTTAGGCGGTTGTCGAGCGGAAGTCCGACGTTAGTCGGTGGCCGGCAAAGTCCGAGGATACTTGATAACATGGCTTAAGTCCGGCGATGGTCGAGGAGGAGTCTGGTGACAAGAGAACTCTAGTGTCTCTCTCTCTCTTCCTTATTTGAGTTCCCCTTCTATGAGGAATGAAGAGTCTATTTATAATTTTCAGAGAGCCACATGACTAGTAAATATAAGGGAGATCAAGGGTAAGTTGGGAGTGATTTGAATGGACGGTTGATGTTACGGATTCGCAGAGAAGGGGGTTGGTTTGCAAGAGGAGTATGTTCGAATCCTGTGCAGGTCATGTGGCGCTGACAATTCGGTTAAGTAGCATGTCAGGTGTGAGTGGGCAGCCGGTCAAGCGTGGGTAGCAGTCACGCAGGAGGGGGCTGGCTGGCTGGCATGCTCGGGCAGTCGAGCGGTTCGGTAGGAGAAGGCAGTAGTAGGTTAAGTTCGGGTAGCGGGCAGCCAGTCAAGTTAGAATTTTTATTTTTTATTTTTAAATTACACCGTAAATTCATTGCAAAATGGATTTTGCGACGAATTTTTCTTATTTTGCGACGACTTTTTCCATCTAAAAAAAAGGTGATTTTCCTATAGTGTAAATGTAGATCATTTAACCAAATCATTCTAAAATCCTCTATATACTCTTGCATTTCTCTCTTTCCTTTTCTTCTTCTAATAATTTTTCTTTGCCACCATTATTGATTAAACTTAAGTAATAATGTGCTTTCCATCTCTTCCCTCTTATGAAGGATGTATATGCACTCTTTTCACATAGACTTGACGAGTAATCATCATCATAAGTCTTCTCTCATAGAACGAGAAACACAAAAAAGACCATCAATGATTTACTAATTATATCTCCAATACATCAAATTCTTTGTATTTTCATCATTAACGTATTCTTCCTCAGCGCATATCTATTATAATGCATCAACACTTCTCCAATTATGTTGAAAAACATCATTGTAGTATGTGACTCGTGCTGCCCCTTCGTCTTCTTGTCTTTATGTTATTTTCAAAGAAGGGGTGGCGAGCGGTGCAACACAATCAACAATCAATAAAAAATGTATTCAATCAAACATCTAAAATTTAAATCCCCATTCTTTGAAATATTTTACATTTATTTTTCAGCAAATAAAATAGCCTCTAAGATGTATTTCTTTATAATTATAATAAGAAGAATTTTAATGCATTGGAAATAATAGTAACTCCTTAAGATAATTTTACCTTTAATTTTAAATTAGAGTTCTGTCAAGTGGATTAGCACACAATAATCATCTTAATTAATCACTAACAATTAAATAATCCTATATTAAAATAATGCAAAAAAGTAAAGTCAAAAATATGGAGACAAAAATACCCTTTTCCATGTCCATTCACTGATCCTTCTGTCAACACAATAAATAAACTCACCGAATCCACCAACTCCCAATAAATAATAATAGAAATTTTGAACCGGTTCGGCCCGACCTTTCGACCGGGCTGTAAGTTTCCAACCGGGTTGCCTGTTTCAAATTTAAAACTCCCACACAAACAATCAACGCAGAAGTTTATTTACGGAAATGTCCCCACTGATTCTAGAAAAGCTTGTTCATGCGGCAGCCGTTGGATCAATAATGTATTCGATCAAACGGCCTCGATCTTCCTATCATTCCCATGCATTAAATTCTGAACCGCTCAAATCTACGGCGGCCTCGGGGACAATGCGACGTTAAATCAGGCACGAATCATGAGGAATTCGCTTTGCATAAGAGCCTGCCACGTGGATGGCTTGTTCTCAAAATAATGCTAACTAGAGGGGTAAAAAAGAAACGCGAATTTCGGCAAATATCTTCTGCAAAAGACTGGAACCAGCAAGTCTGCAACGTTGTCCTTGCGCGCCGCAGAAGGAAGCAGCAGCCAAGAACGAATCAAAAGATTGGATTTTAGTTTTTTGTCGCGAATCAAAATTTTGTTTTATGTTGTTCTAATCAAAATTTAATTTTGTTTTATCCGAAGATTTGGGAATGCTTGCATGGGAGCCTCGCAGTATAATGCCCAGCGCGGTCATTTGGTTTTTCAGTCTCTGCTTCACGCTCTCTATGATTTGATAGCTTTTTATGCCATTCTAAACTGAAAAGATCGCGTCCTTCGGAGAAGAATCTGTGGTGTATTTCTTCCATTGCGTTGAAGTATTTGGGAACTTGAGGGAAATCTTGGAAAAGAGACCGTAAAGGAGGGCCAAGTTTTGTTGCGAGTGATTGAGACAGGACTGAATATCTTTTTGCAATTACTGTTGGCTGATCAAACCCACAATCTGGTTACTGTGTGGTTTAATTTATGACAGGGGGGATAATAGTGTAAAGTATGATTGCATCCACTTGTCTTCACTGGCCTACGATGTCATTGTTACAGGAATAGGCTCGTGCTGCCCTTCTTCTTCTTCTTCTTCTTCTCTTTCAGGTTATTTTCGAAGTTTGATATAAGCAAAGGGTTTGACTGACTGGATAGTTGGTGAGCTATGAGGGACTAAGCGGTGAGTACGAATTTGAAGCTGAAGATGGGGAAGAAGCATGATGATCTGGTTCATAGAAAGATTATTGTGGTTGCAGTTAAAGCTTCTCAAGATGTCAAGACGACTGCATTGGTGTGGCTCTGACACATGTTGTTCAGCCTAGTGATCAAATACTTTTTGTTGTTGTTGTTGTTTCATCACGCAGTGCAGGTTTTAAATCTTCCAACTTTTGTTATTGCTTTTCCTTCATGTGCTGCTTTGATTGTCGTCAATCATGAATTATCTTTTCTTGTTTTTTGTTTTCTTCTTGTACTCTGATTACTCTATTAAGAAAGAGGGAAAAACCTCTGACGTTTGAATGAATTCTAGTGTTCAAGATGGAAAAATGGGTTCTTTTTTTTTTCTTATCATCCTTATGTTTTTCTTCGAGTTCCATAGTTTCCTATCACTCAAAACCTAAGTGGAAACTATGTTATTGTCTTACACACTTTGCAGGGTAACTGACAGGATATTAACAATATATTCACAAAATTGTTGTTTTACTTTCTATGTTAATTGGAAAAAAATTGAGTTTTGTTTCTGATGTTACATAAAATTTACTTCATTGGTAGTTTATTTTACATTTCTTGTTGATAGAACTGTTACTTTCTCATTTTCAGTTTATATCATGCCCAGTGGGCTTGTCAAATTAAAGTTGTTAATCTGATGTCATTTACAAACTTAGTAAGTTGTCCTATCTTTTTCAATCAGGCAGAAAAAATTGGGGGTTTCCAGATTTTCAGGAAATTGTGCAAATGCCTATAGGAATTCAAAGACTTCTGGTAGAACTTCCAACTTGGAGTCTAATATTCAGGATTCATGTTCCCAAATGATTACTCAACTTCCTAAAATATACAATTTGGATAAGGTTGGTGTATCTGGTTACTGTTATGTGTTATTTATTGACATTTCTTTTTGATTAGCATGCTTTTATGATGTTCTTTATGTAGACAAATTTTAAGCTTAAGATTGTACCTGGATCACCTTGTGGAGCGGTGGCTGCTGAATCCAAGAGGGTGCAAGCAAGCTGGGTAGTAATGGACAAGTAATCATTAATCACTGATTTTTGTTGTTGTTGTTGTTGTTGTTGTGAAGAGAATTTTATCTCAACTTTCTGAACTTCGTAGTTTTCAAAGAAGTTGGTTGGGGTCTTATACTGGGCAAATTATTCTGTGCGGACGCTGGACGTCGAATGCCATCCAGAGACCAACCAGAATACGCCATGGTACTGCAGCTCGTACCGCGCTCGGTACCATGCTCGGTACTGCTGACGTGACACATTCTGGTTGGTCTCCGGATGGTGAACTGCGTTCGGCGTCCGCACAGAATAATCTCTCCTTATATTGTGTGTTTTCCTCAATCAAATATAACCTTTTGTATTTCCCACCTGACACAATTCTTTCAACCATTGGAGCACAGACAACTGAAGAATGAGGAGAAGAAATGCTTGGAAGAGCTGCAATGCAATATTGTGGTTATGAAGCACTCTCAACCGAAAATTCTTCGACTGAATCTTGCAGGGAAACCTGATACAGAGCCCATAGCTATCTCGCCGCATTCTGTGTTAGATAAAGCATCTTCAAAACTTGCTGTTGATCATCCAAGCAGTACCGAAGATTCAATTTTGACTCATTCTGACAGCACTTTAGTTGGGGCACCATATGCTACTGTTGAAGGTGGAAATACCTCTCAGTCAAGTTCAGATCCTGGAACTTCGCCACTTCATGCATCTAAATTAAAAGGCAGTTCTGTTCAAGAAGCAACAATTATCCAAAAGGAAACCGTTTATACTGATTTAAGTAGTTCTGAATCTGACATTGAAAGCTCAGGTTCTCTTGCAACTTCAAAATTTCAACCATCAGGGGCACAGATTCTCAGTGTTGATCTGAAACCAACTTTTCAAGTTGAGCAACTCTCAGAAAAACTGAATAAACTGGTGCACCCTTTGACTCACAAAGCATTGATGTATAAGTTTCTTGATCTTGATTTAAAAGCTGGAAGCAGCACTATGAACCATAAATCAGTTCCAGACTCCAATAGGAATATCAGAGAATCTATTATGACCCTATTAAGAAATGCACCTCTGGGACATCCTCCTCTATGTTCAATTTGTAAGAACAAGGCACCTGTTTTTGGGAAACCTCCCAAATCTTTTAGCTATGCTGAGCTGAGCCTTGCAACTGATGGATTTTCTCAATCCAACTTTTTGGCTGAGGGTGGATTTGGCTCTGTTCATAGAGGAATTTTGCCTGATGGTCAGGTAGTTGCCATTAAGCAGCACAAACTAGCCAGTTCTCAAGGAGATGATGAGTTCTGCTCCGAAGTTGAAGTTCTAAGCTGTGCACAACATCGCAATGTCGTGATGCTGATTGGCTTCTGTGTTGAGGATAATAGAAGATTGCTTGTTTATGAATTTATATGCAATGGATCCCTGGATTCTCATCTGTATGGTAATTTTTGTATGCACAAAATCAGCTTGGTTCTTTACTACCCTATTTTTGAATACAAGCTTTGATTTTAAAAGTAAATTCTTCAGTGAAAACCCAACTACTATGTTCGCAAATTTGTGCACAAGATAAAAAGCATGGCCTAATCAGTTTGAATAGTTTGAATTGGATGGGCTAACTAATGCTTTGTTTGGGATGGTTTTCTTATTGCTTCTTAAAGCAGCTTTCTAGTACAAATTTTAAATTTTTTTTTACTAAAATGCTGTTTTAAGATGCAGTAAGAAAGCCGTCCCAAACGAAGCCTAAGATTTGTTTATACCACTACAATTATCTCGATAACTTGGTGTTTTAATGTTTATAGATTCAAGTCAAAGACCATTGGACTGGTGTGCTAGACAAAAAATTGCAGTAGGTGCTGCTAGAGGACTGAGATACCTTCACGAAGAGTGTAGAGTTGGTTGCATAATCCATAGAGATGTGAGACCAAACAACATTCTCATCACCCATGATTTTGATGCACTGGTATCCAACTTTCACTTTCTCTTGTTTGTTTAGGAGCTTGAATTTAATTGTTTTCTTTCCTCTCAAAATTTTCACTGCTTATAATGCAGATTTTCATCTATGGTCTCATTGCAATACATGCATGATTATTAAATTAATTTTTTCATAAGAAGAGGAAAATTTGGGAAAGTTTCCTATTCTCCACAATGCTAGTACCTAATTGATGCTTTGTTTTTTATCAAACAACCATATGTTAAATTTTGAGGAAGACTAACACATGTCATGTTCAACGGAATTGATATGTTAGGATCGAGGCATGGGAATGTGGCATAGAGCATTTTCTATAGTCATGTACTTTTCTCATTTTTCTTGTTCTACATCTACATCTACCTCTAAATTGTTCTTTATCCCTGCATTGCATCCACAAGTCTATTTACATAATAGAAAGAGTTGGACGACTTGGTGTGTCGTATTAGTTAAAATATAAATATATATCAGATCATACTCCTTTTTTGTGTTTTTGTTAGACCGGTCCAGCCAGCCGGTCCACATGGGACCGGCTCAGGCGGAACATGCGGAAGAGTTCCGCCTCTTCCTGTACGTGCGACTGAGCTGCTAAAGCCAACAAAGCGATTTAGGAAGGATTTTTGGGGTAGTTAGGAGGGAAATTAGAATGTAGGGACTGTTTAGAGATCTCCTTTTGAATTGTATGCATTAAATAGTTTGTTTTCCTAGGGTCAGGGCATCTTGAATTTGGCTGAAATTTGAGATCTCATAAGATTTCTTTGGGCTCTAGCGGCGTCTAGAGATTTGGGAGAGATCGATCCTCCTCTTGAATAGATGATCAATTGCATCTTCTTAATTTTATCCGTAGTTTGTTTTCTTGCAATAAAATTATTGTTTTTCACTGATTTTCTATTGGAATCGTGGAGATTTCTTGCTGTTTTTGCTCTCTTGATAGGATTTACTTGAAATCTTCAAGTGTTTCCTATCAGTTTTTATGCCATTTCTTTCCATGCAATATAATTCTAAATAATTGTCAACCTTCCCAAACTTAAAACAATTGACTCTATTGCTTAAAACGAGTGAAATTCCTCAAAATCAAACCATCTGAACCTGATCAAATCCACTTTAACAAACCATCTGAACCTGACCAAATCCACTTTTAACATATTTTTCAACATTTTTCTTGTAATGCCTTCTGGTCGTAGCTTCCCACATGCAGGAAACCCAGGTTGGTCACTGAGGTAAAATAATTAAATTTTAAACACATGCATATAAGCCAATAAAGAACAACTAAAAATTCAAAATGGCAGTGACTCAAGGATTCAATATAATAGTAACATATCATGCAAAAGGACTTTCTGCCATTTCTTAGTAAATTACAAAGAAAATATCGAAATATGTAAATTAGGCCATGATAAATCCTTTAAAACTTGAGCATTATGTAATGTTCCATCAAAAAAAGGATTATCAAGTGCACATAAGTCCAATTCCTCATGTATGATGATTATCTCTAAAAAACTCAAGAAAGAGGAAAAAAAGGGAAAGGAAAATTAACTTTCAATACAAAGTGAAAGGCTCTGTGCTTTTCTAGGATAAGATTTCATTCCTTAATGGAATCCTCCTTAATCCTCCCTAATAAAGGCGCTGCCACAGCAAATTTCATTTTCTTTGCTACCTTTTTTCTGCACTGGGTCTTCACCTAATGATCCTTATATTTGTCACGCTCGGCCTACGGAATCTTCTTGGTGATGTGTGCTCTAATATGAACTAGAATGGACTATCTTTTTAATTGTTAACACTGGATGCTATTGTTATCAAATCTTGTCTAAAAGGACCTAGATGCCTAGTGGCCAGAAAGAATATGAACTGATTTATTTGGTCTACAAAATGGAAGACATAGTTGCAAATATATCCTAAATGTAAAGACCTAGATTTTATTTACTCCCTAGGATTTTGTTCTCTCTAAAGTATGTTATAAATCTTATATCAAATCTATTCATTGTTCTTTGAAGTGCAGTTGTTGAGCATTCAAACTAGTTGGGGAAGTTTCTATTCTCTGCAATGGCAGTACTAGATTTTTTTTTTGTTTTGTTTTACTTTCTCAAACAGCCTCATTTTAAATTTTGAGAAAGACTTGTACATGTCATGTTCAATCATATTTATGTTATTGAGTAAACGGCATCTACATTTGTGAATTGTCCATAGACCCTTATATGTTGCACACCCTTTCTCATTTTATTGTCTTTCGCCTCTACATTGTTCTTTGTTCATGTATGACATCTACAAAGCTATTGACATAAAGAAAATATGGACGTCTCGGTGCATGATTTTGTAAAAACATACACATCCGAAACTTCAAAATAATTGTTGTGATTGATTCAGATTTATAGTTGTACTTTCTTTAGTTTAGGTTCTTGTGTAGTTTTTTATGCGACGTCTCGGTGCATGATTTTATAAAAACATTGATGTGAAACAACATCAGGTGAAACATGAATTGCACGTTAGAGATTAATGAGAGTTTAACTTTGCAATGTTAACGATAAAATCTAGCTTACTCAAATAGGATTCAAGAAAATTCGTGATAGATTATGTTAACGGCAGTGATTACATTTAAGAATTACAAGAGTCTTGCAAAAGATAACCCAAAATAAACTAGATAATGCAACTAGCTACTACTAAAGCCACACGTTTAAAATTTAGATCGTTCACCTTGAGATCCGTCACTCGTTTTGAAAGTGGTGGCTAGCAGAAGAGAATCGAAAGTAGACTTAGCGACGCCACTAATAGACAAGTGATCTTGAGAGGACTTGTCGCCGGGAAAGAAGTCGGATTTGGAGGAGCGGGTGGGCGGCTGTCAATGATCCACTCGGAGTCGGGATGTTGCTTGTCGATGACGATTATGAGAGTCGGTAGGATCCGATCCAAGTAGGCTCCAACGGTATTGTTGTCGGAATCAAATCCCGCGTCGAAGAACGGCGATCGTTGGATGTCGAGGTTGCCGTGAGCATCGAACACAAGTCCCCATTCAAACTCGGGGTCCGCCATGCATGGTGGTCGTTTGAGATGAAGCCAAAGAGGGAGAGAGAGAGAACCGTGAGCAAAAGAGGGAGGAGGGCCACGGGTTGGAGAGGGGTAGTGGGAGGGTGGAGTTATGGGGGAAGAGAACTTAAAATCTGAATTTTAATTCAGATTTCCGAAATAGGAAAACTCTTAATTTTAATTTCAGATTTTTTTGAATTTGAAATTAAGATTAGGAGGGAAGTAATTCAAGGAGCAATTAAGAAAATTAAGAGGGGGAAGAGAGAGGAGTGGCCGGCCATAGAGAGAGATGATGTGGCTTGAGGTTTTGAGTAGGTGGGGACCACATAGGAGTAAATTAATATAATCAAAATTCTGATTTTAATTTCAGAATTAATTATATTAAGCAACTCCCAAACTAGTATGAAAAGAGGAGGGATTTGAAATTTGAATTTCAAATCAATTATAACTTCTCTTAAATTACTTGCTAAAATTGCTAGAGCTTGATTAGGAAAGTAATTAAGGGGGAGGGGAAATTCAAAAAAAAATCACAAGAGGGGGTGAGGGTAAGGAGGTGGCGGCATGGGGGCTGGACGGTGGTTGCTGGCCGGCAGGTGGGGCTGCAGGCCGGCGGCCTGGGCAAGCCAGGGAGGGGCGGCGGCAGTGAGCAAGAGAGGGAAATCAGTAGGGGAAAATATTGGGATTCTAGCGTGAATTCCACTCTTCACAAATGCTTCAACCGGATCTCCACGACGACGAATCGATCACAAGAAATAAAGGAAGAAAAATGGTAGAACATGAAGATCTAGAACTCACAAAGAGATCTAGCTTCTCCGACGAACTCGCTAAGAGATCGAGTAGGGTGAACTCACAAAGAGATCATAAGTGGCAAATATTTTTTTATTCATCAAAACTAAACTATTACATAAGAAAATGACCATATAAATAGGCCTCAAAATGACAAGAAAGCAAAAGACTAAAATGTCCCTCGGGCTACAATAACGACCAAATGCCCATAAGGGCAAAAACGGAAAAACATAAAAATCAAATAAACTACTACATAAAATGATGAAAATAAAGATCATGATCGTGGCCGTCGATCTCCGGCATCTCCTCCTGATGGTACATGTGTCGCAATCTCTGACGATGTCCTCATCATTCTCCCTAGGTGGGAGAAAACTCGACCCCGTCGAGTAAGCATCTATAGAGCTCTCGTACCACTCTAGTAAGTCAGGGTCTAGTCTCTGTAGCTCATCTCGGTCGATCCACACGTTTTCCGTCTCCAGATTTCCTGCCCATTGAACCAGATACCTCCGACGACCACCGTCCTTAGTGGAAATGATGTCATCGCTAAGTATTGCTTTAATCCTCTCCGCGGTAGGTCATGTGGGGAATTTTGGGAGTGGAGGTAGGCTGGGGATCTTACCAGGTGGGGACTCACAAGGCTCATCAAGTAATAGATTGGTGGGGTTAAACTCTGGTTCCTCATAGGTTACAAGGTCTTCAATGTTAAAAGTAGGGCTAAAGTTAAAACCTTCGGGAAGGTCTAGCACATAAGCATTACTGTTAATTTTGGAAATTATTTTGAAAGACCCCGCGCTTCTCGCGTGTAATGTCTTAACGGTTCCTTGTGGGAACCGCTCCGGACGAATCCGAACCATCACATAATCTCCCACTTCAAATTCTTTAAATCTTTTCTTGAGGTCTGTGTTAAGTTTATAGCCAGCATTGCTCTGTTCAATCCTTTCATTAATTTCTTTGTGCAAATCATGTAAATGTGATGCAAATGCAAGAGATCGGGTATGCATGACGAATGTCAAGACTCATGAGCTTACAAAAGTTTAAAGCATAGACAAAAAGGAAGACAACAGACTACAACACAGACACAACATACTAACTCACACGATACGTTGCTAGAATAGGTGGATGGGTCACAAAAGAGGGGTCTAAAGTGTTCGGTCTAAAGGAACTGGTGTGGGGGGGGAGCAATGAAGACATCTTTAGCTAAAAGGACATTCCTATAGGAAATTTCAGTCGGGGTCGTAGGTAGTCTCCTAGGAACAATAGTGTAATCTAGTAAATTCATCCCACTAGGAGAGAGATGGCCCTTAACAGGGAAGGACAAGACTATATCGGGCAACACGAATGAATTAGGAACAAGATAAGGTGATGGCTCCTGACTCACAGTCATAATGGGATAGCCAAACGAGTCACCAGCAGGTATGAGACTTAAGAAATTGGGTATGGTATCCATACCAGAAGTGGGCACGACAGTTAAAGTTGTGACATGAAAGTATGAGCTAAGACTTTCTCTCACATTAAAGTCGGTACGAGGAGTGGTGGGATAAGCCCAATCACGAAAGTCACACTCTTTAAAATGTAAATTTAGATGAGTGATTCCTAAAATAGACTCCAATAAAATAAGATGAGACCCATTATTCAAGTTAGGCTCAGAAACTTTCAGAATCAAATCACTGTCTTCCGAACTCATATTTCTATCATCAATAGAATCAGATTTGGGTATAACCTTAAGATTGATAGACTCGGGGTTAGTTAAATTGGGGCTTAAATCAGGTAGTAAATTCGATTTAACCACTTCCGACTCGAGATCATTATCATCAAGATTATCTAAAGTCAACTCAGTAGGGGTTACAACTAAGTCAGGATCTTCCGAATTTAATTTCAATGTGTTCGAAGTTAGATTGGCTTCTTTCAAGATCACATTACTATTATCTAGGCATACCTTATCCAAAGAGTTATCCTTGAGGAGACTAGGATCGGGGTGGCCTAAGGTGTCAACGTTTAAAGGTTCTAATTTTCCTAGCTCAGGATTTAAGTCATGCTAGGAGTCTGATTCAATCACTGTTGTTTCATCCTCAAAGAATTCTTCGTCATTATTGATATCATTAGCATCCACGAAATGGATGCACTCAGTCTCAGGTTCAGGGGACCTCTTCTTTTTAATGCATTTCTTTATTACAATCATACCTGCAGGGTCAAGGAATGGGGAGTCTAAAGGTTGACTGGGATGGCTAGAAGTGGGTCCAAGTGGGGAGCTATAAGAGATTGATCTATCAGAAGACTCAATAGAGGGTCGGCCTTTAAGTTTTGGAGAGGACCTACAAGGTGGGGCAGCAACCCTGATGTTACTAAAGGATGGGTGACCACTAGTAGGGGAAGTGTATTTTAATCCAAGTTCTCGTTTCATGTTTTTCCAATCGGAGGTGGGTATTCGCCACGAGACTCTTTATGATCTTCCAACCTCATCCAAAATTGGAGAGCATTACCGCTCAGGTGTGACCTAGCAATGCTAAACTGGCGAGAATTAGGGATTTCACGCGATTCAAAATAGTCCTCTAATTGTCTAACCCATTCCCTAAAATAGTAAGGGTCCAAAGAACCATCAAAGGTAGGCAAACGAGAAGGTGGCTCAAATTGAGGTCGTTGTGGCTTAAACTCGGGGCTAGGTTGAAAAGCAGAGTGGGACACAATTCAAGCGGGGATAGTCAACAGGTTTCTCCGTCATAATTCTAGTCATAGTGCCCACTAGGTTAACGATGTCATCTAAACTCTTTTGGAGTCTTATCGGGTCCATTGGGAAACGTCAAGTGATACTCAAGGATGATTGGGTGTAAGGGACGTCATATAGACACTAAGTTAGGCTCACTTAGACTCACTACAAGGTGCCGGAAAAAGTTCGGACAGCAGCTACACTAGTGGGTTAGGTAACCTAGAAACTTAGGAAGGTTGTTAGGTTGAGGACAACACCTTAAACGCTTAAGAAACTAGCCTACAACTCACTAGATGTGTGCAGGAATGAAGTGGGCAGCAAACTACAACATGGCATAAAGTTATCTAAGTGTTTAGGAAGGGTTTTAGGAAGTGGACAGCACCTAAACACTCTAAAACAACACTCCTACAGACTCCAAAGGGTGCGGGAAACAGTAGTGCAGCAAACTAATGTGGAGGACGAAGTTACCTAAGCCATTTGGGTGTACTGTAGAGCGTGGACAGCAACTGAAAGAGTCCTAAATCTAGCCCAAATGGTTACTAAATGGTGCAGATTTTGTGTGGACAGCAAATCATAAAATGTTTAAGTAACCTAGACAACTAATGAAGCGGCTAGGTTAAGGACAGCACTTGAACCATTGATAAACAAGCTTAACAACCTCTAAATGCATGCAGGAATGTAGTGGACAGCAAGCATAAAATGTAACTAAACTGATTTAAATGATAGCATGCATGCAACAACGTGTAACATTAGTTAAAACAACTCCTAGGATGATGTCTAGCATGCAAAACTAGAGCAAACCATGCTCTGATACCAAGATGATGTGAAACAACATGCGGTGAAACATGAATTGCACGTTAGAGATTAATAAGAGTTTAACTTTGCAATGTTAACGATAAAATCTAGCTTACTCAAATAGGATTCAAGAAAATTTGTGATAGATTATGTTAACGACAGTGATTACATTTAAGAATTACAAGAGTCTTGCAAAAGATAACCCAAAATAAACTAGATAATGCAACTAGCTACTACTAAAGCCACACGTTTAAAATTTAGATCGTTCACTTTAAGATCCGTCACTCGTTTTGGAAGGGACAGATTGGATCGTGCATACGACTGACCATTGAGGATAGAGGCTGGCGCCAACACACCTCGATGGGTAGTAATATACACGACCTAATCACGGGTTTCCCCCACCCAAGATAAGAGCTCGAGTGGGGTTTAGTAGATGTGGGGCCAAGTTTCCCACGGGCGCAAGCCCCCGTGGTTAATTACATCCCAGGCCGGAGCCTGAGAAAACTCTCGATTAAGGATCATACATTATCCTCTCCTAAAGTGGGATCGACACGAGGGTATAGACTAAGAAGTCCTACTCAAAAAGGGAGAAAGGTCCCAAATGGCTGAATCAGACATGCGTGGCTCATTCCAGCATTCGGAGGCTCTAGGGTACTAAATAGAAACTGGAGAAAATAAATCAAGCACTCGATCACATACGTGAGAGAAGAGATGGAGGTGGCGTCATCCTGTGACGCAGATAAGCAGGATTTAGGGTCCATGAAAGGAAGGGACCTACCTACTATTTAAGGCGAACTACGAGACGGAATGTAGTAGCCTCGAACCCTAAATCTAGATTGGGCTTAGTGCTCTACGAAACACTAAGACCCGTGTCCTAGCTAATGCAGTGCAAAAAACCTGGACTTATCCCGGCCTGGATGGGGGAGCCAGCTAACCACCTAGTCTCTTTAAAACCATGATATCCAGTCAATTATGAAAGAAGGGTGGGTGGTACGGTTATTGGAAATATACCGACATCTAGAGGATTTCCTAAGTGGTCCTGGACTTATGTGGGTTAGATGCTCCTGCTAATGCAATTAAATTTTAATTAGTTGGTTACTAATGCAATGCATGCTAGTTGAATCGTCAGCTCATGAATGCTATAGAACTTTAAAAACAGGCTTATAAAAAATAATTTTTTGAAAAGACTGAGTCTCCCTAGGTCCGGCACTTCATCCTCATAGGCCAGATTATCCGGACTCTACCCGCAGGCAGGGAGATGTCTTATAGCAAGGAAAGAAGAAATGCAGTAATATGCATGCGACCCCGGACGGTTCCGGCAGTTCCCTAGGTTCGTTAGATTTCTATGTTATTTAAAACTTAAATATTAAATTTTGGTTATGAGTAGAAAAGGTTTTGCAGTCCTTAAAGAGTCTAACGAAATCCAGGCGAAAACAAAAGCGACATGCAAGAAAAGAAACCTAGGAAAAGCAAGTATTTCTACTGCACAATCAGGTAAACGCATCAATATAAATCCAAAAAATTAATCAACTAAATGGCCATAGGCAAATTGCCCTTATTACACCCCAGATATACATAAAGTAAAGTGGCCGGGCACCACTGCCAACAACCCGGATTTCTAAGCCTATGACAGACGCCAACAACTTTGAGTGGGATATTGGGTCTTCAAATCTTTAGTCTTCTGGATATCTTCTCCTTGGACTTCTTGGATCTCTCCTCCTTAGACTCCTTGGATCTCTCCTCCTTAGACTCCTTGGATCCGTCGTGGCTTGAATATCCAAACGAAGAGACAATTCCCCCAGTATGGGGGTATTGCCTTTTCTCTTTGGATATCTAAAGCCATCCAGCTCGATCTTCCAAATGGAAGAAAACTCCACTTAGGGATGCCTTCTTCTTTTAGAATCCGAGCTGGATAAGAATATCCCAATTCAGAGTTGTTTTCACAACTCTTAACAATTATTACAAATAAATTTTACATCAAATGGAAAGTAGAAAATTCTAGACTCCTTGCATGGTTATCCTAATAAAATCTCAAGCAGTTTATATATAAAAAAAAATGAAAGTGCTAACACCATTGACCCTGTGCCAAGCCATGCTCTTAATTTTGAGGGCTAAGCAGCTCCACCTGTGCAGTTATAATTATTTTTATTTAGCCCTCATTTATTTAGGGGGGGGGGGCTGAGCAAGCACCTGCATAAGACAGTATTAGAAATCATAACGGTGCCCCCCTTTTATTAGCTTGAGCATGGCCACCTGCACGGAAGAACAGTATATATATGGCGCTCCTAACCTATGGGTAAATCTAGCGCTCACATCCAGAGTGCAGAAAAAGTAAGCAAACACATCAATCATTTTTTTCAAACAGCATGCAATGAAATCCACGAAAGCTCCGGCACACAACAGAAAAGTAAAACACAGCGGCCTAACCTAGGTCTAGAAGTGGTGCCCTAGCAAACAATTCTATGTGTGTGTAAGGCTAGTGTGGTTTGGATAGGTCCTAATCAGGGTGGTTAGTTAAAGTTATCTAGAGTTCAGGTATGTTGGAGGTCTGAAAAAGATATTTTAATTGGAATTTAAATATTAGTGAATTAGGGTGTATTTTAATTATTTCAGTTTGTTGATCAGTTTTAAGTGCTTAGGATACTGATATTTAAAGTTTAAGTGATATTAGTCAATTTTAGAAAGTTCTAGGTCCTCCTAGGAACTAAGCTAGGGGTTCAAAAAGTCACTATGGGAAAAAGGCTAAGTTCAGGTATTCTACCACCTTATGAAAATACTAGACCTTAATACGAGTAGTTAGCCAGGTAGTAGGCTGGAATCGGAGTTTCCTATCCAAAGTTATGAATTTTCTAAGTTTCAGGTCCTAAATGAACTACGGTTGACCAAAAAGTTGACTTTCTAATCTAGGCCAATTTCTGGAAACCTAAAATTTATAATAAATACTAGACCCTAATAGGAGTCTAATGCTAGTGGGTTTGCCTAATTTGGAATTTTCTACAATTAGTTATGAATTTTCTAAAATCGGGGTAATTAAGGGAATTTTCCAAATTTCCTAATAAAGAGCCTTTTTTATTGTTTTGATCCAAATGAGCTCCAAACTGATTGGAATCACTCTCAAAGGTCAAGGATGACCTGAGAAAGTGTTTCCAAGTGTTCGGAGGAGATTTGGGATTTTTAATAATTTTTAATGATTTATTAGGGGGAAAACGGTAATTTCTATCTATGGTCAAATTAAGGGTCAACCTGAAGTCAAACTAGGGAGTCCTATTTATCTAAGGTCAAGGATCAGGTTTTGGTCAGTTTGAGGTATTATGGGTAATTTTCTGACCTAAGATGTATTTATTGTATTTTCCGGAAGGTCTCGGGGCCTTATTTAACCAGTTAATTAGGGTTAGTTAATTAAGGGCTCTAAAAGCTCCTAAAAATTTCCAGAAAATTACGGAATGTTTAAGATGTCACTAAGTTTAAATGTTGAGGTTTTCATGTCAATTCGGGATCTATCATAGCTCCTAGATAACTTCTAAGTTCGCTAGACGGATCCTTAATTTTTGTCCTTAGGGTGTCGCTACGTTGTAGGAATTTAAAGTGATGTTTACACTAACCCTTAGGATAATAAATGCGTGGGAGTACAAAAAGGAAATAAACACACCATGTCCTTAGATCTAGGAGAGCCTAGGCTAAGTGCTCGTGGTGCGATCCTACACATGCATACTACGACAAAACAAGAAAAGGAAAGAACACCTAATGAAGGGATTAGTGAATGATTGGAACTCAATCACCCACTAACCCTCTCCCCCATGATTTCTCTTCATTCATAGAACCCATGTTTAAAATTTCATGAAATAGCGGATCTCCCAAAATTAGGATTTAATTATAAGTAATTTTAAAAAGGTTTCAAAATACTTATAAATATAAATATACAATTTTGAAAAATAAAATAATTAAAAAGTAAGTCAATTCATAATACATAAATATAGGAAGACCCACTGACCACTCAATCGAGGTTTCAAAATAGTTTGAAAATAATTTTTAGTTTAAAAATAATTAGTATAATAGTTAATTTAAATAACACTAAAATAACCAAATCATAGAGTAAAACAGAAAATTATCAAGACAGCCAAAATCAAGGGCTGGAAATGGTTTCAAAACATAAAGCTCGTCTTTCTGAAAAGAACGAGGGGTTATACGTCAAAATCCGATTTAAAACGACGAAAATATGATTTTCCGAAGTTTAAACACAATAATATAATATTTTAAAATAGTGTCATTTCACTGTTTTGGAAATATCAGAAAATCTAAACAGAATTTTCACCCAAACGTGATTTCAAATTGTACAGAATTCCAAATACACCCAAAACAAGATGCTGTGCATCAAAATCCGACTTAAAACGAGAAAGTTACGCAATTTCAAAGTTTAAAGATAATAATTAACTAGTTTTAAAATAGTGCTATTGGCTGTTTTGAAAATAATTGCACACAGACCCAAAAATTTCAAGTAAAACCAGTTCCAGAATGTGCAGAATCAAAATACGTTCAAATCAAGGTGCTGTGCGCAAAAATCCGATTTAAAACGGGAAAGTTATTAATTTTCGAAGTTTGAATATAATAAAAATAATATTTTAAAATAATACAGTTTTACTGTTTTCAAAATAAATAGATATATACTAAAAATTTTTGTACAATACAGACTTCAAGATGTACAGAATTCAAATACATTCAAAATGAGGTATTGTGCGTCGACAGCGGATCTAAAACGAGAAAGATATGAATTTTTAAAATTTAAAGTAATAAAGGGATTTAAAAATAATTTAAAATAGTAAGAATTTAAAAATAATTATTAAGATAGAATAAAATAATATTTTATGAAAGTAATTAAGGGATGTTTGAATTTTGAAATTCAAAGTTTATGGAGGGAATTAAGGATTTCAAATTCAAAATTCATGGAGGTAATTAAGGAGGCTTTAATGCTTCCTTAATTTTAGAGGTTGGATTTAGAATGAATTAAGTCATCATAATTAATTCAAAATCCAATGGAGGAAAAATTTAAAAAAAAAATTTCATAAAATAGATTTTAAAATTTATGAAAGAATTTGAATTTCAAATTTGAGGAAATTTGAATTCAAAGACAAACTAAATTATGACAATCCAAAATTAGGAATTACTTAAAATAATAATAATATTAAACATAATAAATATAATTTTTAAATGAAGAAAATAAAAGAGAAACAAAGAAAATTCATTCTCTCGATTGAGACATCTAAACTTAATGAAATATTAAATATAGATTAGTATCATGAAGAGAAAGCATGGGATGATATTTGAAAGATCTAAAAAGCACTTTAAAAAAAACTATATAGATCTAAGTGTAGTGACCTAGATCTAAAGTTTTGAGGAATCTCACCGTTGGATCTTCAAGTTCTTTATACGGTTGAGCTTGTAGATTGTCCTCGTATATTCCTCTAATTGAAATCACGATCAAACAAGCTTTGGATCAACTGGATTGAGGCCTTGGATGAATCTAGCCTTGATCTTGTTGAAGGATCGCTGCCAACGGAGTTTGACAGGTGGATTTGAGTGAAAGAAGGTGAGAGAAGTTGGAAGAGCTCTCACCCCAAAAAATGAGGGTTGAGAGTGGCTAGGGAGAGAATAGAAGCCCCCCTCTCTCATGAAGCTCTAAAAGAGTATTTAAATGATCAAACCCTTAGATCTACGGCTAGGATTCATCCTAAGGCTAATTAAGAGGGAATTGAGGTGATTTAGCCATCGATTTAATAGCTTGATTTAATAATAAATTTAAGCTCAAAATTAGATTCGAGTCAATTCAAAATTTAATTTAATTTGGTCAAATTAACCCAATTAAATTTAAATAAAATGACGACTCAAATCATAACAAATTCGATGTGGCCAAGGCGGACTAATCGATCCCGATCGAGCCTAATTCGACTTAACTCAAGCTGATTTGTGCTCGAATTGAGCCTTATGGGCTTGATTAAATCAATTAAAGGCCCTCAATGACACTCGAACGAAAATCGAGGTCAACAATTATGTTAACGACAGTGATTACATTTAAGAATTACAAGAGTCTTGCAAAAGATAACCCAAAATAAACTAGATAATGCAACTAGCTACTACTAAAGCCACACGTTTAAAATTTAGATCGTTCACTTTAAGATCCGTCACTCGTTTTGAAAGTGGTGGCTAGCGGAAGAGAATCGAAAGTAGACTTAGCGATGCCACTAATAGACAATTGATCTTGAGAGGACTTGTCGCCGGGAAAGAAGCCGGATTTGGAGGAGCGGGTGGGCGGCCGTCAATGATCCACTCGAAGTCGGGATGTTGCTTGTCGATGACGATTATGAGAGTCGGTAGGATCCGATCCAAGTAGGCTCAAACGGTATCGTCGTCGGAATCAAATCCCGCGTCGAAGAACGACGATCGTTGGATGTCGAGGCTGCCGTGAGCGTCGAACACAAGTCCCCATTCAAACTCGGGGTCTGCCATGCATGGTGGTCGTTAGAGATGAAGCCAAAGAGGGAGAGAGAGAGAGAGAACCGTGAGCAAAAGAGGGAGGAGGGCCACGGGTTGGAGAGGGGTAGTGGGAGGGTGGAGCTATGGGGGAAGAGAACTTAAAATCTGAATTTTAATTCAGATTTCCGAAATAGGAGAACTCTTAATTTTAATTTCAGATTTTTTTGAATTTGAAATTAAGATTAGGAGGGAAGGAATTCAAGGAGCAATTAAGAAAATTAAGAGGGGGAAGAGAGAGGAGTGGCCGGCCATAGAGAGAGATGATGTGGCTTAAGGTTTTGAGTAGGTGGGGACCACATAGGAGTAAATTAATATAATCAAAATTCTGATTTTAATTTCAGAATTAATTATATTAAGTAACTCCCAAACTAGTATGAAAAGAGGAGGGATTTGAAATTTGAATTTCAAATCAAATATAACTCCTCTTAAATTACTTGCCAAAATTGCTAGAGCTTGATTAGGAAAGTAATTATGGGGGAGGGGAAATTCAAAAAAATCACAAGAGGGGGTGAGGGTAAGGAGGCGGCGGCATGGGGGCTGGACGGTGGTTGCTGGCCGGCGTGTGGGGCTGCAGGCCGGCGGCCTGGGCAAGCCAGGGAGGGGCGGCGGCAGTGAGTAAGAGAGGGAAATCAGTAGGGGAAAATCTTGGGATTCAAGCGTGAATTCCACTATTCACAAATGCTTCAACCGGATCTCCACGACGATGAATCGATCACAAGAAATAAAGAAAGAAAAATGGTAGAACAAGAAGATCTAAAACTCACAAAGAGATCTAGCTTCTTCTACGAACTCACTAAGAGATCGAGGAGGGTGAACTCATAAAGAGATCATAAGTGGCAAATATTTTTTTTATTCATCAAAACTAAACTATTACATAAGAAAATGGCCATATAAATAGGCCTCAAAATGACAAGAAAGCAAAAGACTAAAATGCCCCTCGGGCTACAATAACGACTAAATACCCATAAGGGCAAAAACGGAAAAACATAAAAATCAAATAAACTACTACATAAAATGATGAAAATAAAGATCATGATCGTGGCCGTCGATCTCCGGCATCTCCTCCTGATGGTACATGTGTCGCAATCTCTGACGATGTCCTCATCAAACATACACATCCGAAACTTCAAAATAATTGTTGTGATTGGTTCAAATTTATAGTTGTACTTTCTTTAGTTTAGGTTCTTGTGTAGTTTTATGCTATCATTAGTGTCTATATATAGATGTTATAGTTTGTAATAAGGAAGATAAGAAAAGCAATAAGATTGTTCTTTTTTTAGCTCTCTCTCTCTCTCTCTCTCTCTCTCTCTCTCTCTCTCTCCTAAGAAGCTCAAGAGGAACTTCTTCCTCAAGAAGATCCTACAAATGGTATCAGAGTTAGGTGAAGGTGGATGAAGTTTTCTTGTCCAAAAAAATGACTCAGAAGAGAGGAGACGGTTGGGAAGTCTCTCGCGGAGATCGACTGGTGTTGGGAGTGCCGCAATCGGGAAGGCTAGAGCAAGGGTGTTAGACGTGGACGGGGCTGCAATGTAGGGCACATTTGTATGCATTGGGCCTAGATTGCCGCATAGGAGTGCGGGCCGGCCAGAGCGAGCGCGCGTGGCGTGGGGCTCATGGGGTGCGCGGGGTTGGTTGTGTGGGATGCGGTGCGCCAGAGGAAGCCTTAGGCTGGTTGCATTAGGAACGTGAGCTACTCGAGCACGTGAGTGAAGGCCTAAATGGAGTAGTCAGGCTGGAGGCCTGGGTAGCGCAAGATCGGATCACACGCATCAGCGTGTGAGTGCAGGCGGATGGAGGGAGTTGTGCTCAAGCTAGCTGGGCGCGGTGGGATCAAACATGCGGTGTGGTGAGCGTGCTTGGTCGCAAGTTAGGTGGCACAAAAGGCATAGGAGAATGCTGCGGTGCGCGGGAGGCTTCCGCGCAGGTAGTTTTTGGTGTTGCTCTTTCGATCAAAATCATTATGCAATTCTTGATTAAAGATTGTAGATCTTTTTTAGGTGGAGCTTTGGTAGCTAAGATTCTTGATCATGTCGATACATAAATTCTAAATCGACAAATTTATCGGTGAAAATGATTTCGGCTTATGAAGAATCAAAATGAAGGTTCTCCTTGTTCGTCAAAGAACCTTTGAGGTGATCTCCAAGGAAGATTTGGTTGCTGTAACTGATAGGGCAAGGGCTAGGCAAACCTAATTGAAGGCTCATAGTGCTATTCTTTTATTGCTCGGTGATGAAGTATTATGAGAAGTAGCCCAAAAGGGTTTTGCTATAGAAGTCGGGGAGAAATTGGAATCATTGTACTTGAAGAGATTGTATCTAAAGAAAGCTTTATATACATTGCAGATGAATGAATGTAAAGGCCTGAAAAAATACATTGATGAATTTAACAAAATTTTTCTTGATCTTTAGAATATAGATTTAAAAATTGAGGAAGATCAAGATATTATTCTCCTAAGCTCTTTGCCAAAATCATATGAGAATATAATGGATACATTACTATGTGGTAAGCAGGTGTTGACCATGATCAAGGTAAAGTCGGTTTTGGTGTCCAAATAACTTCAGTGTAGGAATGTGGATAAAGAAGAAAGTGTTGGCAAAATTCTGATAGCAAGAGGAAGACACAAGTTCAGTAAGATGTTTCTATTGCCATAAAGAATTACAATTCAAGAGAAATTATCTAGATTTGTTGAAACGGTAAGGAGCTAGACCCAAAGACGATGCCAACTTAGCTGAGACGACAGATTTGGGAGACATATGGAGTGACTCAAATGTTTTGTAAATTTGAACCAAGGTGGAGTTTGTTGTGATTGGTCCAGATTTATAGTTGTACTTTCTTTAGTTTAGATTTTTTTTGTAGCTTTTTGTGCTATCATTAGTGTCTATATATAGATGTTATAAGTTTGTATTAAAGAAGATAAGAAAAGCAATAAGATTGTTCTTTTTTTAGCTCTCTCCCTCTCCCCTTCTCTCTCTCTCTCTCTCCCTCTCTCTCTCTACTTTCTTTTGTTCATCCTTTGCTGAGTTTCTTTTCATCTTTCCATGATCTGCAAAGTTTCCTCTTGTGAATGACAGCACATCATAGGAAAAAAAATTTACCTACGTTGAGGAGGGCAATTTTTCTTCCTCAATTGTTAGAAATTTTTTTGCATACAGAAAATTATTTGAAGTTAAACGTGATTTCCTTTGGATCCCTTCAAGTTTGTTATGAAAATACTTGATGTTATTAATCATTAAATTTCTTTTCTGTTAGATCTTATTTTTGTGTTACTCCAAATGCTTATTTACATGCACCCTCAGTCCAAGGTCATGATTCCCTCTTCTTAGCAAAACGCATATTTCTTCTTAGCTTATCCTCGTTTATGATTTCAACTATCTGGCCTCATTTATTTGAATCCTTGGCAAGAGAAAAGTTTTTTTTTTCCCCTTAATTTTCTGTTGGGAGAACTTGGTTGTATCTAATCTTGAAAGGTATATATTTTCATGTTTTTAAATAAACAAAAGTAAATGAACATGATTTTCAAGATAACAATCCATCTACAGAAATTATTCTGCGCGGACGCCGGATGCAACTCTACGTCTAGATGCCACGGTACTGGGCGCCGGCACCAGTACCAAGTATCGAGCAGTATCGAGCCGCGATACAGTAAAAGGGTGACGTGGTGCGTTTTTATTGGTCTCTGGACATCGTTCGGTGTCCGCACAGAATAATTTTTCTCATCTCCAAGCTTGCAGGAGAAAATGAGTTGTTTTCAATTATAGCTTATAACAGAAATATAGATGTCAAAAATGCCGGATGTATTAACTTTAATTCTGATGCATCATTCTTTCAATTTTGTTTCACCAAGGTTGGAGATTTTGGCTTGGCAAGGTGGCAACCTGATGGGAACCTTGCTGTCAAAACTCGAGTGATTGGCACCTTTGGGTAATCATGCTATGAAAATTTCATCATTTTCTCATCGCATATTTTACATTATCACTAATTGATTGCTAGTCATCTCTAGGTATTTGGCACCAGAATATGCTCAGAGTGGCCAAGTTACTGAGAAAGCAGATGTATATTCCTTTGGAATAGTACTCCTTGAACTTGTAACTGGAAGGAGAGCAGTAGATATTAACCGGCCAAAGGGCCAACAGTGCCTGGCCGAATGGGTGAGTCCTTACATGACTAAAATTACATGCATATCACACTTTCTCCAGCTGTATGACAAAAGTTACATCATGGTCATGAATAGGGGTGTAAGTGAGCCGAGCTAGCTCGCCTCGCGAGCCGGCTCGAGTTCGACTCGTTTATGGGCTCGCGAGCCGAGTTTATCAAGCTCAAACTCGATCTCATTTAGTAAATGAGCTCGAGTTCGAGCTTGAGCCCGGCTCGACTTGTGAGCTCGCGAGCCGGCTCGAATTTATTACATTTAAATATTTTAAAAAAATTAATAATAAATAATGTATAAATCTAACTCCCACCTTTAGAAAAATAAATCTGTACTCTACCCCCTCTCTCTCTCTTGAATACTAAATGCTATAGAGCGGTACCAAAAAAAATGTTCTCTCCATCTCTCTCTAAATGAGACTTAAGCTGCGGCCTTTTCCTAGCAATCCATGTAGCTTTATTTTCTCCTAAATGAAAACCGGGTGGGAAAATAAAAACCGGGCGGGAAATTGAAAATCACGAAATAAAACAGCTCGATGAGTCAGCTGGAGCTCGAGCTTGCTTTCTGACAAACGAGCTGAGTTCGCTTTCTGGCAACAAGCTGAGCTCGATAGTACTAAAACTCGACTCGACTTGTTTACACCCCTAGTCATGATACATGCTAATCTCTTTGGGTTAGCTTTGAAATGCTTTTCAGTTGCATAGAAAACTACATATACCATAATTTTGATTTATATAAAAATATGCGACCAAATGTTCAAAGAATATATGCTCGATCATAAGCAACATATTGTAGATCAACTTAACCATTTTGTTTTGTTCAGGCTCGCCCAATTTTGAAGGAATATGCTATTCAAGATCTTTTAGACCCACGGCTAAGAAACATTTACTGTAATCATGAGGTTTTTTGCATGTTGCATGCTGCTTCACTATGCATCAATCGTGAACCCAATTCCAGGCCTCATATTTCTCAGGTAAATGTACAAGTGAGAAACTTTTGAGATAAGTAAACCACCAATGGCGACAAATTGAAAAACTTGAAAAAAAAAAAAAACTCAGTACTTCAGAAATGTAATCTGGCTACTAAAATATGCAGGTGCTCAGGATACTGGAGGGTGATATTTTCATGGAACAAAGTTACGCTTCAACGCCCCTTGCTATGAAGATTAAAGGACTGGGCAGTCATAAACAGATCAACAACAGCAATGGCTTCACTGCAACAATGTTATCCAACTTGGGATGAAAATGTGAGAGCAGTTTTTTGTTGGGAGGGGTAATGACAATAAATTCTAGATCCAGAGATGCTTTTCATCTCCTTTCCCTGCAGCTGCTTATGATGTAATTTAGGCTAGGTTTGGGACGGCTTTCGTATTGCTTCTTAAAGCGACTTTTAGTACAAAATTTTTAATTTTTGTATTAGAAAGCAGCTTTAAGAAGCAGTTAAAAAGCAGTCCCAAATGGAGCCTTAGATGGATCTGCAATTGTTGTCTGATACTGAAATGATTTTTTTTAGATCAATTATGGTGGAATCTGTTCCTTTTTAATTGCTTTGAAATCATAGCTCAATTAACAGCACATTATTTTGATATTGTGCGCATGGAGAGAATCTGAAGCCAATTATAGTAATGATCTTTGGAGTTCTTTGATTCTGTAAGATGGAATTATACTCTCAGCTGATATTAGATGTTAAGTTACAAAGGAAGATGATAGAGCTGAATTCATTTTTTATGCAAATTAACTGTTGTTAAACAGTGATAATACTTCACTGAAGACAGATTTTTTTGTTAAGTTTCCTTTTAAGTTTAGCAATCATTGGTATCTGAACAATCCAGCTCAATTCATCTAAGCACTGTTAGGAAGCTTACAGAAAAATTATTGGTTGAAGTGATAAGTATTTGGATGCTGCCTCGAGATGCCATTCCCCTCACTGTAGAGAACTCAGGGCCTAGTTGTAACTATTATGAGGCTTGTTTGGGGCACAAATAATCCTTCTGCTTCTTTATGCTCTTCCCTAGGTGCTATATTTGATTTATGTATCATAAAAATGTTTAAAATTTTGTCATTGAGCTTCTTCTCCCAAGAAAAGAAATTATTAATGGATTGAATGAATACAACAAAAATATCAAGTTTTTATCCCATTATATAGGGTTAGTTATATGAATCTTTTTACTCCATTGCGTCATGTTAAGAGCTAAATTCTCATGTAGATCTGATAAAGAAATGTCGTTTATAATATTTTCTAACCTAGTCTTTTTAGGTTTACCTCTATCTTTTTTAACATAAATCAAATCTAATATATCTACTATCCTAATCGGGTCACCAGAAGGCTGCCGCCGTATTATGTGAGTAAACCATAATAGGAGGCCATCTCTAATCTTATCTTCCATTGGAGCTACTCATATAAATAATCAAAACGTTCATAATCTCGATATCTTTAACATATAAGAAGTTATACGATGAAAGTTTTATTAAAATAAAATTATTCTCGTTTTGGTTTGTTTAAAAAAAAAGTCAAAATATCCTAAAGGTAAGCAACATAAAACCCTACTAAGCATAAATTTATATTTTTAAAAATAAGCCAAATAACTAGATATCAAATATAACAATATTATGAAACTTAAATTGAACTAAAACACTTTTTTTAGATATCAAAATAAATTTCTAAAATAGTAAGAATTGCTTCTTTCTTAAAATCACCCAGAAAAAAATCTCATATAAATAATCAAAATGTTCATAATCTCGATATCCTTAACATATAAGAAGTTATACGATGAAAGTTTTATTAAAATAAAATTATTCTCGTTTTTCAATAACAAATATAAATTTGATCAGAAAAATCTCAAAAACACCAAACTGTTGAAATCACAAATATGATAATGATTCCTTACAATGAGACAAATAAATCTCCCAACTGAATTGATAGATGCAAATCGTTCTACGGCCTCTAAATCCCAAATTCTATTTTCTCTCATTTTTCTCTCAAATTTCCTTTACAGGTCTTCTGTTAGCCGAATGCATGAAATAAAAAAGCTTTTTAATGGATTTTGAGTGATTTAAGATATTTATAATAAAATAATAATTATAATATAAATCATTTTTCAATATAAAATTTTCTATAAATCTTTTTTTTTTCCTTAAAAAATATTCATAAAATATCTCATTTTATTTAAAATTTCTGATTAAATCTATTTGCAAAATAGTCATCTAATGTCCCAAAAATTTACTTCACCGATATGTATCAATTTCTTAAAGATCTACAACAATACCTAAAATTATGAAAAAATTAGTGTGATTAAATCACTATAATATCTATGTTATGACCAAAATGATTTATGATATAGACTTATAATGACTCCTGAAAAAAAAATTATTTAATTGATTTAAAATACAAAAACATATTTATTCACTCCCCATCATATGAGGCTAAATTTGGGATTCATGACGCAAGATCATGTGTCCCACGAGAAGCATATGAAGTATTGCATTAACAACCAATATATCTATAAATTATGATGATGATTATAGAAAGCTTTAAAATAAAACTTTTGAGAGCATTGCAAAGATAATTCCCCTTTGAGATGTTATGCTATTTTCAACTATTATTTCTAAGATAAATTTTCTAATTAGTTGGTCCTTTTTCAAATAGAAATGAGATGCTAAATTTTTGTCACATGTCAAGATGCCTACAATGTTGGAATGTCAGCCATGAATTGTTCATTATATGGGATCTATTTATTGACATGAAACAAGTCTTGAGGAGAAATTGCATAATTTAAGTAATACAACATCAAAAACAACATCATCATATTGCTAAACTAATTGATATTATTGCCAACAAACATCATATGCAAACAACTATCATCAACATCAATATGAAGTATCACATAAAGCTCCCATCAATGTCATCCCAATAAAACTAACATTGCAAAATATAGGGAAAGTTACTTATCCCCTATGTGTTTGTTCTATAATTAGTTGATATTTGTATTGATTTTTTTTTTCTTTTTTCTTTCATTAGTAATAACCTTTCTTAACATAGATATATCACAAGAGGAACATCAATGATATTTTGAATCACCACTAGCATAATTAAACACCAAAGAGGAGAGAATAATAGAGAGGACAATGGAGATGTTAACAATTGACATAAGAGCTCCAATGCTTAACAATGAAATCTTAATTAAACTGTTGCCATCAATTTAAGCTTTGAAGAAAATTAGTCCTCTAATCTTCAAACAAAGGGGTTGTAAATAAGCTGAGTTTCCATTATATTGGGCTAAAAGCAATTCCTGCATTAGGTTCACCACATCACAGTTTAAAGATGAGCTCGAGCTTAGCATATAATAAATGACAACAACAACAACAAATCTTTATCCCAATACGTGAGATCAGCTATATAAATACATTTTCTTTAGTGTCTTACTAAGAGTCAACAGAGAAAAAGAACTCGTGTAGCTGACCGCATAGTGAGAAAAATGCTTGTTGTTAGTGTTGTGATTTATTACATGGGAGTTCAGTTTTGTCTTCTTTAATAAACACTCAATAGAAATCTAAAACATCTAACATTAAACATGCAAATAGTTTATCAAAAGTGAAAATCATCAACATGATCTTTTGGTTCATCTTAAATAATCTCTTCCTCTAAGGTGGTGCACAGATTGCCAGAGTAGATAAATTGAGAAAGAACTATGATTGAAGAGACCGTTCCTTTCCATCCAGTTCAAACAAGGTTGAATCACTAGAGAATTTGTTAATAAAAGTTCAACACAAACATTCAAATCATGTAGTTTTTTTGTTGCTCTGTTAATTTACTTGGCACCAAGAGCTGGAAACTGTCCCTGATCTTCAATTGAAGGGATCACCGGCGAGATTGATGCCCCGCCGGTGTAACTGCCTCTGAATGATTCACGATCACCGCGACCTCTTCCACGACCACGGCCAGATGGACTGTAATATCTCCCCCCATCAGCTGGCTTCAAAAACTCATTGATGTTCATAGCCTAGAAAGTGCAACAAATAAACAAATTGTTTTAAGGCAGAGGAAATGATTGAGCAAGTAAATTATTTGGAACTAATTCAGACCTTTCTGGCCCGTTCCTCTTTCTCAGCATTGTCTCTTAGTTTAGGTGAGTCTTTATCAGAGCTCTGTAAATTTTGCCTTTTTCAGAAGAAGAATATTTGTATTTAGCATAAACTACAAAGATCCAATCAAGTTTAAGTTGTGTACCAGTTTGATAAAAACATCATCGTTTCCTTTTTTGATAGTAAGTTGTTGCATAGACTGTAAGTCCTTGTCGATTTCCACTTTCCGCTCCTCAACCTTCATAGAAAGTAAGGCTTTTCTTTTTTCCTCCCTTACTTTCTCATACTCTTCCAGAGTCATCTCCTGCTCCATATATTCCAAATATTCGTGTTTGATTGGATGAAAAATGAATGCAAAGTAAAAGTCGCAAAAAGTATTTTAGTTCATTTCCTGTTACCCTTTTTAGTGTGGATTAAATCCTCTGTTTTTCCCTTTTTATGCTAAATTGTGGATTTAATCAATCCTGTGGGCAGCAGGATTTAGGAGGAAGTAAGTCATGGGTAAATTATGGATTTCATAAATCCTGTGGGAACCAGTATTTAGGAGGAAGTGAGTCATGGAGGGATTGGTGGTGAACTTCCTGCGGGCACTGGAGAGGAGTTGGTCGTGGAAATTGGTGGCACAATATGATAAATAAGACAAAACAGCTGAGGGTGAGATCGTAGGTTCAAAGGCTGCATTTCTGTAATTGGAGAACATGAAGGAAGAGAGAAACACGATGCTCCGAAAGGGCGACAGGTGAGATCAAAGAAGCATGGTGGCCATTTTTTTTGGAAAAGAAGAAGGTTAAAGAAACCCAAGGATTGCGTGAGAAGACTTGGAGAACATGAAGGGGGAGAGAGCCATGATGCATCGAAAGGGCGGCAGGTGAGATCAAAGAAGCAATGTGGCCATGGATGAAGGAAAAGAAGAAGGTTAAAGGAACCCAAGGATTGAGGAAGAAGAATTGGAGAGCATGAAGGGAGAGAGAACCATGATGCATAGAATGCAAGGCAGTTGAGATCAAAGAAGCATGGTGGGCATGGATGGAGGAAAAGAAAAAGGTTAAAGAAACCCAAGGATTGGGGGAGAAGAATTTCAGGGAAGATGACTCAAGCAAACCACAGATTATTTTGTTACTTTAGGATTGTATCCTAATGAATCTAAGGCTTCGCTTGGGATGGCTTTTTTACCGCTTCATAAAGTAGCTTTTTAGTATAAAAAAATTAATTTTAATACTAGAAAGTTGTTTCAAGAAGCAGTAAAAAAGCCATCCCAAATAAAGCCTAAATCTTTCATTGGTCTATTTTTTACAAAGTAATAATAATATCATAATGATAACAAGCCTGTCGTTTTGTAACGGGCGAGTACAGGGAAAGGAGAGAACCACAAGTGTAAGACTGAAAAAAGGTATGCAATTGAAAATTATATATCCCCAAGCCATATGTACAAAATCAAGTACCCTAAAATTGCCTATGCATTAAAAGCAGCAACAAAAAAGAAACTTAAATAAATGCATAAGAATTATTACATACAAATATATACTCCTAAACTAGCGTGAACATTAGAAAGTAAACAAATTCAAATGCTCATTAATATACATGTCAATCATCATAGCATCAGTTTACATAATATAAATATAAGGAAAGAAAAAGAAATCATTTAATCAGCATGAGTAGAAAGACGATCATAAACAGAAGTATTTCATGTCCATAAATATGAAAGATATTGCTACTACTTTTGGAACTTCTCAAAGCCAGTTTGCAAAATAAGTACTCAACACTTTTAAACAAATGGTGAAAAAAACTGTATGCAACATAGTAAGATGGATGAGTCCAGCTGTTAAAAAATTATGTCCTATGCATAAAATAGCCTTTTAGAAATGTATAAATTAGTCTATTTTGGTTACAAGAAACAAGACATTTAGATAAAAGTATTTATGTTAGAATCATAATATATGAATATGAAGTAGCACAAAAATTTACTAATCGAATTGTCGTGATAAGCATAATGATAATAATGAAGATGCGGACTAGCATATTGACGATGGTAAAGTATGAAAAACTTCATGTCTTAGTGTTGTACAAGTATCCAATTCACAAACATAGTATAGAAACAAAAAAAAATTTAACGTGAAAACCCGAAGGGAAAAACCATGATGTAACGCCCAATTGAAATAAATCCACTAGTATTTGAATAGATTACAAATGATTAATTCACCATTAAATTTGAGGACGATCAGATTACAATATGCAACTGTCAGGTTGAAATCTAGCAACAAATTGGGATTGGACGAAAGTCTGGCCAAAGTCCGAAGATGGTTGGTGGCCAGACAGAAGTCTCAAATATCAAAATTCATAACAAAATTTCAACCCATATCTCACTTTTTAATAAATTTTCAACAATTTGATTATGGCACACAAAAATACATATTTTGCTAATTCTTTTTTTTTTTGGGGGGGGGGGGATGATAGTTTTGTAAATAGGGTAGATTTCAATTGCATATTCATAATTCTCTCAAATTTTTTATTGAAAACACACAAACATTCACAAATTAATAACAATGAGAAGAACAATACTTAGGTGGAAGACTTTTAAAGCCGGGAGAAATTTTTTTAGGAAGAGGACCAGAGTTTCCAAATGAACTAGGAATTAAATTCTCTCTCTTAAATTTGCCCCAAAAATAACAAGCAATGACATTTTTTCCTCCTTTGAAAGACTTGATCTACTCCTAAAATCCTCAACTCTTTTAGCCAAAGTAGCAAAATTTGGTTCACTACTTCAATATCATTGTTGCTACAATACCATCATTGTAAAAGCGGCCTTGCTACAATATTGCATCCTACTCCGATGCCCTTTGCTAATGTTCCTCCTACTACAGAATTGATGCTACACCAATGCCACGCAAAGGTGAAGGAAAAGATAAAAAAAGGATTGGGTCTTGAAATAGGTAATTTATAGCAATAATTGATTTGAATTTAACATTATCTTCTCCTAACCTAGCTCTACAATTTAGAAGTAATTTTATCCTTTTTAAACTAATTCCATAAAATAAGAAACAACCTTATTTAAGGCTGTCAAATATTGGCACCGATATGAAAATTTCAAAGTTTGGGTTAACCAGTGCAATATTCAGGTCAACTTAAGAGACAAAAAAATGGAGTTAGGTTTATGTTATATATGATTTGGGTCAATCCAAAAATAATGAGGTGACCTTACTTGATCTTTTATTTCTATTTTTAACTAAAAAAGTAGTTAAATTATAATATATATATATATATATATATATATATACATTGAATAATAGAATGTATTTCAAGTTGGGTTGACACTAGCCCAGCACATGTCAAGTGATTATCATACAATTTAAAGTTAGTTTTGAGTTTAGTCCAGTTTGATTAAGGTTGATATTTTCAACTTGTTTAATAAACGAATAGAGCTCGAGTTAGCGAAATTAAAGTCAAGTAATTTTCTCGTAGGTTATGAATTTGACACATTAACTCAACTCAAACTCGACCGATCAAGATGGCCTAATGTTTTGCACAATAGTAGCCAACAATTAGTCCTCAGACAAATTGGCAAAACAATTTGGTTATGGATGTCCAAAATAACTATGTCGAATCGAACAAACAGAGCACATAAATGAAACAATCCAAATAATGATTTGGATTGGTTGTTTTAGTTTGGTTTTGACTAAACAAAAGCAAGTTTTAAAATTGAGCAATTGTATATTGAGGTATTTTTCGCTTGTGAGTTAAGGCTTAAGCCTCAAGGCTTTTTGAGTGTAAGTCTCAAAATCTAGAAATTGTGTAAAGTAAAAAATAAATGCTAAAAGCGATTTTTTATATAACACCCAAATAATATGTTAAAGATAATTTTCTATTAAACTATAAAGTAACAAATTGGTATATATATGAAACAAAAATTTTCATACGACATAAAGTGGCAAGTGATAAATTGCGTGAAATAGAACTGAAGTTCAAATATTACAAGAGCAAAATAACATAAAACATATGAACTGCATAAAAGTATCATATAACATCAAGTTTAACTTCAAATTCCTTATTTCTAAGTTCTCTACTCATCCATATTTAATTCCTAAAAAAATCTGATGAAACTAATGATGATAATAAATTGGTACTTATATATTAATGACTTCACATAGGACTCAAAATCTATATCAATGTTTGAAAAATCATCTAAAATTACTGGTGTTCTCTATAGTAGTTTCTTGCTTATTTGTTCCTGTAAGTCTTATAGCGAACAAATTCAATCTTGATTAAAGAAAAAAAACATCTGAGAAATGCAAGGAAAATGTAAACCAAAAGCACAAACATTATCTTCTGGTTCTTTCTCCGCTTCCCGGGCTGCTTCTTCCTTTTTATCCTTGCTTGCATCTGCTAAGTTTCCATCGTCTTGTTCCACTTGTTTATCAGGAGTAGCAACATTTACATCAAGAGTAACTCCATCCTCAGTCTCCCTACCAAATCACACATCATCAAGAGTCAGAAAAACATTACACATTACCAAACAAGTTCACAAATCATCAAACAAAACCAAATGTCAATTATAAAAGCAAGAAAGAGCAACGATAACTTAACTGTGCATGAACTTCATCAGTGACTGTACCCCAGTTACCACGCCCGGCACCCTCTCTTTTCATCTCATACCCAATCCCAGTTCCACTCCGACGCTCATAAACTCTTCTTTGAGGACGCTCAGGATCAAATCCGCCCTCCCCAGTCCCGCTCCCATACCCACCACGCCGGCCGCCACGGAAAGATCCCCGGTGTTGAACAGAGCTTTCTCGTTCTCTTTCTGAAGGATTACCAGCGTCACCATTTTCAGGTGCGAAGCCACCGCGACCACCACCATATCTGCTATGATTCCCGTTTTCAAAGTCCCTATTTTGACCAATTCCAGCTCCTCTTCCACCCCGACCACGCCCAGACCCACCTCGACCAGTTCCTTCGCGTATTGGCGCCGCGTTGCTCCGTGACTCCCTTACTGCAAGACCAGAGTAAAAAAAACCCAAAATCAGAACAAAAAAAGAAGATTTTAAGTGCGAAGAGATAATACACACCGGCCTGTGCGGGAGGAACCGGCTTTGAAGGGAGCTTCGCCGCAGCCGGAGTAGGCGCCGCCTGAGAAGGTGCTGTGAGCTTCTTCTGCTGGGCGGCGATCAGCAGAGAAAGATCGTCATTTTCGCTATCTCCGAGTATATCAAAGGAGTTTGCAGTAGCCATCGGGATGAAAATGAGATGATACTGGGATCGACGAAGCTCTAAGCGGTTGTTTCAGTGTTAAAAATAACAAATTTCAGGCGGGATCAACGCCATCGAACCTGTCGGCAGAAACTGAATAAGTTTTACTGGCATAGAGAGAGAAGTTTCGTTTTTGAGCGGGGCGGCGGCGGCAAGTGCAAAACGAAGTGGATAGAACCCTAGACACGCTCTTCTGATCCATCCATTAGTGCTAAAATGTGTTAATATTGCATAGTTTTTCTACGAAATTGATATTTTTAGTAAAGTAATCTGTTTCTGTTAACTACGTGAAGGGTAAAGTGGAAAGCGATTATCTTAACATAAAACAAATATTATGATTACTTTGGATTTAAGTACTAAAATATTTTATTTTAGAAACTATTACATGTCATGTTTTTATCTTCATGTTGAGTAGCTGACATAAATAATTGTTTAAATAGGGTGTTAAATGAATAAAAATGAGTTGAGAATTTTTTCACTTAAATTTATTAGGGTTTTTTTTTTAAGTTAGAGCTGAGCATGAATATGACTTATATTTTAAAATCAAGTTCAAATTTGTTTATTAATTTTTTATTGAGTATAGTCTTAATTAAGGCTTTGTTTGGGACATCTTTCTTAATGTTTTTTAAATCAACTTTTATAACAAAAATTTTTTGAATTAAAAATTTTTATACTGCAAAGTTACTTTAGAAAACAGTAAGAAAGTCATTCCAAATGAAGCCTAAATATGATTAATTATGTATTCGATACTAATAATTTAAATATTTATTATAAGACATAGTTATATTTTGATAAAATTATCATAATTAATTAAGTTATTTAAGTTATTCAATTATGTTTAAATATTGATAGAAATGTGTTGCATCCTAAAATTTTCGCAGCGATAGAGAAATATAAATCTTAGCGTCTTAGTTTTGTTCAGAGATTTAACAGACAAACAAATGAAAGATATGTGTGTAGCATTCATAAGGGACACCTGAATTTTTACCTGGAAACTCCTAAAAAGGGGGAAAAAATCATTTGGTCTAATCCAATTTAAATGAATTCACTAATATTTGCAGTTGATAACAAATGTAATATCAGTTTTTGCTCCAGGTTCGTCCGGGACGAAGTTGGATCGTCCGGGACGATCGGTACAGGTTGTGCAGAAAATCAGTTTTGGTTGTATAATTCGTCGGGACGAAAATTGGATCGTCTGGACGAAAATTCTCCCGTGAACCCTTCGCCAGGGACGATATGTGATTTGTCGTCTGGACGAAATTCCTCTCTTCATGGATCGTCCGGTACGAAGCTCGATCGTCCGGGACGATCAGTCTGGATATATATAGAAATGAGATATTTTGAAGAGAGAGAAAAAGCTGAGGAGAGAGAAAAACGAAGGAAAAAGTGGAAAAGCGGATTTTCGGGCGACGCCGAGCTGTTTTCGTCCGAGGAGACTGTTGAGGAAATTGCTGTGCACGAGGTAAGGCACAATCCGACTTTCTAAATTTTCAGAACCGTCGTGTTTGGCGGTATTTTCTGTCCGGATTCCGTTTTCGTTAATGATTTTCGTCCGTATCTTTTGAACGGTTCAGTTTTTGCCGCGTAACTTTTTGTATATCGTTGCCGTGCCGGGTGTGCACGTTTTGACTATATTTTGAAGATTTTCGTCCGGGTATTTTTGATTCGACTGTGTTTTTAGTCGACCGGATTTTTCTGTGAAATTGGAATTTATCTGTGCAGTAGAATAAAAGTTCTGAAATGTGATTATCTGTATTCTGTGCGAATTCGGTAAATTTTCTTTGCAGGAATTTTTGTGTAAATTCTGTACACTGCCGTTGTGCTGCCCGATTTTTGAGTAATTCCTGATTTGTCCGGATTTTCTCTGAAATGAAATGCTATGTGTATAAGCTATAAAAAGGGAGTTATAAGGGGCCTGGATCCTATGAGATTCAGTTAGTGAAACGGGAAATCTGAAATGAGCTCAATCTGAAATCTGATATCTGTTCTGTTCCGGATCCGATGAATTCTGTTTTGGTGCTATAAGCACATCTGTTTTGGTGCCGTGAGCACAAAGGGAGACATAAGGGGCCTGAATCCTATGAGATTCAGTCAGTGTCTGGGAAGGGAGGCATAAGGGGCCGGAATCCGTAGAGATTCCGTCAGTGTCAGGGCATTTAGCTATATGTATCTGTATTACTTTCTGTATCTGTTCTGTTCTGTACGAAATTGTGATTATGACATGATATGATCCGTACGATTCTGATTTCTGTTTCTGACTCTGTTGATTTGTTCTGTTCTGATACGCTCTGTACGATCTGTACGACTCTGATGTGATTTGATATCTGTCCGTAAGTTTTGATTTCCGATTCTGTTCCGACTTCTGATCTGATTTCTGTCTGATAAGTTTGGTTTTGTTTTCTGAGAATTTAGATTGGTGGTTTGTTGCTTTGCTGAGCTGTTGAGCTCACCCTTGCTTTCTGGTGGTTTTCAGGTTCTGGGAAGGGCAAGGAGATACAGGATTAGATTTCGGAGTCTGATCAGATTAGGTACTTTTGTACTTTTGATTTTTGTACAGTCATGGCTTTCCTGTTCTGTCTTTCTTTCTGTTGAAAGCCTTGTACTGTTCTGTAGATGATTATTTTGAGGAAATGAAAAGATAGATGTTTTGTTCCGCTGCATTTGATGTTTTTAGTAGCTCTGTTGTTCTGTGCGCTTCTGTTGAGTTAAGAATTTGGAAGATCAGTTCAGTAACCTAATCCAAAGCCAGATCCTGGTTAGCTATTTCCCCCGTCGCGATCCGGCGCGGGCGGGATCCGTCTCGTCTCGGGTCGGGTCGTGACAAGTCTTTTTGGTATCAGAGCCAGGTTTTGGAAACAGGTTGGATTGTAAAACAGGGCTCTAGGAAGTGATCAGTGCGTCTGTCTGGGAGGTAGTTTTGGGTCGTTTGGCTTTTTATTGTGTTATTTTGTGTTGTTTTGTGATAGTTTTCCGGATTTTCTGGATTTTTCTGTATGGATCAGCCAGACCCAGACATGACAGACGGTCAGAGTGACGATCAGGCAGCACCAGTGGGGAGTACAGCCCCAGTGGTCGGTGCTGATACGCTTTCACAGTTTGCTTCACTTGTTGCTCAGATGATGAGCGAGACTCAGAGCAGAGCTTCGACTGTTAGATCTGAGGACATTGATCGACACCTGCAGTTATTTCTGAGGTTGAAACCTCCGAGGTTTGAGGGCGCTGTTGAGCCCAGAGCAGCCGAGGAGTGGCTGAGGAGATTGGAGAAGACTTTTGACGGGATGCAGTGTCCTGCAGACAGGAAAGTTCCGTTAGCTGTTTTTCTGTTGGACGGAGAGGCTGAGCACTGGTGGGATGGCCAGCAAGCAGCCAGATTTCAGGGCAGACTGAACTCCTTGATCACTTGGGAGGAGTTCACTGAGGTATTCAGAGACTGGTTTGTTCCCCCTTCTGCACGACAGCAGATGCAGGAGAGTTTTCTGAGGCTTGTTCAGGGGAGCAAGACGGTGATGCAGTACGAGGCTGAGTTTACTGCATTAGCCAGGTACGCTCCGCAGCTGGTTAGCACATCTGCTGAGAGGTGCTACAGATTTCTGAGGGGATTGCGAGACACTTTGAGGCAGCCCCTGATACCGTTCCGGATCACCGATTTCTCTGAGCTTGTGGAGCGAGCTCGTCTGATTGAGAATGACATGACGGCTACTCAGCAGCGGTGGACTGCGAGTAGGAAGAGGTTTGGAGGAGAGACATCTGGCAGTGGTTCCTCTGGGAAGAGGAGATTTGTTCCTGGATCTGGATCTGGAGATTCCAGGAAGAGCGGAGGATCGTCTGGTACTGCTACCAGTACGACTAGTTCTGGATCTGTCAGTACGGCACCTGTGTGCCAGAGTTGTGGACGGCGACACCATGGCCAGTGCTACAGGATAGCTGGTCTTTGTTTCAGATGTGGTCAGCCGGGACATCGGATTGCAGAATGTCCACAGATGGGATATGAGCAGCGATCTGAGGGCTTTGTCAGACCTGTTGGTTCAGCAGCAGGAAGACCGAGGACTGTTCCTCCACGCCCTGAGGGATTTGCTGGTAGAGGTGGTGGTTCTAGTTCTGCACCACGGAGACCACCTACGATTCAGAGGGAGCAGAGTAGTTCTGTCGCTTCAGCTCCTGTTCCAGTTCAGCCACGAGTTTACAGTCTGAGTCAGCAGGAGGCTCGTGATGCTCCGGATGTTGTGACAGGTACGGTTTACATTTCTGATCAGCCCTGTCGTGTTTTGTTTGACTCTGGAGCGAGTCATTCTTTTCTGTCCGAGCATTGTTTTGAGATTTTACATTTGGATTCGATGGTTTTACCGGTTTCTTTGTCTGTGATTTTACCGGCTGGGAATCCATTGGTTGCTCGACAGTTTTGTTTGTGTGAGATCGAGATTTCTGGCAAGAAGTGGAAATCGAGTTTGATTCGATTGCCGATTTCGTCGTATGATGTGATTCTGGGCATGGATTGGCTGAGTCAGTATGAGGCCCAGATAGACTGTCTGAAGAAGCAAGTGAGTTTGCTTATGGCTGGAGAGAGAGTTGTATTTCAGGGATTACGAGGTGTTCTCTCCAGTCTGATTTCTGCGTTGGAGGTGAGCAGAATGTGGAAGAAAGGATGCCCAGTATTTTTGGCTTCGGTGCGGGATCTGAACCTAGAGGTTGGTTCTGTTTCTGAGATCCCTGTGGTACGGGAGTTTGCTGATGTTTTTCCTGAGGAGTTGGTTGGTTTACCTCCGGATAGAGATGTGGAGTTCTCTATCGATGTTTTTCCGGGTACCGCTCCGATATCGAAAGCTCCGTACAGGATGGCACCGAAAGAACTTTCTGAGTTGAAAGTTCAGCTTCAGGAGTTGGTTGACAGAGGGTTTGTACGTCCTAGTGTTTCGCCCTGGGGAGCACCTGTATTATTTGTGAAGAAGAAGGACGGTACACTCCGTATGTGTATTGATTACAGAGATTTGAACAAGGTCACGATCAAGAATAAGTATCCTTTGCCTCGGATAGACGACTTGTTTGATCAGCTTTCCGGATCTTCGGTATTTTCGAAGATTGATTTGAGATCCGGATACTATCAGGTGAAGGTGAAGGAAGCTGATGTGGTGAAGACTGCTTTCAGTACTCGGTACGGGCACTACGAGTTTTTGGTTATGCCTTTTGGGGTAACCAATGCGCCTGCGATTTTCATGGATCTAATGAACCGAGTATTCAGGGAGTATTTGGATCAGTTTGTGATCGTCTTCATTGACGATATTCTGGTATATTCTGCATCTGAGGATGATCATGCCAGACATTTGGGGATTGTGTTGGAGACTTTGAGGAGGCATCAGCTGTATGCCAAGTTCTCTAAGTGTGAATTCTGGCTGAAGAGCATTTCTTTTCTGGGGCATGTGATTAGCGGAGAAGGCATTTCTGTAGATCCCCAGAAGATTCAGGCTGTTGCTGATTGGCCAAGGCCGACTACGGTATTTGAGGTACGTAGTTTCTTGGGCATGGCCGGGTATTATAGGAAGTTTGTGAAAGGATTTTCACAGATTTCGACTCCTCTGACGAGACTGACTCAGAAGTCAGTACCTTTTGTTTGGACACCGGAGTGTGAAGCTAGTTTTCAGAGATTGAAGGAGTGTTTGACTTCAGCTCCAGTGTTGGCACTTCCGTCAGGTACGGAGGGTTTTCAGGTGTTCAGTGATGCTTCACTGAAAGGATTGGGTTGTGTTCTGATGCAGCATGGTCAGGTAATTGCTTATGCTTCGAGACAGTTAAAGCCACATGAGAAGAATTACCCGACGCATGATCTGGAGTTAGCTGCAGTTGTTTTTGCTTTGAAGATTTGGCGTCATTACCTGTATGGCGTCAGATGTGAGATCTTTACTGATCATAAGAGCCTGAAGTACATTTTTACTCAGAAGGATCTGAATCTGAGACAGAGGAGGTGGCTCGAGTTGATCAAGGACTACGATTTGACTATTCAGTATCAGCCTGGGAAGGCGAATGTGGTAGCGGACGCTCTGAGCAGGAAGTCTTCTGGATTCTCAGGTATTCAGCTTACCTGTGATGACTTTCTGATTCGTGATTTGGAGAGATTGCAGTTGGAGGTGGTTTCCTCCAGTGATTTGGAGTTGGCTCAGATGAGTATTCAGTCTTCTTTGGAAGCACGGATTCAAGAAGCCCAGAAGTCAGATTCTGACTATTCGAAGTTGATAGCTCAGATTGGATCTGGTAAGACTCCTGAACTTCGAATTTCTGATTCTGGTGTTATTTTCTGTAAGAACAGGTTTTGGGTACCTGTGTCTGGAGACTTGAGGCAGGAGATTCTGTACGAATCTCATCATTCTGGCTACACTGTTCATCCAGGCAGTGGTAAGATGTACGCTGATATGAAGCTTTTGTTTTGGTGGCCTGGGATGAAGAAGGATGTGGCAGAGTTTGTGTCGAGATGCGAAGCCTGTCAGTTGGTGAAGGCAGAGCATCAGCGACCAGGTGGACTGTTGCAGTCGTTGCCTATCCCTGAGTGGAAATGGGAGGAGGTAACGATGGATTTTGCGATGGGTTTTCCTCGATCTAGACAAGGACATGATGCCATTTGGGTGGTTATAGATCGATTGACCAAGTCAGCCCATTTTCTTCCGATCAGACAGACGGATTCAGTTGATCGCTTGGCACAGATTTATGTGAAGGAGATAGTCAGATTGCACGGTGTGCCTCGTGTGATCGTATCTGATCGAGATGGACGTTTTACTTCCAGACTTTGGAAAGGCATTCAGCAAGGCTTGGGTACGAAACTGCATTTCAGTACAGCCTTTCATCCTCAGACCGACGGACAGTCTGAGAGGACGATTCAGGTACTGGAAGATCTGTTGAGGCTTTGTGTTCTGGACTTTAGCGGAAGCTGGGAAGATCATATTCCGTTGATTGAGTTTGCCTATAACAACAGTTTTCAGTCCAGTATCGGTATGGCACCGTACGAGGCTTTGTATGGCAGGAAGTGTCGTACTCCTTTGACTCCGACCTCCTTCGGAGATAGACAGGCTTTGGGGGCTACTTTTGCTGATGAAACTGCTCAGAAGATCAATTTGATAAGAGAAAGATTGAAAGCCGCTCAAGATCGTCAGCAGAAGTATTACAATCAGAAGCACAGATTTGTTGAATTTCAGGTCGGTGACTTTGTGTACGTCAAAGTCAGCCCGATGAAAGGTGTGAGCAGATTTGGTCAGGTAAGCAAGCTTAGTCCAAGGTATGTTGGACCTTTTGAAGTTTTGGAAAGAATTGGAAAAGCTGCTTACAAGTTATTGCTTTCTGAATCTATGCCGGATGTGCATAATGTGTTTCACGTATCCACTCTGAGGAAGTGGGTTTCAGACTCTGGGAAGAAGTTGTCAGCTGGTGAGGTGGAGATTCAGGAGAATCTGGCGTACAAGGAAGAGCCAGAGCTTATTTTGGCGTACGACGTCCGAAAGTTAAGAAATAAAGAGATTCCGATGGTTAAAGTCCAGTGGAAGCACCGGACTGCACGGGAAGCAACTTGGGAGAAGGAGTCTGATATGAGACGGTCGTACCCGTACTTGTTTTGACTGCGTTTGGACTGGATAATGTCGAGGACGACATTTTTCTGAGTTGGGGAGATTGTAATATCAGTTTTTGCTCCAGGTTCGTCCGGGACGAAGTTGGATCGTCCGGGACGATCGGTACAGGTTGTGCAGAAAATCAGTTTTGGTTGTATAATTCGTCGGGACGAAAATTGGATCGTCTGGACGAAAATTCTCCCGTGAACCCTTCGCCAGGGACGATATGTGATTTGTCGTCTGGACGAAATTCCTCTCTTCATGGATCGTCCGGTACGAAGCTCGATCGTCCGGGACGATCAGTCTGGATATATATAGAAATGAGATATTTTGAAGAGAGAGAAAAAGCTGAGGAGAGAGAAAAACGAAGGAAAAAGTGGAAAAGCGGATTTTCGGGCGACGCCGAGCTGTTTTCGTCCGAGGAGACTGTTGAGGAAATTGCTGTGCACGAGGTAAGGCACAATCCGACTTTCTAAATTTTCAGAACCGTCGTGTTTGGCGGTATTTTCTGTCCGGATTCCGTTTTCGTTAATGATTTTCGTCCGTATCTTTTGAACGGTTCAGTTTTTGCCGCGTAACTTTTTGTATATCGTTGCCGTGCCGGGTGTGCACGTTTTGACTATATTTTGAAGATTTTCGTCCGGGTATTTTTGATTCGACTGTGTTTTTAGTCGACCGGATTTTTCTGTGAAATTGGAATTTATCTGTGCAGTAGAATAAAAGTTCTGAAATGTGATTATCTGTATTCTGTGCGAATTCGGTAAATTTTCTTTGCAGGAATTTTTGTGTAAATTCTGTACACTGCCGTTGTGCTGCCCGATTTTTGAGTAATTCCTGATTTGTCCGGATTTTCTCTGAAATGAAATGCTATGTGTATAAGCTATAAAAAGGGAGTTATAAGGGGCCTGGATCCTATGAGATTCAGTTAGTGAAACGGGAAATCTGAAATGAGCTCAATCTGAAATCTGATATCTGTTCTGTTCCGGATCCGATGAATTCTGTTTTGGTGCTATAAGCACATCTGTTTTGGTGCCGTGAGCACAAAGGGAGACATAAGGGGCCTGAATCCTATGAGATTCAGTCAGTGTCTGGGAAGGGAGGCATAAGGGGCCGGAATCCGTAGAGATTCCGTCAGTGTCAGGGCATTTAGCTATATGTATCTGTATTACTTTCTGTATCTGTTCTGTTCTGTACGAAATTGTGATTATGACATGATATGATCCGTACGATTCTGATTTCTGTTTCTGACTCTGTTGATTTGTTCTGTTCTGATACGCTCTGTACGATCTGTACGACTCTGATGTGATTTGATATCTGTCCGTAAGTTTTGATTTCCGATTCTGTTCCGACTTCTGATCTGATTTCTGTCTGATAAGTTTGGTTTTGTTTTCTGAGAATTTAGATTGGTGGTTTGTTGCTTTGCTGAGCTGTTGAGCTCACCCTTGCTTTCTGGTGGTTTTCAGGTTCTGGGAAGGGCAAGGAGATACAGGATTAGATTTCGGAGTCTGATCAGATTAGGTACTTTTGTACTTTTGATTTTTGTACAGTCATGGCTTTCCTGTTCTGTCTTTCTTTCTGTTGAAAGCCTTGTACTGTTCTGTAGATGATTATTTTGAGGAAATGAAAAGATAGATGTTTTGTTCCGCTGCATTTGATGTTTTTAGTAGCTCTGTTGTTCTGTGCGCTTCTGTTGAGTTAAGAATTTGGAAGATCAGTTCAGTAACCTAATCCAAAGCCAGATCCTGGTTAGCTATTTCCCCCGTCGCGATCCGGCGCGGGCGGGATCCGTCTCGTCTCGGGTCGGGTCGTGACAACAAATGAGGCCCATCCTTTGGGGGAAGGCCTTCACTCGACATAACAAATATGCATCATATAGAGTGCATTACATGGTTGATTTGGAATAATCAATATTGACGTGTTTGTTTGGTTTGAAGGATCATAGTTGGCGAGCATTGTAGGTTGGAAGGATCATAGTTGGACGATGGTGGTTGGAAGGACAGTAGTCCGGTGACGGAGGTCAGAAATACTATAGTATGTCGATACTGGTCGGAAAGACTGTAGTTTGTGGGTGACATGAATCAGAAATACTATATTCAAATGACGGTGGTTGGAAGGAGGTTAGAAAAATAGTAGTCAAGCGACGATGGTCAGAAGGGCAGTAGTTTGCAAGCGACAGAGGTCGGAAAGATCATAGTCAGGTGATGGTGGTTGGAAGGACCATAATTGGTGAGCAACATAGGTTGAAAAGATCGTAGCCGAGTGGCACTGGTTGGAAGGACAGTAATTGGTGGGCAACAAAAGTCGGAAAGATCATAATCGAGTGACAGTGGCTAAAAAGGCCATAGTTGAGGGATGATAGTCGGAAAGACTGTAATTGGTGGGCGATGGAAATCAGAAAGACCATGGTCGGTTATTGGTGGTCGATAAGACCGTAGTTGGACGACTGTGGTAGGAAGAATCATATTTGGGCGATGAAGGTAAGAAATATCATATTCGGGTGATGGTCATTGGAAGGAACATATTTTGAAGACAGTGGTCAGAGAGACTGTAGTTGGTGGGAGGAAATTTGATGACAATAGTGGCAGAACATAAGTCCGATGACAGTTGGTGGCCGTGTTGAAGTCTGGCCAAAATCTGAAGACGATTGGTGGTCGGGCGACAGTCAAGGAGGAGCTTGGTGGGAATGACATGGCTAGTAAATTGGGAGAAGATCAAGGGCGCGTTGGGATTGGTTCGAATGGATGGCCAACATCGATTTTCTTGATCATGGACCATTTATTGAGTATTTGAGTGCCTTAATGATGTCAAAATTTGGCAATCTTGGGGTTGTTAGATTCATCTCGTCTAGCCACTCGATTCGACTATAAGCATGTCATATTTGAATATTATTGGTCATCCAATTTATTGTTTGAACCTTCAAAATGTTCTTCGGATCCTCAATTTGGATCCATTTGAGCTCATATTGAGTTGAATTTAGTGACGTTGGGTTCGTCTTTTCGAGACATTTAGTTTGACTATAAGTTTGCTAAAATCGGAGTTTGGATGGCCCCATATTTAATTTCAAGTTTTCAACTCAAATTTGACTCAGGATTTGTGCCGATCAAGATAATTTTTTTATGATATATCAAAATGTATAAATCTATTTATTTGATGTATATACACAAACATACACACCTATAATTAATAATATGCATACTTTCTAAAGCATATAATTATATAAAAATTGATAGAGTAATAGAGATTAACCAAGGACCAATGTATTGTGTATAGCATTTTGAACAACACACAAAAATGTTCATGAACATAAATAAGCATGTGAGGCTGTGTACAAATTTGTTCATTTATATGACGAGCTTTAAAAATTTATTCGAACATGTTCAATTACTTTAATAAAATAATATACACAAGCATTGTATGAACGAATATGAATTGCTCATCGAATAGACTTGTTCACTTAGACTTTATTTGGGACGGCTTTTTTAGTGCTGCTTAAAACAATTTTTTAGTACAAAAAATATTTTAAGAAGCAATAAAAAAACTATCTCAAATGAAGCATTAGAGCCTCATGTTTCATGAAATTTGTTTCCAGCAACAACGACAAGATGATGATATGAGCATGAAGGGGTAGAATTACAGAGAAACAACAAGCATTACAGAAAAACAATAAAACAATAGATTTTCAGTAGCAGCACTGTTGGAAAATTTGGTGCAATTTTTGATGAAATTCTCATTGAAAATTCTGGATGATGTGGGCTCCGAAAATTCAGCCCCGGCCTCCGCTCGCTTTTCTTATTCGGCGAGGGAGTTTTAACTGAATAAGTTCCGAGGTAAATTTTGGAAGGCAGATGGGTTTGTAGATAAGACACTACCCAGAGATTTTGCCCTCATTTTGTGAGGACTTTATGATCTGAGTTCTGGTTTCCTATAGGCACAAGCCCCTATAGTTAATTACCCCTCCCGATCACGAGAGAGAACTTTCGATTAAGGCTAGTCGTCAATCAGATACGTAGATGATACGAGTTATCTGGCATATAGTAGCAGCATGGGTTTAGGATATTGGTAGAAATTGGATTTGGAAATTGAAGAATTTGGTTTGGAAATAATTGAGAGTTTGGAAGTTTGATATTTAAAACAGAAATTTCACCATCTTGCACTTAAAGCGGATGGTGGGGGAATGGATGATAGACCCGATCAAGATCCCATGGTTCCGTTGTCCCGGGCCATCGGGGTCCCTGGTCTACTTAGTCAGAGGAGGTAGTCGACCCAACTTGACAGAAGGATCCTTGTCGGCAGCCATGGGTTGCTTCGTCCAAGGGTACCTTGTAGACCGGGGGTGAATGTTTATCTAAGGGGACAAATTTGAATCCACCTTAGCTAACAGAGGGCTTTGTGCCCTATCAATCATATCCTATTGATTCATATCTCAAGGATTTAACGCCATTAAGGAGCGTATTGGCTCTGGCCATAACCGCTATCTGTGATGCCATTTGGCGGCAAAACCACTCGGTTCAGAGGGCCCCGGGTCATAACCGTTTATCCTGCGGTGCCATTTGGCGGCAAACCGCCGGTTAGAGGACACGTACCACGTCCTTACTGGCAGGAAAATTATTTGAGAATGGATCCTAGTGATATTCTCGACCAGGCATTTGGCTCTTCTGTGAGCTGAAGTAGTTTTTTTTATTTGTCCGCCTCGATAAACTGTTGCGGAGGGCGGATGGATTTTGCTTTAAGTATTTGATGGATTTATTTCATTTTTGAATATATGGAATTTTGGCTTTTTGTGGAGCTTTGGATTTTGGGGATTTTTGAAATTTTGGGTGGAGCTTTGAAATATTTGAAATAAAACTTTGGATATTTGGGACATATTTGAAAATATTTGGGGAACCCCTCCGGTTGAGATCTGCATTCAACACGGCCATCATCGGGGTATTCAAGGTTATTTCTCTTTATGGATTGAACCTTGTCACTCTGTCGAGCTGTCGACAGAGGATCGGGTTTCGTAGGCTTCGTGCCTTTGAGAGTGAATTCTTATTGTTGTAGGCCTTGAAGGCCTAATATGAATGTTTTAAAGCAAATATACCGGTCGCCACAATTTTATATTTGCTTAATGGTTCGAACCCTGTCGACTTCTATTGACCCGTATAGAAGGATCAGTTTCGAACCTGAATTCACTTGTCAACCCGCGCAGCATCCCTAGACGTCACGTGTGTACCAATAACACGCTCGCCGGGGCCCATGCGGGTTTTATAATTATTTTTATCCCTTTTAGTGTACCTATGTGTATACAATTTATAGTGCACGTGCAGGGGTATTCTTGGAATAGACGCTTTCTGTCTGCTTGTACGGATGTTGCAGATCCGGTGGCGTGGCGTAGCAGCTTTTTTGAATTGAGTTATTCGTTGCTTTATACAGGTAGACTGTCGTGCACTATTTGTTGATTTCTGCAAGTGGATTATAGTGCACCAACTAATCTCCTTCCTTATGATTGTAAGGACTTGCACTTGTTGAAGATCTTATATATTTGCTTGAGCATAGCACTTGTCATATTCTTCATGCGTTGTGAATTTTGACCTTTTCAGTACAGCCACTATTGTTGCATGTAGGTAGGTAGATGTCTTCCCTCTCAGACTGAAATTAACTTCAGGATACTGCATTTACTGAAGTCCTTCTGCATCTACCCATAAGTGGCATTTTATACATGCATCCATATTTGTAAAGAGAATGTATATATTGCAGATCTTTATCTTTTGGTTTGTAGATGATGCTTAATTAGTGTGTACAACAGTCTTCTACAACGGCCCGTAAGAGCTGATGTACACCATATATCCTTCATCTTTGAGCCCTATGAAATCATCAATGTAAGCTTCGGTGATCACTAATTCATCTAGAACTCATAAGCCTCGATAATCTTCTTCAATTTGAGATTCAGAACTTGGTTGGAGTTGGTTTGTCATCAAATCATTATGGTCATGCTCCTTATGATTGTATTGTTTATGAATGGGATGTTGGGGATTTCATACACCAACTATCCTCGCTTGCTTGCAAGCCATTATCTATATTCTTAAAGCTCTTCAATGTTCATGTATTGTAATTATCTTGAAAAGAGATCAATTGTTGGAGCTTTCGTTATGATTCATGAATATTTCATTCAGTATTTTACAAATCCATTGTCACATGGCATGTTTATGTGTAATTAAAAGTTGATTTACCGCAAGTCCTTGGTATATGTTTGTGTATGGATTATCACAATCATTCATGCTCTTTGTGGATCGTTCAAGCTAAATAATTTGCATGACCCTTCACTATCATTTGTGAGTGAATAATGCTAGAGGTCACACAATCTTCATTATCCTTGAACATAACTTGTAGTTTGAAAGGGATTTCATTGTTTGGATGATAATTTCACTATGCATCTTGGGTCGATTGCTCGACACCAATCATCTTCAATTCACCTTCAATCATTTAAGAGCATGATAGAGGTACATTGCTTCTATTCATGCCATGCCTCATTTTGGTTCAATCAATTGCTATTTAGGAGTGGGTTACACCTTATATTGGAAGCTCAACCATAATGCTTCAAAATTCTCATATGATGGCTTTGTAATTAAGACATACACCCTTTCACCATTTTTTGTTCATCAACATCTCTATTTCAATTGAGATGATAATAGCAAGTTTCTTATTTATCATAAGTTTTGCATGTGTTTTCTTGCTCTAAATCTTGTAGGATGCTTGCATTTTAATGCAAACTTTGTGATTGATTCATGTACGGCTTATGATATTTATTCATGTTCTCACTTAGAATCAAACCATGCATCCTTTCAAATAAAATTAAAGCTTCATTCAATATAAGCTTTATGCTTTGCATTTCCAAAATTCATCAATTTTATGAGATGGAGATTTTAACTTTAGGCTTTGAGTTCTATTCTTCATCATCCATTGAAGTCAAAGTGCTTGGCACTTAGCTCATTTAAATTCAAATTCTCCATTGATTATTTTATTTATGCTCAAATTCATCATATATTCAAAGTCATTTGATTAAAGTCTATTTGAGTCCAAAATGAGTTCTTTATTATCCAAAAATTTAAGTTTGGAATATGTTTAATGTTGTCCAAAATCAAGTCCACTGCTGTCCAAAAATGAGTCCACTGTTGTCCAAATTTTGTTCAAGTCCTTGTCTTTTTCAGACAAAATTTCGGCAGCCTCCCGGCGTCTCCCCCGTTAATGGGAAAAAACCAAGAGGCCGCCTACCCGCCACGCCACTAAAGACGTGCATGGTTGGTGTTGGTGAGACACCGCGGCGGTTGTATTTTTTATTTTTCTCCCACCACGCGCACTAAAGGCGTGCTTGGGGTTTTAAAAAAGCATTTTTGAAAAGCAAATTTTTGATTTCCCCCCGCCCGGGGGTACTTATGAGTGACCCCGCTTCGTCATACGTGCCGCACCGGAGTCCCATCCCACCACGCGCACTAAAGGCGTGCTTGGGGCGGTTCTCCGATTTGCCACGAACATTAAAGTAGAGTTTTAGGTGATTACCCGCCTCGTCGTAGGCGCCGCACCGGGGTCCCATCCCACCACGCGCACTAAAGGCGTGCTTGGGGCGGTTTTTTCGGTGCGCCACCAACTCCGAAATGGGCTCTCGAGGTTTTGAGTTTAGGAAATTTTATACCTTTGCAAACATTGGTGGCGACGACGAGTGGCAAGAGAAATTAACTAACTATGAAACTAACAGTTAATAAAAACATTTTAGTTAACTATACTAGAAATAGTTAATAAAATTAATTTAACTAACTATAATACTAATAGTTAGAAAAAATAATTTTGTTAACTATAGTATAAATAGTTAATGAAATTAATTTAACTAATCGGAATACTAATAATTAGTAAAAAGAATAATTAATTAACTATGATATAAGTAGTTAACAAAATTAGTCTAATTAACTTTAAGACTAACAGTTAGTGAAAAATAATTTAATTAACCGTAATATTAAATAGTTAAAGAAATTAATTTGACTAACTATTATTCTAACAGTTAGTAAAATAATTTAATTAACTATAATATAAATGGTTAATAAAATTAATTTAACTAACTGTAAGGCTTAACAGTTAATGAAAATAACTTAAAAAAAAGGTTACATATATTTACACTATGCATGTAGTTAAACTATTAACTTAATAGTTATGGCACAAGTGGCTAAAAAAAGTATTAACCTGCTAACTATCTCACAAATAATTAAAACTAATATCTACAGCATGTAATAAAGGCATAAACAAAGAAAATGAACTAAGAAAAATCCAAAATAAAGATATGTTAAAACAAAAATAAATAAAAAGAATCTAACTCAATTGCTTTGGGAGGACTAGTGGGCCCCTCAAAATAATCAAGCGGCTTTATCATTTAACTTGGAATGACAAGAAGGAAAGTTAAGGCTACAGATATAAAAAAAAAAAAAGCTGTTGCTCGGACCTCCATTTCCCCTTTTTTTTTGTAAAAAAAAAACTTTATGCAGCATATATGTACATAAGAGAACACATAAACTAACATATAAATATTTATGCAACAATCATCAACTAAAGAACTTAATAACAGACACAAACAAAGCAAATAACTAAATTTTTTTTTTTAACAGAAATATGTTCGAACAAAACAAACAAAAGAAAAGAAATCAAACTTTTTTTTTAAAGAAGAAAAACAGTAAAGTTAAAAGAGGACAATTATATGAGTGGGTTTATTTACTGTCAGCCAAAATAATAATAAAAAAAAAGTTATGTGAGATAGCTTTATTGCAAAGCTATGGTGGAAAAGGTACAGAACTTTGAGAGAGATCTCACGTAGGTGGCAGAAGCTTTAACTTTAATTTAAAGCTAAAGGAGATGTCGTAGGTTCACGGGTGAGTGAGGAGTTCTTATAAATGAATGGGAGTATAGGGTGTAGAGGTCGCGAAACAGAGAACTGAAGTTGTGAGTGGTCTGCTTCAGGTTGAAGGAGTTGGACGAGGAGGAAGGGTGGCGGTTGTGAGGAATTGGCGCTGCAGCTTGGAGGTCCTGCTAGAGCAGCTCTAGTGCGTGAGGTTGCTGATGAAAGTGAGGGTGGCTTGTTGATGAGTTTGCTGGAGTTTGGGCGTGTAGAGGGAATGGAAGGGCTGAACTGTAATATCAGTTTTGCTCCAGGTTCGTTCGGGACGAAGTCGGATCGTCCCGGGACGATCGGTACAGGTTTGGTCAGAATGGTGAAAATTGAGCAGTTCGTCTGGACGAAATGTTGGATCGTCTGGACGAAAATTTTCCAGAGGACTCGTCGCCGGGGACGATAATTAAATCTCGTCTGGACGACATTTGTCCAGAGCCAGATCGTACCGGGACGAAGTGCGATCGTCCAGGACGATCAGTCTGGATATATATGGAAATGAGATATTTTGAAGAGAGAGAAAAAGCTGAGGAGAGAGAAAACCGAAGGAAAAAGTGGAAAAGTTAATTTTTGGACGACGCCGAGCTGTTTTCTTCCGTTGAGACTGTTCAGAAAATTGCTGTACGCAAGGTAAGGCACAATCCGACTTTCTCAATTTTCAGAACCGTCGCTGTTGACGGTATTTTCTGTCCGGATGTCGTTTTTGTTAGCGATTTTCGTCCGTATTTTCCGACTGGTTTAGTTTTTATCGCGTAACTTTCTGTATATCGTTGACGTGCAGGGTGTGCACATTTTGAATATATTTTAGAGATTTTTGTCCGGACCGTTTTGATTTGGCGGCGTTTTATTCCGTCTGTATTTTTCTGTGTGAATATTAAATGCTGTGACAGTAGAATAAATGTTCTGAAATGTTGTTATCTACATTCTGTGTGAATTTGGTATTCTGTGATTTTTCAGGAAAATTGTGTAAATTTCATACGCTGCCGTTATGCTGCCCGATTTTTGGGTGATTTCTGATTTGTCCGGATTTCTTTTGATTGAATATGCTATCTGTATATGCTATAAAAAAGGAGTTATAAGGGGTCTGGATCCTATGAGATTCAGTTAGTGTCTGAGAAATCTGAAATCTGATATCTGTTCTGTTCCGGATCCGAGGAAATCTGTTTAGGTGCTATAAGCACTATATATCTATTCTGGTGCGATAAGCACATCTGTTCTGGTGCCGTGAGCACAAAAGGGAGGCATAAGGGGTCGGAATCCGTAGAGATTCCGTCAGTGTCAGAGAATTTAGCTATTAATTATATATCTGATATCTGATATCTGATTTGAAAGGATTTCTGATTTTCGTATCTGTTCTGTAAGCAAATCTGATTCTGATTTGATATGAGTTCTGATTTCCGTACGGTATAATTTGATATGATCTGTAAGATATGATTCTGGCACGATTCTGTTCCGTTCCGATATGATTTGAATCTGATTTCTGTACGATTCTGATTCCGTTAATGTGATATGTCTGATCTATTCTGTTTATGATTTGATATGACTTCTGTTCCCGTACAGTTCTGTCTGATTTGATATCTGTCTGATTTTGTTCTGATTTCTGTACGGATTTCTGTCCGATGTGTTTGGTTTTGGATTTTGAGAATTTTGATTGGAGGTTTGTTGCTTTGCTGAGCTGTTGAGCTCACTCTTGTTTTCTGGTGGTTTTTCAGGTTCTGGGAAAGGGAAGGAAGTCCAGGACTAGATTTCAGAGTCTGATCAGTATAGGTATTTTGTTCTTTTGATTTTTGTACAGTCATGGCTCTTTCGGCTCTGTTTCTTTCTGTCAGCCATGCACTGTATTTATAGATGATTGTTTTGAGGAAAAGAAAGAAAAATATAGATGATTTGTTCCACTGCATTTGATATTTTTAGTAGCTCTGGTCTGTTTTGTATGTATAATATTTGGAAGATTCAGTTCAGTAAGCAAATTCCAAAGCCAGATCCTGGTTAGTTCGTTAAGCTGGTCGCGACCCGGTGCGGGCGGGATCTGTCTCGGGTTGGGTCGTGACAAGCTTTTGGTGGTATCAGAACATTGGTTTTGGAATTTGGTTGGATTGTAAAACAAAGCTATAGGAAATGATCTGTAGGGGTAGTTTTGGTTTGTTTGGCTTTTTATTGTGTTGTTTTTGTGATAGTTTTCCGAATTTTCTGGATTTTTCTGTATGGATCAGCTAGACCCAGACATGACAGACGGGCAGAGTGCCAGTCAGGCAGCACCAGTGGGGAGTACAGCCCCAGTGGCCGGTGCTGATACACTGTCTCAGTTTGCTACGCTCGTTGCTCAGATAATGAGCGAGACTCAGAGCAGAGCTTCTACCGTCAGATCTGATGATATTGATAAACATCTGCAGTTGTTTTTGAGGTTGAAACCTCCGAGGTTTGAGGGCACTGTTGAGCCCAGAGCTGCTGAGGAGTGGTTGAGAAGATTGGAGAAGACCTTCGACGGAATGCAGTGTCCGTCAGATAGGAAGGTTCCGTTAGCTGTTTTTTTGTTGGATGGAGAGGCTGAGCATTGGTGGGTTGGCCAGTAAGAGGCCAGATTTCAGGGTAGATTGAACTCTTTGATTACTTGGGAAGAGTTCACTGAGGTGTTTCGAGACTGGTTTGTTCCCCCTTCTGCACGATAGCAGATGTAGGAGAGTTTTTTGAGGCTTGTTCAGGGGAGTAAGACGGTGATGCAGTATGAGGCTGAGTTTACTGCATTAGCCAGGTATGCTCCGCAGCTGGTTAGTACTTCTGCTGAGAGGTGCTACAGATTTCTGAGGGGATTACGAGATATTCTGAGGCAGCCCCTAATACCGTTCCGCATTTCCGATTTCTCTGAGCTTGTGGAGCGAGCTCGTCTGATAGAGAACGACATGATGGCTACTCAGCAGCGGTGGACTACGAGTAGGAAGAGATTCGGAGGCGAGGCTTCTGGCAGTGATTCCTCTGGGAAGAAGAGATTTGTAGCTGGTTCTGGATCCGGAGTCACCAGATCTGACTCCAGGAGGAGTGGAGGGTCGTCTGGTACTGCTACCAGTACGACGAGTTCTGGATCTGTCAGTATGGCACCTGTATGCCAGAGTTGTGGACGGCGACACCATGGCCAGTGCTACAGGATGGCTGGTCTGTGCTTCCGATGTGGTCAGCCAGGACATCAGATTGCAGAGTGTCCACAGACTGGATTTGATCGGCATTCTGAGTCCCGATCAGAGGGCTCTGTCAGAGCTGCTGGTTCAGCAGGGAGACCGAGGACTGTTCCTCTGCGTCCTGAGGGGTTTGCTGGTAGAGGTGGTGGTTCTAGTTCTGGACCACGGAGACCACCTACTGTTCAGAGGGAGCAGAGCAGTTCTGTTGCTTCAGCTCCAGCCCCAGTTCAGCCACGAGTTTACAGTCTGAGACAACAGGAGGCTCGTGATGCTCCAGATGTTGTGATAGGTACGATTTACATTTCTGATCAGCCCTGTCGTGTTTTGTTTGATTCTGGAGCCAGTCACTCTTTTCTGTCCGAGCACTGTTTTGAGATTTTGCATTTGAACTCGTTTTTGTTTTCGGTTTCTTTGTTTGTGATTTTACTGGCTGGAAATCCTTTGATTGCTCGGAAGTTTTGCTTGTGTGAGATTGACATTTCTGGCAAGAAGTGGAAATCGAGTCTGATTCTGTTGCCGATTTCTTCGTATGATGTGATTCTTGGCATGGATTGGCTGAGTCAGTATGAGACCCAGATAGACTGTCTGAAGAAGCAAGTAAGTTTGCTTATGGCTGGAGAGAGATTTGTATTTCAGGGCTTACGAGGTGTCCTCTCCAGTCTGATTTCTGTGTTGGAGGTAAGCAGAATGTGGAAGAAGGGATGCCCAGTCTTTTTGGCTTTGGTGCGGGATCTGAACCTGGAGGTTGGTTCTGTCTCCGAGATCCCAGTAGTACAGGAGTTTGCTGATGTTTTTCCTGAGGAGTTGGTTGGTTTACCTCCGGATAGAGATGTGGAGTTCTCTATCGATATTTTTCCAGGTACCGCTCCTATATCAAAAGCTCCGTACAGGATGGCACCGAAAGAACTTTCTGAGTTGAAAGTTCAGCTTCAGGAGTTGGTTGACAGAGGCTTTGTCCGTCCTAGTGTTTCGCCCTAGGGAGCACCTGTTTTGTTTGTGAAGAAGAAGGACGGGACACTCCGTATGTGTATTGATTACAAAGACTTGAACAAGGTCACGATCAAGAACAAATATCCTTTGTCTCGGATCGATGACTTGTTTGATCAACTTTCCGGATCTTCTGTATTTTCGAAGATTGACTTGCGATCCGGATACTATCAGATGAAGGTGAAGGAAGCTGATGTGGTGAAGACGGCTTTCAGTACTCGGTACGGGCACTACGAGTTCTTGGTTATGCCTTTTGGGGTAACCAACGCGCCTGCTATTTTCATGAATCTGATGAACCGAGTATTCAGGGAGTTTCTGGATCAGTTTGTGATCGTCTTAATTGACAATATTCTGGTATATTCTGCTTCTGAGGATGATCATGCCAGACACTTGAGCATTGTGTTGGAGACTTTGAGGCGGCATCAGCTGTATGCCAAGTTCTCCAAGTGTGAATTCTGGCTGAAGAGCATTTCTTTTCTGGGGCATGTGGTGAGCGGAGAAGGCATTTCTGTTGATCCCCAGAAGATTCAGGCAGTTGTTGATTGACCAAGGCCGACTACGGTATTTGAGGTACGTAGTTTCTTGGGCATGACCGGATATTACAGGAAATTTGTGAAGGGATTTTTACAGATTTCGACGCCTCTGACGAGACTGACGCAGAAGTCAATAGCTTTTGTTTGGAAACCGGAGTGTGAAACTAGTTTTCAGAGATTAAAGGACTGTTTGACTTCAGCTCCAGTGTTAGCACTTTCGTCAGGTACGGAAGGTTTTCAGGTGTTCAGTGATGCTTCACTGAAAGGTTTGGGATGTGTGCTGATGCAGCACGGAAGGGTAATTGCTTATGCTTCTAGACAGTTGAAACCACATGAGAAGAATTACCCGACACATGATCTGGAATTAGCTACAGTGGTATTTGCTTTGAAGATTTGGCGTCATTACCTGTATGGCGTCAGATGTGAGATCTTTACCGATCATAAGAGCCTGAAGTATATTTTTACTCAGAAGGATCTGAATCTGAGGCAGAGACGGTGGCTCGAGTTGATCAAGGATTATGATCTGACTATTCAGGTACTGGAAGATCTGTTGAGGCTTTGTGTTTTGGACTTTGGCGGAAGCTGGGAGGATCATATCCCTTTGATTGAGTTTGCTTATAACAATAGCTTCCAGTCCAGTATCGATATGGCACCGTATGAGGCTCTGTATGGCCAGAAGTGCCGGACTCCTTTGACTCTGACGGAGGTCGGAGATAGACAGGCTTTGGGTGCCACTTTTGCTGATGAAACTGTTCAGAAGATCAGCTTGATTAAGGAAAGATTGAAAGCGGCTCAGGACCGACAGCAGAAGTATTATAATCAGAAGCACATGTTTGTTGAGTTTTAAGTTGGTGACTTTGTGTATGTCAAAGTCAGCCCGATGAAGGGTGTGAGCAGATTTGGCCAGGTGAGCAAGCTTAGTCCAAGGTATATTGGACCTTTTGAAATCCTAGAAAGGATTGAGAAATCTCCTTACAGACTGTTGCTTTTTGATTCGATGCCCGACGTGCATAATGTGTTTCACGTATCCACTTTGAGGAAGTGGGTATCCGACTCTGGGAAGAAGGTATCTGCTGATGAGGTTGAGATTCAGGAGAATCTGGCGTACAAGGAAGAGCCAGTGTTGATTTTGGCATACGACGTCCAAAAGCTACGAAGTAAACATATTCCGATGGTTAAAGTCCAGTGGAAGCACCGTACTGTACGAGAAGCGACTTGGGAGAAAGAGTCGGACATGAGGAAGTCATATCCGTATCTGTTTTGACGGAGTTTTGATTGGACAATATCGAGGACGACATTTTTTTTGAAGTTGGGAAGATTGTAATATCAATTTTGCTCCAGGTTCGTCCGGGACGAAGTTGGATCGTCCCGGGACGATCGGTACAGGTTTGGTCAGAATGGTGAAAATTGAGCAGTTCGTCTGGACGAAATGTTGGATCGTCTGGACGAAAATTTTCCAGAGGACCCGTCGCCGGGGACGATAATTAAATCTCGTCTGGACGACATTTGTCTAGAGCCAGATCGTACCGGGACGAAGTGCGATCGTCCAGGACGATCAGTCTGGATATATATGGAAATGAGATATTTTGAAGAGAGAGAAAAAGCTGAGGAGAGAGAAAAACGAAGGAAAAAGTGGAAAAGTTGATTTTTGGACGACGCCGAGCTGTTTTCTTCCGTTGAGACTGTTCAGGAAATTGATGTACGCAAGATAAGGCACAATCCGACTTTCTCAATTTTCAGAACCGTCGCTGTTGACAGTATTTTCTGTCCGGATTTCGTTTTTGTTAGCGATTTTCGTCCGTATTTTCCGACTGGTTTAGTTTTTACCGCGTAACTTTTTGTATATCGTTGACGTACTGGGTGTGCACATTTTGAATATATTTTGGAGATTTTTGTCCGGACCGTTTTGATTTAGCGGCGTTTTATTCCGTCTGTATTTTTTTGTGTGAATATTAAATGCTGTGACAGTAGAATAAATGTTCTGAAATGTTGTTATCTACATTCTGTGTGAATTTGGTATTCTGTGATTTTTCAGAAAAATTATGTAAATTTCATACGCTGCCGTTATGCTGCCCGATTTTTGGGTGATTTCTGATTTGTCCGGATTTCTTCTGATTTGATATGCTATAAAAAGGGAGTTATAAGGGGCCTGGATCCTATGAGATTCAGTTAGTGTCTGGGAAATCTGAAATGAGCTCAATATGAAATCTAATATCTGTTCTGTTCCGGATCCGAGGAAATCTGTTTAGGTGCTATAAGCACTATATATCTATTCTGGTGCGATAAGCACATCTGTTCTAGTGCTACAAGCACATCTGTTCTGGTGCCGTGAGCACAAAAGGGAGGCATAAGGGGCCGGAATCCGTAGAGATTCCGTCAGTGTCTGGGAATTTAGCTATTAATTATATATCTGATATCTGATATCTGATATCTGATTTGAAAGGATTTCTGATTTCCGTATCTGTTCTGTAAGCAAATCTGATTCTGATTTGATATGAGTTCTGATTTTCGTACAATATAATTTGATATGATCTGTAAGATATGATTCTGACACGATTCTGTTCTGTTCCGATATGATTTGAATCTGATTTCTGTACGATTCTGATTCCATTAATGTGATATGTCTAATCTGTTATGTTTCTGATTTGATATGACTTCTGTTCCCGTACAGTTCTGTCTGATTTGATATATGTCTGATTTTGTTCTGATTTCTGTACGGATTTCTGTCCGATGTGTTTGGTTTTGGATTCTGAGAATTTTGATTGGAGGTTTGTTGCTTTGCTGAGCTGTTGAGCTCACTCTTGTTTTCTGATGGTTTTTCAGGTTCTGGGAAAGGGAAGGAAGTCCAGGACTAGATTTCAGAGTCTGATCAGTATAGGTATTTTGTTCTTTTGATTTTTGTACAGTAATGGCTCTTTCGGCTCTGTTTCTTTCTGTCAGTCATGCACTGTATTTGTAGATGATTGTTTTGAGGAAAAGAAAAAAAAATATAGATGATTTGTTCCGCTGCATTTGATATTTTTAGTAGCTCTGGTCTGTTTAATATGTATAATATTTGGAAGATTCAGTTCAGTAAGCTAATTCCAAAGCCAGATCATGGTTAGTTCGTTAAGCTGGTCGCGACCCGGTGCGGGCGGGATCCGTCTCGGGTTGGGTCGTGACAAACTGTGTTGCTGCAGTGGAGTTTTAAACCGTGGAGGAGGTTGAACTGCTTTAGCGAAGGAGCTACTCAGTGGTCGAGGCAACGTCTGTCCAACATCTTATTTTTGCGGGATTTGCGGATTTCACCAGAGATTTTTTTTTTCAGAACTTCGATAGTCTGAGGTATGCACTTAATGTTGATTTGTAGTTTCATTTGACTTTTATTAATTTTTTTTGAAATAATAGTGATATAAGCTTTATCATCATTACCCATGATAATTAATCTTTCAAAGGTGATGCCTTCAGAGGTAGCTCAAATTGCTTTCCAACGAATATATTTGTGATGAAATATATTAGTTTGCTGCATTTATGTAATGGATTCCATCCCATTTCACATAATTTGTAGTATCACTGTAGCCTTTTGCTATATCCAAACTCATATCCAACATCTCGGTTCACCCACAACAAATTTAACTGTGATAGTTTAGTGAAGATCCTCCATGTCCGCAGCATATCGTCACTGTATACTCAAAATTATATCGCGAATAATTTGCAATGAGATCAGATTAGATAGTGAAGGTGCCAATATAAGTGATATTTTCTTTCATAGACTGTGCTTGTAACTTGGTGTAGAAGGCATGAAGCTATGAATTGAAGAGTTTGGCAGCACTGTTGTGAGAACTCACACACCCATATTCATTTGGCTTTGAAGGAATCCTGCCAAGCTGATATATTTATATATATATATATATATAAAATTAAGCATCGAAATGGTCCAGTGTTATGAATCCAAAAATTCCTTGCTCCTTGAAACATCAGGATAATTGATTCTTATTTTGCAAAGCTCATTCATAATCTCCAAGCTATCGCTAAATAGGCTTGATAATCGAAGGCTTCTCAATGTTAAGGATGTTTTAACAAGCATACTGCAAAGAGCCATCCTTAACTCTTTGAATATTCTTACTTGCAAATTGACTGTGCCAACCCACATAATAAGTCATACGTCTTGTAATGCGAAAAGATTTCTTTTTTATCAAAATACATTCCTCCAATATCCTCCATAATCCATTCTTGATCATGAGATTGCTGAATGAAACCCAACACGATCCACATTTGGACCAAATCATCTTTATCAAACATATAATCTTGTCAAAATATGGAACAAAATGTGAAACAATTTTGTAAATGTTTAGGGAGGAACATATAGCTTAATCTTAAGATGACATTGACAGGATTCTGACCCAATAAATTGCTTTCTAGAAATTCCCTCCAATGCCTTTTATCCAAGTCTCTTTTTTTTTTGACACCAAAGATGACATTAGTTGCCAATGGAGATCTTAACAGATTTTAATTAAATATATATATTCTTAATGCCAACGACATTCCGGATGCAACGGCACCGTCCGTTTGTCGATCGGACTTTGTTTGAGCATCGTCGAGGCCTCATTTCCTTCGTAGCGCATGCCTTCTCAGCATATCCAAATCGCCTTTGAAATTTACGACATCACCTCAAACCATTGAATTTGATCAAATAAAATATATATTCTGAGTGTTGGTGATGTTCTGGACGCAATGACATTATCCGTTTGTTGATCAGACGTCATTTGGGTGGCGACGAGGCATCGTCTCCTTCATAGCGCATGCCTTCGCAATATATTGAGTCGCCTTTGAAATTTTTTAACACTTCAGACGATCCAAAATTTTTAAATAAAATGTATATTCTGAATGTCGGGGATGTTCCGGATGCAATGGCGCTGTCCGTTCATCAATCGGACGTCATCTGAGCATTTTCGAGGGCTCGTTTCCATCGTAATGCAGGCCTTTATATCATATTTTGAATTGCCTAGGAATTCACGACACCATCGATGACCATTGCAACAAATGGAGATCCAAAAAGCGTTTCAACCATCTCTCTAGCATTGGATTTTTTAATCTTTTATAATAATTAGGATTCTTCTTATTAACGATTGCATGAGGGTTGAGGAGCTGCGACACTGATCTTTTTCCACGCCCTCTAATCTAAATAATTTCGCCTTCTTTTTAATGACAAGCCAAAGGGATGAGTACGTTCTCCCATTCACTTTTATCATGCTTCTTATCATCATCCCAATTGTCATCCAGCAAAAGTAAGAACTTTTTGGACATGATCTTAGTCCGAAGGCTATCCTTAAGCGTCTCCAAACGAGGTCTCTCCTTCTTAAGAGATTCCAACATATCTGTAATGACTTTTCTTCACATCAAAGTCGTTGGCAACACAAACTCACATTTTAAGATCAAATTCCTTTGTCATTTCATCTTCATAAACATGTTGCTGTGGAGTTGGCTTTCCCATACCACCATGATCAACTATAGACATAAGAGAAATGTTTATGTACCAAATAGTCCAAAAGCTCGTTTGATGGTTTCCTAAAGCACTGCATAACAAACTCGACTTTGCCTCTACTGATGAGGTTACTTATAGGAAAGGATCGTATGTTAGGGGTCAACAGATGATTTCATGTAGATTCAAGTGGCAGATTTTCCAGCAGAAAATATGTAGGAAAATTCATTACAAACCTCAAATATAATAGTATCCCAAACCAGAGCTCACTTGCCCCATTTTCTGCCCTTGTTGCTGCAATTTCCTCTTTGAGATGCCATTCAGCCACCTTTTCTTACCACAATTCAAGCCATTGAGGTCCCATCGAGCATCTTCTTCGTAGATCAGAACCTTGAGCAAGTCCTCGGATAAATTTATATTTCTTCCAACAGCCATTCTTTCATTTAGCTCATCTTAATTTGTTCGTTGGAAGCTTTGACTATCGATTAAGAGGTCTTGGATTCGAGTCTTGCATATATTTTATGTGTGAGAGTTTGTCTTAATTAACCTAAATGTCACAAAAAGTATAGTTAGCCTCTAATTTGGGTGGGGGCAGACTAGAGATGGCAGAGAATCGAATTGAGTTGAATATGCGCTTGCTCATTTTTTAGCTCAATTATTATGAGCTTGTTTGAGCTTAGTTCGAGCTCAATTTCAGCTTATATGTTTGTGTTTAAGCTTGATTCATTTAAAATGGTAGATATTCAAGTTTAGTTTGTGTTTGACTTATATTCAGTTCATATCATGCTTATTGGCCATTAAACAATCTGTTTGAATAAATTAATAAACAAGCCTTATCGAGGCATTAACGAGCTTTGCCTTCGAGATGTTTATTACTTAACAAACTAGCATTATCGGGCCTAGCAATGAACGATATATTATATCGAGCCTTATCAATCCTCTTAATGAACTGATCTTGCGAGCTTTCTCAAACTTATGAACAAACCAATCTTCGAATATTTCCGAGCTTAAAAACATATAACTTGTCAAACTCAAAAATAATACTTTTAATAAACGAGCTTCTTAATGAAGACTCAAAATAAACAATTTAGCGAACATGAACAAATACATCTAATTAATAGATGCTATAATATTTTATTAGTTTAAAAAGTCCTTAATTAATAATTATTATATTATTATATTATAATAAATATAAAACATTCATATTATATTGTTCATCATTCTCATAACAATTGCTAATCAAGCTCTATATTGAACATTAATTGAGTTTCTTAACGAGTTTATTCACGAGCTCTGTATTAAACATGAATCAAGCTTATTAACAAGCTTCATATTGAGTTTCTTGTTGAGCTTGTTCATTAGTTGTTCAAAGTTGTTTATTTAATCATCAAACATTTAAAAAAAAATATTCAAACTTATTTCATTACTTAATTATAAGCCGAATCATGAGTTCAACACTGAACTAAAGACCAAACAAATAGCCATGAGAATTAAACTAAAGTTTAAAATAGTGTTGGAGGTGCCACATTGGCAGGGAATGCTAACATAGCAGCTAAGTCCCCCTCTCACACCATTCACCCAACCCATGGGGCCAATGGGCTTGTTTCTCATTTGTTAAGTTATTTTCTTAAATGAAATGGGATATATCACTTGTTTCATTTTAAAATTTTGCCACACCAAGTTCTCTCTCTCTCTCTCTCTCTCTCACACACACACACACACACATTCCTCTCAAAAGGCCAAAACCTAATTTAATATTGCAAATGCTTGGATGACATAGCTTCTTTATTGTATACATTATTAAAAGTTATTTCAAAAAATTGGACTAGAAGATAGAATGACATATAGCCTATTTAAGAAATGTAACAAATCATTGATATTGTGTTTGTTTTGCTTAGATTATTAGTTTTGTGTAGAATATAATTGTGTCGATCAATCTGGTTGTACTAATGCCTCAGATCTCAATTCAGTGTGTCAGGCTCGCTGGGAGGTTATAGGGGGTTCTTCCCCTACCTGGGTTCGAGTGCATTACACCCAAAAAATGTTTTTTTTTCCAAATAGCGTTGGAGCGCTTTGTACCCGAGCGCCTCGACATTACATAGTTTGGTGGAAGAAGACAGAGAGCAGACCGCTGCGACACTCCAAACCTTGGCTCTGTAGCGCTTCCATACAAATAAGATATAGAGAATTAAGCACCCTGACACTCCAACTTGGCATTGCAGTGCTACGAGGTAGACATAATATTTTTTTCCTCCCGTTTTTCATTAACAGTTGCGTCCCTTAGTGGTTGTTGTATATCTCTTGTTTTGTCTTATGTAAGAACAGTGCTAGCGAGAAGAGAAACAAGGAGAGAGAGAAGAGAGATCTGTGCTATTTCTCCCAATTTTTATAGTGAATTTCTTGGTGGGGTGTGACTCGGTGGTTTTTCTTAAGGTTTCAGGTTTTTCTACGTTAAATCCTGCTGCTTTTTTTTTCCCATTGCATTTGCTATTTCTTATGTTTCGCTGCATTGTTTTACTCCCCCAACATAGATCATCTATGAGCAACAATACTCTGAAATCTCTACTTCTCTCCTGCATAAGTGCATGACAGCCACTATCGATGGAGTTATGTGACTGCATTTTTTTTGCACTGAATCATTTTTCTCTTTTACTTCCAGTTAGAATAATTTTTTACTCATTGATTAGAATGTTTTTTCCCTTCCTTGAAATAGCAGCAAAAAAAAAGTTTCTGAGGCGCAGAGTGATTTAATACTACTTCATTAGTTTGATATATTTATGCTGTAGATGATAATGCAATTTTTTTTTGGAAATATATTGAGTTGAACCTCCTGGTTTATCCTTAGAAGTTTTCATTCATACAATGTACTATATACCTCTTGTTTACCAAGTAAGTCGATAGATTGCTGCTTAATTAAATTTTGATAATCAGCATTTTGCTAATTAAGTTCAACTTTTATGTTAAGAGCAGAAGAATTTGGTTTGAAAAGTTTACATACTAAAATGTGTAGGCATGTCCACTTACATATTTAACAATTAAAATGTACTATTTACTCGTATGATAACATTAAAAATAACGCCTTTCTCATTCTCTTTGTTACAATCCATTGTTAAAATCCTCATCATTCACACGTCATCATCAGTCTCCTTGCACTTTCGCCACTAGATTTGATCGCCATTTTTTTCACCTCTTCTTTTCTCCTTGACATTCCATCGATCACATGAGATCCCGTCACGACTTTCTCACATCATCTTCCTTCACAAGTTAGCCAATCCTACGGATTTCCTTCACCATCGATATCCCTTTGCCACATCCTCATCTCTTCTTTAGTTCAACAAGATCCTATCATGACTACCCCATCTCTTTTCATCTTTGACAAGATCCTATCAAACGCCCCATTGTGACTTCCACTTAGTCATAGAGGGGTTTGCTAAGAAGATAACATAGTATTATATTATGTAAATAATATACTTTAGAAGCATAATATGTAAGTTGATTCCTTTCTATTCTCAATGCAAAGTTGTTAAAAATTATAATTTTTAACAATGATGTATGATTCATGATTTAAGCAGTCAAATGATATGATCTTGGATTTTAACTCGCAAATTTATGTATTTAGACATAAGGTTTCACCTCTTTACACTGTCTTTTTTTACTCCCTTTGATTAATCCCCAACATTATCAATCTACTCCTATCATAAAATTTATCCTTCCAGTGAATAATCTCATATCTTATGATGCACTCTTTTTCCATGGCTATTGGTATTGTTCTTCTGTTGATTCGTTATTCCCAAGTTGCTAGTTCTTGTAAATTCGATCTCTCTTATTCATTATCATTATTTTATTCTTTGAATCAGATAGAAGTTCCAACACTGAAGATCACAAGGAAGAATTCCAGCATTGAAATAGAGCAGAGAGAAGGGTTTGTGAGTAAGAAGAGAGGTTTCAATATGAGGAAGAAGAAAAATAGAAAGAAGGTAGATTTCTTTCATTAATTCACTATTTTCCCATTACAATCCATATATTCTCAACTGTATAGTCATTGCTATTAGGCAAGTGTTGTAATCCCTTTTAGTACCCTTATCAAACAACAAACAAAAATAAGACAAGTTCCCTCATTATAATAACCCGTCCCCAACTATAGGACAACTGTGTATGAACGCCATTTTCTCACCCACATTAACCTTCTTCCATCAAGTAGTCTCTATGCCAATTCGGAGCACACCTAAGAAGCCACACCACACAAAAAAGTCCACTATGAAAAATTGGGAGAATTAGTATGGATCTTTGTTCTCTTCTCTCTCTTTCTCTCTCCTTGCTTCTCTTCACTCTTGTACGGTTCTCACACTAGAACATACAAAAGAGATACAATAAAAACCACCAAAGGACACTACCTTTAACGAAAAATAAGAAAGTAAATTGTCCAGCTAGCCTCACAATGCTGCATTGCTAAGTTGTAGTTTTGTGGTGCTCCCACTCTTTAATTTCAATATGCACTACAGAGCCGAGGTTTGTAGCACCGTAGCACTCCACTTCTCTATATTTTTCCACCTAACTATGCAGCACTAGGGTGCTCGGGTACATAGTCATCGGGGCGCTATACAAAAAAAAAATTTCGGGTGCAAAGCACCCAAACTCAAGCAAGGGGAGGACCCCTTGCAACCCCCCATTGAGCACAACAGACTGAATTAAGGTCTAAAATAGCAGTACAACTTGATTGATCAAAACAATTAGATTCCACCTAAACTATCACCTTCCATGTAGTTTGAGCCGAGCCACCTTTCATCGTTTTGGGTTCGTAATTGTTCCCTCATCGGTTGGCAGAATTTTGTTCTCAAGGTGAAGGTTAGGATAGAGTTGAGGCACGTTGGTCTCATACACCCAAGTTGCCTCTTTTTCTGGTAAATTTTGCCATTTTATGAGGCATTGAATGATCGATTGGTGGCTTGCAACAGCTTACGAGCTTGTAGAACTTGTTCTGGATTAGACAGTTCAGCCAACCTATTATGTGTGGAATTTGATTGTGTTCATCAATCAAGTTGTTCTGTTGCCTCAGATCTCAAGTTTGTTATTCTTGCTGGGGGTTTACACTTGATCCATGTTTTTTTTTTTTAAATACGATGCCCCTATGCTATGTACCTGAGCGCCCCGGTGTTGTGTTCCGTAGCGCCCCAACGTTGAACGATTGAGAGCAGAGCGCCACAACGCTATGGATTCGACGCTGCAGCACTGAGTTTGAGTGCCGCAACACTGTGAATTTGAGCGCTGTAACATCATCAGATAGAGTATTGAGCACCATAATGACCCAAACTGACGCCGCACCGCTGTGAGACAGACTGAACACTTTTCTTTCTTATTCTTCTAAAGTGTTCCATCCCTTGGTGGTTATAATTGGCTTTTTCTTGTATTTCTTGTTATGTTAGACATAGTGCTTCATGCATTGCAGAATGACATCATCCCATTGTTACAACCATTGCTGTTCTAACTCTAGCTTGGTATGCCCTGTACATGGTTCTATAATAGTAGGTGACAGCAGACAATACAAGGCTTGGAGAGGAGACAAGCTGCAGTGAGGTTGCCGCCGGCCACCATGATTGTAGTTTTGCCCCTACTGTCAGTGCACAGATGATGATTTCCATTCATAAATCTTCCCAGGCGACCCATGGTATTGAAGGGAGCTATAATACGCCCGCTGGTGCAAACTTTTGGTATTTTGTAGCTTAGCAAGTTGGACAAGTTTGCACAAACTTGTACACATTTGTTTCCATTTTGGATCAATGAAGTTGTTAGCAGAGCTGATGCAGAATATTGCGAATGCCTCCATGACCTCCTATGGATCCAATCCATTATAATATTTCTGGAGAAGCTCCTAGTGCAAATCAGAAGTGGTTAGTCCAACACAAACTTGGAATGAAGGGACTTTTACAGGTATTTTACTTTTGTAACTCAATTGACTAGGGGTCTGTGGCTGTTTCATTTTGCAACCTGTGAAAACGAATATGATCAGAGCTTAGACTTGAAATATTTAAAGCGCATAAACGCATGAGAAGGCATCAATGACTTTGATTAGAGCTTCTTGGTTAGTATTCGATAGTGAAGTCATAGCCCATCAGCCTAGACTTTTTATTGAGTACGGACATCGGACGGAGAGAATTGTTCGATTTTCTCTCTACTACAATAAAAACACAGCTGTAGACAGAGAGAGAAACTGGACGGTTCTCTCCATCTGGTGTCCGCACAGAATAATCTCTCTATCAGCTTAATGTGGAAATGCTGCTTTTCAGGAGTTTGTATGGGTTGTGACATAAACTCGCAAATGCTCCATGGATCCGTTCGGCTGGTGAACTGCAACGTCTATTGATCTAATTTGGACATTTCTCTGACATATGGAAGTTCGTTGCATGTGAGGTCTTAGCTTCTTACTAAAGAAGGCGATCAGATTGTGTTCTTGATTGAGAGCTGAACTAATGCTTATGCCTGAGGCTGGAAGGCATGACATTGAGCTCATAATGACTTTCATGTCTTTTACAATGTTTTGGAAGGTGGGCTGCACATTTGATTGTTTCTTTCCTTATGCGTGCTCCTTGCATGGTGTTCTTCCAACATATCATATATAATAAGAAATATAAATTTGGTTTGAGTTGTGATTCGATTATATCAGCCTAAGCTTCTACCACTGGTTGTAGGTGTGGGTTTTCGAGTAGTTTTTGTCAATGTGTTTGTAGCTATGGCTAGTCGTTGAAAGCAACAGTTTATGGAGTCTTGAGCAGCCAATTTGAGGAGTTGACTGTATTCAATAGATGAAGCTGTTGCTAGTTAATTGGTTTTCATGTAATCAAACGCTGAAAAATGAATACAAAATAAATTAAAATACATTATAATAGAAATATCATGTATTTAAAATATTTGAAATTAATTGGACGAACATAAAATAAATACAGACGATTACTATTTTATTGGCTTGAAGTAAAATAAATGCATTGTAAAGCGCAAAAAAATGATAGTATGTAGTGGTGACAGCCAGCGACTGCTGGCAGTGGCAAAAGTGGGTGGCAGCCAACAACAATGATAAAGAATTATAGTGTTTTTGTAAATTACCCAAATTTATCAATTTCTAATTATACCGAAATTACATTAGAGCGTACACTTTAAATATATCAAAGTTTTATTCTGCATTTCATTTACTTCAAATCAAATACTGATATTTTCAAAACCCTCATTTAAAATACTTTATTTCAAACCAAACAACGTACCCCTTAGTATCTCTTAAACTCTAAAATAATCCTTTAGCTCAACTAATTTTAATCCTTTACCTAACAGCTCCCAACTACTATACTAACTTCCATGAGATTCATGCAATCTAATCTTGACAATTTATAAGGAAAAAAAGAGGGTTATGATATATTGATTTAAACAATTGACTTACAATATCTTTATTATATATAAATATAAACAATCTTTACTTTAACAGTATAGCATCCATATAAGCATTAAAAAGGAAAGGTAGCTGTATTCATGAAAGACAAAGAAGGGAAGAAAGCAGAAATAGAATGATTCTGTTTCTATGTGAAATGTATTTCGTCCATGCATTACTGTAGCCTTGCATATGTATATATTAGGGGTGTAAGTGAGTCGAGCCGACTCGCGAGCCGGCTCGAGCTCGACTCGTTTATGGGCTCGTGAGCTGAGCTTATCGAGCTAACGAGTCGAGCTCGAGCTCGAGTTCGAGCTCCTTTAGTAAACAAGCTCAAGTTCGAGCTTGAGCCAGCTCAGCTCGTGAGCTCACCAGCCGGCTTGAATAAATATCAATATTTTTAAAATAATTTTATTTTATTTATTAAATTAAATATTAAAAAAATTAATAAAACCCACCTAAGTTTTATTTAAATGTTAAACATTTCATTTTTTTTTCTAAATTTTGATTATGTTTTTAAAATCCCATCTAATTTTTAAAAATCATGCCTAAATTTAAAAATTCCTGCCCATGGCTCACGAGCCGGCTCGAGCTCGTTTACAGTGAGACGAGCTCCAGTTCGAGCTCTCGCCTATCGAGCTCGACTCGAGCTCACTTTCCAACTAACTCGACTCAACTCGTTTACACCCCTAGTATAGATACATGATTGTAGTGTTGCTTTTCATGCGTATGGTTGAGATTGTTTTTGTTTGTTGTAATATTGTTGTTCTTTTTTGATCTGCTGTGGAGATGGATGCTTTGCTTGTCAGTTGCTTCCAGGCGGCTTTGCTATGCTTTTGACATTAGTGAAGGTTGCTTTTACCTCCCTGCAACCATCTAGGTGGTGTGGAATCCGGCGGAATCTCATTCACGAACACCTGCAACTGAAGACCTGCTACAATAACTTCAGCAATAGAACAGTGAAAACACTGAAAATGGGTTTTGATAGATAAAACTGATCTTCCTTACAGGGAGTAGAGACTATATTAGCTGACTAATGAAAATGGCAATTTTGTAATAACTAAGATAAAAAGCAAATACTAATGATGGGGTAGTTAGGCGAGGAGGTGGAGGCTGCAAAATGATTCCTCACGGTAGTGGCCACGCTGGCAGACCGTTGCTGGAGTGTTCCCTTGCCTCTTAATGCATTGTTTGTTATCTGGTGTGGACCTCCGAAAGACCACCGCTCATGGGATACGAACGCAGAGGGTACGACCGCACTATCCCGTAGGACAAAACGATCGTAGGCCTCTACACTCGACACGAATGGGTCGATGGAAGGGCAGATTGGATCGTTCATACGACTAACCATTGGGGATAGAGGCTTTCACCAACACATCCCCGATGGGTAGCAATATACACGACCTAGTCACGAGTTTCCCCCACCCGAAAAAGTTCGGATGGGGTTTAGTAGATTGTGGGAACCAAGTTTCCCACGGGTGCAAGCCCCCGTGGTTAATTACATCCCAGGCCGGAGCCTGAGAAAACTCTCGATTAAGGATCATGCATTATCCTCTCATAAAGTGGGATTGGCACGAGGGGGGTAGACTAAGAAGTCCTACTCAAAAAGGGAGAAAGGTCCCGAAGGGCTGAGTCAGACATGCGTGGCTCATACCAGCATTCGGAGGCTCTAAGGTACTAAATAGAAACTGGAGAAAATAAATCAAGCACTCGATCACATGCGTGAGAGAAGAGATAGAGGTGGCGTCATCCTGTGACGCAGATAAGTAGGATTTAGAGTCCCTGAAAGGAAGGGACCTACCTACTATTTTAGGCGTACTACGAGACCGAGTGTAGTAGCCTCGAATCCTAAATCTAAATTGGGCTTAGTGTTCGACACACACTAAGACCAGTGTCCTAGCTAATGCGATGCAAAGATCTGGACTTATCCCGGCCTTGATAGGGGAGCCAGCTAACCACCTAGTCGATTTAAAACCATGATGTCAAGTCAATTATGAAAGATGGGTGGGTGGTACAGTTATTGGAAATAGGACCGACATCTAGAGGATTTCCTAATTGGTCCTGGACTTATGTAGGTTAGATGCTTCTAGTTAATGCAATTAAATTTTAATTAGTTGGTTACTAATGCAATGCATGCTAGTTGAAATGTCAGCTCATGAATGCTTTGGATTTTAAAAACAGGCTTAATATAAAATAATTTTTAGAAAAGACTGGGTCTCCCTAGGTCCGGCACTTCATCCTCATAGGCCAGATTATCCGGACTCTACCCGCAGGCAGGGAGATGTCTTATAAGAAGGAGAAAGAAGAATGCATTAATATATATGCGACCCCGGACGGTTCCGGCAGTTCCCTAGGTTCGTTAGATTTCTAAATTATTTAAAACTTAAATATTAGATTTTAGTTATGAGTAGAAAATATTTTTTTTGTAGTCCTTAAAGAGCCTAACGAAGTCCAGACGAAAACAAAAGCGACATGCAAGAAAAGAAACCTAAGAAAAGCAGGCAATTTCTACTGCGTAATCAGGTAAACACATCAATATAAATCCCAAAATAAATCATCTAAATGTCCATAGGCAAACTGCCCTTATTACAACCAGAATTTACAGAAAATAAAGTGGCCGGGCACCACTGCCAACAACCCGGATTTCTAAGCCTATGATAGATGCCAACAACTTTGAGTGGGATATTGGGTCTTCAAATCTTTAGTCTTCTGATATCTTCTCCTTGGACTTCTTGGATCTCTCCTCCTTGGACTCCTTGGATCTCTCCTCCTTGGACTCCTTGGATCCGTCGTGGCTTGAATATCCAAACGAAGAGACAATTCTCCCTTCTAGGGAGTATTGCCTTTTCTCTTTGGATATCTAAAGCCATCCAGCTCGATCTTCCAAATGGAAGAAGACTCTCCCCTTAGGGATGCCTTCTTCTTTTAGAATCTGAACTGGATAAGAATATCCCAACTCAGAGTTATTTTCACAACTTTTAACAATTATAATCAAATTATATTAATAGAAAAGTAGTAAATTCTAAGAGCACCTACAAGGTTATCCTAATAAGAGTCTCAAGCAGTTATATATGGAAATGAAAGTGCTAACACCATTGACCCTATGCCAAGCCATGCTCTTAATTTTGAGGGCTAAGCAGCTCCACCTGTGCAATTATAATTAATTTAGCTCTCATTTTATTTAGGGGGAGCTGAGCAAGCACCTACATAAAACATTATTAGAAATCATGATATTGCTCCCCCCTTTTATTAGCTTGAGCATGGCCACCTGCACGGAAGAACAATATATATATGGCGCTCCTAACCTATGGATAAGTCTAGCGTTCACATCCAGAGTGCAGAAAAAGTAAGCAAACACACCAATCATTTTTCAAACAGCATGCAATGAAATCCACGAAAGCTCCGGCACACAGCAGAAAAGTAAAATCCAGCGGCCTAACTTAGGTCTAGAAGTGGTGCCCTAGCAAACATTTCTATGTGTGTGTAAGGCTAGTGTGGTTTGGATAAGTCCTAAGCTGGGTAGTTAGTTAAAGTTATCTAGAGTTCAGGTATGTTATAGGCCAGAAAGGGAGATTTTAGTTGAAATTCAAATATTAATGGATTAGGATCTATTTTAATTATTTCAGTTTAGGGAGATTTTAGCATTAGCCAATTTTAGAAAGTCTCGGGTCCTCTTAGGAACTAAGCTAAGGGTCTAAAAAGTTACTATGGGGGATAGGCTATGTTTGGGGCTCCTATCACCTTAAGAAAATACTATACCTTAATACGAGTAATTAGACAGGTAGTAGGCTGAAATCGGAGTTTCCTATCCAAAGTTATGAATCTTCTAAGTTTCGGGCCCTAAATGAACTACGGTTGACCAAAAAGTTGACTTTCTAATCTAGGCCAATTTCTGAAATCCTGATATTTTTAATAAATACTAGACCCTAATTGGAGTCTAATGCAAGTGAGTTTACCTAATTTGGAATTTTCTAGAATTAGTTATGAGTTTTCTAAATCCAGGGTATATAAGGGAATTTTCTAAATTAACTAGGAAAGGGCCGATTTTACTGTTTTGATCCAAAGGAGCTCCAAACTGATTGGAATCACTCCCAAAGGTCAGGGATGACCTGAGAAAGTGATCCCAAGTGTTCAGAGAAAATTTGGGATTTTTAATAATTTTTAATAATTTATTAGGGGCAAAAAGGTAATTTCCACATATGGTCAAATTTAGGGTTAACCTAGAGTCAAACTAAGGAGCCCTATTTATCTAAAGTCAAGGGTCAGATTCTGGACAATTCAAGGTATGGTGGATAATTTTCTGACCTAAAATGTATTTATTGTAATTTCCGGAAGGTCTCGGGGCCTTAATTAGCAGGTTAATTATGGTTGGTTAGCTAAGGGCTCTAAAAGCTCCTAAAAATTTCCAGAAAATTATGAAAGGCTTATGATGTCACTAGGTTTAAGTGTTGAAGTTTTCATGTCAATCCGGGATCTATCCTAGTTCCTAGAAAACTTCTAAGTTCGGTAGACGAGTCCTTAATTGTTGTCCTTAAGGTGTCACTACGTTATCAAGGTTTAAAGTGATGTTTTAGCTAACCCTCAAGGTAATAAATGCATGGGAGTACAAAAATGAAATAAATACACCATGTCCTTAAATCTAGGAGAGCCTAGGCTAAGTGCTCGTGGTGCAATCCTATACATGCATTCTACGAACAATAAGTAATAAAAGACACCTAATGCAGTGATTAGTGAATGATTGGGATCCAATCACCCACTAACCTACTCCCCCATGATTTGCTCTTCATTCATAGAACCCATGTCTAAAATTTCATCGAATAGCAGATCTCCCAAAATTAGGGGATTTAATTATAAGTAATTTCAAAATAATTTAAAATAATTATATAAATATAAATTTTTCTTGAAAAATAAGATAATTCAAAATAAATCAGTTTGTAATAAATAAATATATGGGAGACTCGCTGACCACTCAATCGAGGCCTCAAAACGGTTTGAAAATAATTTGTATTTTAAAATAATTATGATAATGAATGTTTAATTAATAAGGAAAAGACTCGGAAATAGCGGTCTAAAACTAAAACCTGTCAAAACGGCCAAAACCAAGGGCTGGAAATGGTTTCAAAACATAAAGCTCGTCTTTCTGAAAAGAACGAGGGGTTGCACGCCAAAATCCGATTTAAAACGACAAAGATATGAATTTTCGAAGTATGAATGCAATAAAAGAATATTTTAAAATAGTGCAGTTTACTGTTTCTGAAAAAAACAAAAAATATAAGCACAATGTTTATCTAAAAATAGTCTCAAACTATGCAGAATTCAAAATACACCCAAAACAAGGTGCTGTGCGTCGACAGTGGACTTAAAACGAAGAAGTTACACAATTTCAAAGTTTGAATACGATAATTAAATAATTTTAAAATAATGTTATTTGCTGTTTTAATAATAATTGCTTACAGGCTCAAAGATCTTATGTAAAACTAGCTCCAGAATATGCAGAATTAAAAATACACCCAAAACGAGTTGCTGTGCGTCGACAGCGGATTTAAAACAAGAAAGTTATGGATTTTTAAAGTTTTAAGAGCAATAAAAAAGCTAATTTTAAAATAGTTTTGAAATAATAATGTTTAAAAATAATTATCAAATATAATTAATTTAAAATCAGAACACCTCTGAAATTTTGAAATAATTTGAAATATAATAATAATAACAGTAATTATAATAATAATAATAATAATAACAGTAAATAGTTTTCAAAATAATAATAAAGGATAATAATTGTAATAATAATAATGATAATAATAATAATAATAATAATAATAATATAATACTAATAAAAATAATAATGATGCCGAATCAGTAACATAACATAATAAAAATATTTGAAAAAAATAATAATTTAAAAAAAAAATAAAATAATATATAAAAGCTAAATAAATAAATAACAATAATAATAATAATAAAACGAATATTCACTGTTTTTTAAAGAATTAAGTAAATAAAAATAATTTTTAAATGAAATTAATTTTAAAATATCGGGGACGAAAATACGATCGATTCGAGTTATTGTGCGCAAAAATCAGATCAAAAATGAATTTTCTATGATTTTCTAAGTAAAAATAAGCTTAAAAGTATTTAAAATAAATAAAAACTCCAGAAAAGCTCTCGGCGCGACAAGTGGCGGAATCGGATTGGTCCCGCAATCATTGCCACTTATCCACGTAAAAAAAGATCAGGATCCGATGTTCGGCCCAAACACAGAACGGCGAGATCGCAGCCGTTGATCTCAAAATCAACGGCTGCAATTTCATGCAGTTCAATAGGGAGAACCAAAGCTCTAGAATAAAAAAACGTCTCGTTCTCTTAAAATACTCGACGAAACTTCACGAAATTTTAAACACAACTCCTATACATGAACAGAAATCACGGGGAAGTGTCAGTTTGGAAAATAATCAGCTTTTCGAAAAGCTATTTTACCCTATGTGTTGTGAGCTATTCTAAGGATTTTGAGAGATCTAACCGTCCGATTTTTGCGTTCTTAAGCTCGTTGGATTCATTGAAACGGCAGGAATATTTCTCCTGTTGACCTTAAGATCTGAATCTCCTTGGATTGGGCGGTAGAAGGCCCGAAAGTTTCGTGGGGCTCGGTTTCGCCGGAGTTCTCGCCGCCGGCGACTCGAGCTCGTGGGATCTTGATTGGGGAAGATGGTGGGGAACTCCAGGAACTCTCACAAGAAATTTCAGAGCTTGTGGAGGTCTGGAGAGAGAGCAATGGCAAAAAGATCCTTTCCAAAACCTAATTTTTGGCTATTTAAGGCTCCTCCTCTATCTTGAACGGCCTAGATTCAATCATGATATGATTTGGAGGGAAATATCAATGATTAGGTCGTGGATTTGAATTCCAAAATGTTTGGAATTGATTAAGGCATTAAATGAGGCTTTAATGGGCTCTAAATAGGTGATTTTCACCTATTTAAGACTTGATTTGACCAAGTCAACGATTGACTTGATCAAACCAGTCAAGGGGGTTGGGCTCGAGCTCAAGAAATCATGAAAATAAATTTAAAAATTGATTTTAGGCTTAAAGGGTCCAAATTGGTCAACTATGGTTGACTTGGTCAACCGGGTTGACCAAGGGTCCAAGCTCAGGCTCGACAGACTCGACTCGACCCACTGAACCCAATGGCAGGGGTCTAGGAGTCTGACTTGGTCAATCTGACCAAGTCAACTGTCCATGCCCAAGTCTGGGCAAAATCAAGGTCAACATCTGGTACCACATCAGGTGCCCTCCACTGTGGAAAATTCAGGTTCCACCTGAATATGTGCTCCCTCGATATCATCCGGCGGGTGGTATGGAAACAGATCATAGACATTGAACGTCTTGGAAGTCTGCATAGAGTCCGGTAGATTAACGACATAGGCATTGTCGTTAATGCGCTGAAGAATGGGGACTGGTCCATATTTGCGAGGGGCCAGCTTCGAGTTGGCATCGGTGGGAAAACGGTCTTTCTTGAGTCGTATGAGTACAAGGTTGCCGGGCTGAAAAGAAACTTGACGACGATGAAGATCGGCGGCCTTCTTTTAGTTGGTATTGGAAGTAATAAGTTTCATGCGAACTTCATCTAAAACTGATTGACACTGGTTAGTTAAGGCGGCAACAGTTTTATTAGCACATTTGGGAAGAATGGCTATGTCAAACAGGTGATTGGGGGCTTTGGTGTAGACGATGGCGAAGGGGCACCATCCGGTCGAGCGATTAGGCATTGAGTTGTATGCAAACTCTGCCTGACTTAATGAGTTTTCCCACTGTTTTGGTTGGTTCTGCACAAGGCAACGCAGCATATTACCAAATGTCCTGTTAACGACTTCAGTCTGTCCATCCGACTGGGGATGATACGCAGAACTTAAATTTAGTGAAGTATGAAGGCGTTTCCAAAGCTCTCGCCAAAAATGGCTGACAAATTTGACGTCCCTATCAGAAGTTATACTGTGCGGTAGCCCATGTAACCGCATAATCTCATTGAAGAACAGCCGAGCCACATTGACAGCATCTAGAGATTTACGACAGGGAACAAAATGAGCCATCTTCGAGAATCGGTCAATAATGACCATAATGGAGTCAGCTCCTCGTTGTGTTCGTGGCAGTCCAAGTACAAAGTCGATACTAATATCTTCCCATATAGAATCAGGGACAGGTAATGGAGAATATAAGCTGGCATTTTGTTTATTACCTTTGCATTCCTGGCAGATAGCACAACGTTCCACGAATCGAGAAACGTCACGATGAAGTTTAGGCCAAAAGAAGCGTGCTCGGAGCTGTTAGATCGTTTTTTCACGTCCTAAATGTGCTGCCAACCCGCCGGCGTGAGCATCTTTGATGAGCTGCTGCCTATAAGATGAGTCGGGAATACATAAGGCATTACCTTTGAAAAGATAACCATGACGCAAAGAGTAATCGGTGACAGGTTGTGATGCCAGACACTGTTGCCAAACAAGTGCAAAATCTGGATCTTCAGAGTATAGTTCTTGAAGACATTCGAGACCCGTTAATTCGGTCTGGAGCTGAGTCACTAAGGCAGTGCGTCTACTAAGGGCGTTTGCGACCCTGTTTTGGTTGCCCGACTTATGCTTCAAAACAAAAGTAAATTTCTGTAGAAAAAGGATCCACCTCGTGTGCATACGATTTATCGTCTTCTGACTGTTAAGGAATTGTAATGCTTTATGATCACTGCTCAGGATGAAATCCTGGTGCAAAAGATAATGCTCCCAATGTTTTAAGGCACGGATGACCGCGTATAGCTCCTGCTCATACACAGTCCACTTTTGCCTTGCACTGCTAAGTTTCTCACTAAAGAATTCCACCGGCCGATCGGACTGAGACAGCACTGCACCAATGCCGACAGTGGACGCATCGATATCCACTTGGAACAGGAGGTCAAAATTTGGTAGTGCCAGAACGGGCGCAGTGCTTAAAGCTTCCTTCATAGTATCCCAGCTCCGCTGACAGGCCTCGTTCCAATTCAGCTGCTTACATTTTAAACAATCTGTGATGGGAGCCATGATGATGCTAAATCCTTTAATGAAACGCCGATAGAAATTAGCGAGTCCATGAAAGCTTCGAACGTCAAACATAGTGCGGGGATTGGCCAGTCACGTATAACTGAGATTTTGCGCGGATCGGTGACCACTCCTTCAGCCGAAACAAAGAAACCCAAGAAATAAACTTGAGCTGTAGCAAATTCGCACTTAGATAAATTCAAGTAAAGTTGGTGTTCTCGTAATGTCTGTAACACCTTAGTGAGGTGTCCGATATGATCCTCAAATGAAGGGTTGTATATCAAGATGTCATCGAAATAAACAACGCAAAAATGATTAAGGTGTTCCTTGAGTACCTCATTCATTAGGCGCATAAAAGTGGCGGGAGCATTACATAATCCGAAGGGCATCACATGCCACTCGAATAATCCTTGCTTGGTATTGAATGCCATCTTCCATTCATCCCCAGACCGGATGCGGATTTGATGATACCCGCTGCGGAGGTAGAGCTTGGAGAAGACCCGCGAACCTGTGAGCTTGTCCAACATATCTTCAATACGAGGAACAGGGAATCTGAATTTTGTAGTGGTTTTGTTGATAGCCCGGCTATCAATGCACATGCGCCATTTGTTGTCTTTTTTGGGAACTAATAAGGCCGGGACTGCACAAGGACTGAGATTGGGTTGGATCAATTTTTGTCTGAGCAAATCATCAACCATCTCTTGCAACAACTCGTGTTCCTTCGGACTCATCCGATAATGTGAAAGATTTGGTAAGTTGGCTCCAGGTACCAAATCAATTTGATGTTGTATCATGCGCATAGGTGGAAGATCTGGTGGTAGCTCGGATGGCATGATATCGTGAAACTCCTGAAGTAGCTTAGCAATCTGCGGTGGCTGATTGCATTGCGCTTGGCTGGGGCATTGGTCGACGGACACCAGAGCATACATATATGAGTGAGCATCAGCAAGGAGTGTAGCACCTGATACAATGTTAAGGACAGCTTTGTCCTTAACGGGATTGTTATTAGGCACCGGTGTATGTGGCAACAATCTCAATTTCCGACCCTTCCATTCAAATGAGTACGTGTTTTGGCGACAATCATACATAGCCCCATTGTCGTACTACCACGGATGGCCCAAAATCATGTGGCACACATCCCTGTCGATGACATCACATAGAACTTCACAGGTGTAGCTCTTGTCGATAGAAAAATTGACCTCACACATGTCAACAATAGAGATTTCAACCCCCTTTTTAACCCAGCTAATTTTATACGGCTGTGGGTTCTTTGTAGTTTTCAGTTGCAATGCCTGCACTAGGGACCGAGATACCACGTTCTCAGTGCAGCCATTATCGATCAACAGCTCACATACCCTTCCTCCGATGGTACAACGAGTGCGAAAAATGGCATTTCTTTGCGACGTTACAGGTTGTCGAGGGGCTAACAACAGTCGTTCCAATATGCAGAGAACGACCTCTCCATCATCGGGCGTGAGCTCTTCAAAATCATCTTCAGTGATCTCAGGACTTCGTTCAACTGCCTCATCATTGTCTCCTTCCACTATTTGAATTTGAGGTCTCGTCGGACACTCGTTTGATTTATGGCCAGGCTGAAAACAACGAAAACATTTCAGATTTGTGGGCTTAGCATAAGGGTTATCCTTGGGAGGTTGCCGCGGCTTTGAATATGCCCTGTTATCTGGGATGGAAACTGTCGTGGAGCTTGTTATCGGTCCAGATGTTCCAGGTTTGGACGGCGTATAATTTCGAGGCTCATTCGAATTTTCAGCGAATTGGCGTCGAGAAGAGTAATTCTTTGATTGCTTGGACAATTGCAACTCCGCCTTAAGCATGAAATTCACAGCCTGTGAAAGGGTCCATAACGAATTCAATTGCAATTTGTCCTGCAAGGATTCCTTCAATCCACCCGTGTACCGAGCAACTAATTGGTTGTCTGATTCCCTCAGGTTGTTCCTCGCACTCAACCTGTAAAATTCTTTGGTGTAGTCGCCGACGGATCGCGCCCCTTGTGTACAATGCTGGTACTGGAGATACAACATTTGTTCATAATCAGTTGGAAGAAAATGACCCCGCATTAGTTGCTTCATCCGGTACCAATTCCGAACAGCTCCCCGCCCTTCGCGATGTCTGTTCTGTTGTAATTGCATCCACCAGGCACTGTCGCCCCCCTTCAATCGGCAAGCGACATACTTCACTTGTTTCTCAGGGGGTATCTCCATGTAATCGAAAAATGTTTCGACCGCCCTCTCCCAGTCCAGATAATCTTCAATGTGTAGACGCCCATCAAAATAGGGAATATCAAGTTTAACACGAAACTCGCCTTGAGGATTAGCGTGCCGATCTCTAGTTCGTCTGGCGCCAGGACGATCTCCAAATCCATGATATGTTTGTTCGATAGGCTCGATTCCTCCTTGTTGTCCGTCGTCAGCGTCGGAGTCGGAGTAATCGGAGTACATCATCGGGAGTCCTCTAGGCATTCTCTCGGCCGTTGCGCGCTCCCGTTGCATCGGCGGGGTGTCCTCGCGATGTAATCGATGACCGCTAGTGGGTACGCCACCGTTCTGCCGTAACGCCTGAATGTCCCTTTTAGTCTCAACTACGAATCGCCTGAACTCCACAGAGAGATCTGCTATCTCCCTGGAGACACTGTTGATGGCGGTTCTCCAATCATCTAAGCTCCGATCCTTGTCAGGAGCGGCTCGGCGGCTGCTTTCGGCCATCACAGTGCCCGTTTGTGCGAGGCTCTGATACCAGCTGGTGTGGAATCTGGCGGAATCTCCTTCACGAACACCTGCAACTGAAGACCTGCTGCAATAACTTTAACAATAGAACAGTGAAAACACTGAAAATGGGTTTTGATAGATAAAACTGATCTTCCTTACAGGGAGTAGAGACTATATTAGCTGACTAATGAAAATGGTAATTCTGTAATAACTAAGATAAAAAGCAAATACTAATGATGGGGTAGTTAGGAGAGGAGGTGGAGGCTGCAAAATGATTCCTCGCGGTAGTGGCCACACTGGCAGACCGTTGCTGGAGTGTTCCCTTGCCTCTTAATGCATTGTTTGTTATCTGGTACCACATCACTAGGCGTAGAAAGTGGTGAGGGTCAAACAGTCAGCTTGAAACAAAAGCGGTGATATCTAGGCGTAGAAAGCGGTTTGTTTAGGATGTCGCCAATTTGGTCTGTTATACTGATGGGTAATACATCGACTTCTTGCATGTGAATGTGATCACAGATGAAGTGAAAATCGACCTCAATGTGTTTTGTTTTGGCGTGGAAGACATAATTGTTGGCTAGGGCAATTGCCGACATGTTTTCGTTGTGAATGTACATTGTTGTTAGTTGTGGAAGATTAAAGTATGAAAGGGGACGTTAGAGCCATATAAGGTCGGCGGTTGCAGCGAAAAGTGTACGGTATTCTGCCTTGGTGGAGGATCGAGCCACTGTTTGTTGTTTCTAACTGTCCAAGAGAGATTGAGTAATCGAGAAATGAATAGTAGCCTGATATGGAGCGTCTAGTTGAAGGATCGCTTGCCCAGTCGGCATGTGCGAATGTAGTGAGCTGAAGAGAGGAGGGGGAGATTGATATGCCAAAGTGTAGATTACCTTTGATATGGTGTTGTAAGAGTGGTTTGTGCATGTGTTGACAAAAGGGTGTTGACAATGAAAGAGATATTTGGACGTGCCATGGTGATGGAGGGTGGAGACTTTATGGAGAGTTTGTGATGGGCAGTGAGTGTTGCACATAAAATTACATAATTAGATAAATAATCCAAAATAAATTCCACCCTACACACATTGAAGACCATCAATCCAATGATGGTCATTATATCTCTAAAACTAAGATATGATGCAATGTAATGTAAATATTTCTATTAATTCTTGAACTAAGGGGATCATATGTCAATGTACAGAGTCATCTTGTACACCATGATATATCATAATTTAGGATAATATGTTTGATCAAAATTCTTAAGAAAAATGTCATTAGAAATCAAAAGTTCGGATAGAATAATGCCCAGGGCATTGGAGGTGACAGTATTCCATCACTTTATTACTAATTAATCTTTCTCTGATCAAAATCAAGTCAAAGGATATATATGTGATAAAAAAAAGTAATTTTAGCCTCTTATTAATGAAAAATTGGGGACTAAAGAGATAAATTATTTTTCACTCCTAAATCACCCAAAGACAACTTTATATAAGGAAGAGGATAGAGAGGAATTTACTAAAATTATTTAGTGATTTTTTGGCTAATTTTCAAAAAAAAAAAGAAGCAAATGATTAACTATTTTCCTAATATATTTAGAAAAATTTAAAAAGAGAACAATGGGTAACAAATTTTCTGCTTAAGGCTACATATAATGTGGGTTGCTTGCCATGGCCCTCAACCATCTAATACTATTTTTCAAGCCCAAGCCTTTTCGGCCATGACCTTAATGAGATATATATATATATATATATATATATATATATATATATATATATATATATATATATATATAAAATTTGATTAAGCATAAATGTTGACCAAATTTTTAGATCTCAAAGTACAAAAATATTTGAGTCTCGAAGCAAAAATATTAGAGTTAGATCTTTAAAAAAATAATTCTGGGATCATATATGTCAAATTTTGGCAAATCTGCATTCAAGATAGTTTTATTGATGAGATGAACTTCATAACAATATTAGAAATACTTGGATTCGAGTTGAAATGGACTTAATTCAAGCGTCATTAGCATAACACAAAATGTTTTGAGGCAAATTGAGGGGTCAAAAGACATCCAAAATTTGTAAGCTTGCAGCAAAAATAAGCCTATCATTTGATGATAGCTGTCATTCATCATTTATGACCATTGTTATTTACTATTGAATGAAACCAATAACTATTTTCACTCTACTTCAAACACCACTATCAACTGGCGCTATTGTCCATCATATATTTATCAACATCGTTGCCTTCAAATATTCTTCTAGGCCAACAACAACTATCATAAAAGATAAACCATGCAACCTGCATCACCCATTCGTTAACAATTATCAGTGTCCATCCTTCAATATCTGCTATCGCTTGCACCGATTTGCGCCAACAACTATCATCACTCAACCTATAACATCATTATTAACTGATCCTGACATCCATCGTCACTGCTGTCTATGTCAATGCCACCATCTTTCAACTTTCTCGATCTTCATCATAGAAAAAAATGAGGATTATTGTAACCTTCAAGTGACATAAATTCTGCCACATTAAAAAATCATACATATCACACTACAGGAAAAACGTCAAATACCGACGGTTAGGAAGGAAAACCGGCGGTTTTAAATATTACCGAGTTACAGGCTATTTTCTTACCTGTAAAAAAATTGTACACTTCTAAAATAAATGATAAACTCTCTATCTATCACCAAGAATATTCTAACACAATAGTGCATTACTATTATACAAAATTCGATTGTGATCAAAATCTATATATTTCATTTGATAATTATTTAGCCATTCAATTAAATTACACCCATAAAGTATTTTCTAGCTTGCATCATTAACTATACTGATATTTAATTAGTTACTCAATATTTTTAAATGATAAACTAAGATATATCACTATTATTAATTTTCTTAATTTTGAAGCTTTAATAATTAAGTTTATTTATAATTTTCTTACCATTCGAATTGTAACATATCCCCCCTTCTAGATTACAAAGGGCTATAAACAAATATGAGTGGAGAATTGAGCTGTTTATATATATGTGTGATAGTGATTTGAATAATTAAGCTCCTTGTATAAATTAATAAATTGGAATAGATCACATGAGAGAATCCAAAAAGCAAGTCTTTGTATTGTTATTCTTCCCACCACACAACTACATATTCCCCCTTTTAATTTCATCATGGGACCCATTATGCACCCATATAACTAACCATCTCACTTTGATAAGCATCTGAAATCTTCTTTCCTTAGTGAGAAAGAAGAAAAGACAATCCTTGTTGTATCAATGGTGAGCAAGGCACTTCCAATCTTTTGTGTAGAAGGAATGTTTCAATGGCAATTAGTAGGACAGCTAAGGCCACCTATTATGTAGTATTTGGGAAAAACTTTAGCTCTCATATGAATGATAAAGAGTTCAAGAGCTTATATGATTTATGTGCATAAATTTATGATTGAATTCTCTAAAAAAATTTAAATAAAAGGAGTGCTAAGATGTAAATTTGATCTTTCAAATAATAAATTGAAAATATCTATCAAATTTTGAAAATTTTTTAAAGGAATCATATCAAATTTTGTAACAAAAACCTGTACTGAAAATTTTATAGATGATTGATTTTAGTGATTTTTGATGTCACAATTTAATAATTTCATATGATAATAGTGGTCAATAATATAGATGATTGATGGAGCAATTTTAAACTAATTGAAAGACATGATGATGTAGTCGACCAAAGGATTTTGATAACAATAAATCAAGGAGTTAAATCAATATTTTGAATCATAGATAATTTTTTTGGATATAGATGATGATTATTATATTATTTAAAAAGAACATGCGAATAACCTATCCACAAGAATTACTTAGTTAAATACAATAATTTTAATATGTAATTATATTTTTTTAATAGTGATACTAAATACCACATTATTAAACCTTTTAATCACACACACACACAAACAAACAATAGTTGATAGGGTGGCCACCTTCTTCTACAAAGGTTGATAGGCACTTGTAAGGTTTGGTTAGATCTTAACAAAATTAATTTGAAGGATTATGTGGAATTGAACTGATTTCCAACCAAGTGAGTGGAATATATGATCAGTCATATGAGGTCAATCAACACCTGGCATTCAGGATCATGACTACTTGATATTCAAATTCAATGACATATATATAATTTGCAGAAAAGGTTCTAATTAATAAGTATAACAAGTTGTTAGGAACTGAGAAAGGGTTGTTGAACCTCCTTTGAAAAGAAAGAAATGAAAGGAAAATTAAACATTAAAGAAGGTTATTTCTATCATATCCTATAGTCTTCTCTTTATTCTTGAAAAGATGCCACAATGTCCCCTAAATGAACTTTCAAAGCTTAAGAAAATCCTTATATAACGAGCTTTAATTTCTGATTAGAAGTCTGCCATACTATATATATCTCTATCTAAAATTATTAAAAGGCTTAACCATGAACATTTAAGAAACTTGGAATTTTTAGTAACATTAAAGGGCATATATGCTCTTTAAAAGTTGATAACTTTGCTAAACTTTCTACTAATTACACCAACCATGCAAGTTGTTGAATAATTGATAGCTTCTACGAGGCTAAAAAGGGTTATGTTTGGCGTGATACCACCTTTTTGCGGCGTTGTTGTGCCACTAGCTAGCGTTCTCAATAGTTATCATTTTCCCAAATAAATATATGGGGCAGTGTATCATTGAATGAAATCCATGCATAAACAAAAATTATATATAGATGGAAATGTTTTAAATTTCTCCATAACAAATTGGGTGCTTTAGGAGATAAATATTGAGCTACAAGCCCTCCATTGAAAAGAGAAAAAATTTTAATTCTTATTTTTATGTGCTAGAATATTTATGATAGCAGTGCTAATGTTCATCATCTCATGTTGTATGGAAAAATCACATACATACGGATAAATAGTCCACATAACATAAAAAATGTATCTTTTACATGAAGAATTTAGAAAGAGAAAAATTACAAGGCATATTGTAGTTAAAATAATCACTTTGCAAATTGAAGATTATAAAAATCTTAAATGTAAGTGTTAATTGTTTCTAACAATAGTTGTGGAGAATGTTGGAATGCAATGGCGTTGATTTATGGATATGAAAGATGATGATGTGTGTTGACGTCGCTCCAAAGTAATGGGTGCTAATTTCGAAGAATGAATGATGATAAATGTTTGCATCATTATCAGCATCAATTGATAGTGGAAAGGCGAGGGTGGTCAGTGGAGGATAGGTGATGATGGTTGTTGACGTCAATTGATGATGGTTGGTAGTAGAATATTTATGTATATGGAGTTGTCATATCTCAATTTTTATGCAAAGCAATGGTGAATATTGTCAGCATGATAATATTGTGTTAGGATACCTAAGATAAGGTTCACTCTAAAATATTTTTCTCATTTATGTAAGTTCACATATGATGCTCAAGGGGTTGTCTCTTATTACAACAATAGAAAGTAATTGAACTTGTCAATGAAACAACCTTTAAAATTTGATCCAAGAATTTCTTTTTTATAAATAATGATTTTGGTCTTTCTAAGAAGTAATTAAAAGTAAAAGATGTTTAGAATCTCAAGTACTATTTATGATATATATAAACCAATACTTAATAAAAGAAAAACTCATCTTGACCAACCTGTGTTATAACCTGGATCTGTTTGGTCTAAGTCTTTTGCAAGAACAAAAGTCCAGGCTGAACCCCTTCATCCCGATCGCAGAATCGTGCCGCTCAATTTTTTTATGCATGAGTGGGCCGAGCAGCCACCCTTAACCTAATTAAATCTTCTTCAAATCCCGTAAGTTTGGTAATTTTTCTCACTCCTTTTAATTCTGCCTCGCTCTCGTCTTTTAACACATAGAAAGCCTAGGGGGTTAAATTTGCTTCCCCTCTTGTGCAGTAGTTGTCAAATGTCTCCCTTATTCTTCCTATTTGTTCTTTTCTCTCAAACAACAACAACCTAACCACCCTGGTCTCTCTCTCACAGCCATCAAATGATTTTCTCCCTCTCATAACTACTATAAGAGGGATTTTTCAACCTTCCATCTTCTTCGATCATACACCGACATCAACAAGAAATCCTCATTTACAAGAAGTATACACTGACACCAACATGAGAAATTAAGCTAGTCTTAGAAGAAGTGGCTTTGGTAATCCTACCAAACCAATTTCTCAATTTCCTCCTTAACTAATTTATAAGACTTAATGGTTTTTACGTGACTCCGATGGAAATCTTTATATTGATCTCGATTACTAGAGTTTGATTTTAGGATACGTGGGCACTTAATAGTCTCTTCACCTCAAATGACCATAAGAACATTGATATGTGAATTGAGGGGTGTTTACTCCTTATTTTTTTAGGGTTCATAAAAATATTATTGAGCCAATTGAGTAGGATAATCTTGATTTTCTGGTTGTTCATATTTTATCGTCTATGGTCCTCAACAATCATATGATTATGGTCATCTATAATCCTCCAACAATTTTTTTTTCTAACTATATTGCCCTGAACATCATTTTTTTACTATGTTCCTTTAATAACCACCATTATTTTTCAATTATGGTTTATTTACCTATTGCATGGCTACATCAATGCCTTCTAACTCTGTCAATGCATGCCATCACCCATAAGATTGATGCACATTGTTGATATCAACTATGACTCCCAATATTTATATCAAGATTTATGCTAGACCTATTAATTTTTTATCTTGCCTTCTCAATGGAGTACAACAAAATAAATAATAAAATAATCTCTTTAAGAGATTGCTCCCATACTATATGACTCTTCTAACTTCTATCACATAATATATTATATACATTATATGTTTACTATATCATATCAACACATTTCCTAATTATAGGGAAGAACATCATTTATAACAAATTACAACCTCTAGTGTTTTTAATTGAACCAAATAATTTTTTTTCTTTTTTGAGTTTCCTAAGTAAAACTTTCCTATTCTTTGCAACTCCTTCATTTTGTATGTGTATTGGATCTCAATATGAAGATAAAACTTTAGTTTCTCTCTCTACCATCGTAAATATTAAACAACACAATAAAGTAAAAATCCCAAAAGTGCTTGGTTGAGATTATAAATAAAATTTAGAGCTCTAGAATTTTCTAAAATTCAAAGAAAATCTCTATAAAAAATCAACACTAAGCGTATCGGAGTGTGGTTTTCTATAGATTTCTAGAAGGGGTTGCCAAGACACTTCATTGAATGGTGTGAGTATATAGCTTTTGATTATACTATATATATTTTTAAACTCATTATTGACTTTGTCAAATTTATCTCGTTGAAAAAGTCCTTTCAACTATAAGCAAGCAAGTTTCTAGGATGCTTCTTAAAATGGCATCATGAAATTTTTTAATTTTGCTTTTTGATATCGTTGTGCTTTCTAGGTGAATTGCACATTTTCAACTTTAAATTTATTAGCAATAGATTTTGAATGATCTTATAGTCAATTTTTGAAGTTTTTGAACCAAATATGCATGTTTTTGCCTAGAGACATGAACAATTGATTTAAAGCTCATGTTTTATCGTATGAGTTTTTTTGTTGCACATCAAATATAGTAAGGACTAACAGTGTGTACACACATCAAATATATGTTTTGTTGCTCAATTTTGCTATATTATTCTCTTCATTCATTATTTGGTTTTTTGGTTATTGGGGTTCATGTATTCCCAAGTTTGTTGTTGTATTATTCTTGTTGTTGTTTTGAGTTGAGGCTATATATATGTCTGGGTGGTATTTTGAATCGGTGCTAGTGGGGGTCTTTTGTTTTAGGTTCTGCCTCTCTTGTTTTTGTCTGTTCTGCCTTGGGTTTTTCAGCCCAAGTATTCTAAGTTGGTTTCATTTATGCTTGCTATGGTTGATCTGGCCTTTTCATTAGTTGGTTCTTGTAATTCTCTGAGTTTGTTGTTGTCTCCTTGCTGCTACTCTATTGTTGGGGCCTTCTTTTTTGTTGGATGTTTCCTTTCTATCCTTTTAGGTTTGCCTCTTCTCTATGTGTCTGCTATGATTTATGTTGTTTAATTAGTTGCTCTTTTATGTATTTGAAGCTGTCGGTTTCTGGGTTTTCATATTTTCTTTTTTCTCCTTTATTTTTCAGGTTCTTCAGGGCTTCGATCACAGACATTATTTGGTTGTTTTGATCCATTATGGCTCATGGTCCTTCTAGTTATGCCCTTTCACACTTTCATATTCCTCAACCTGCTGTCGTTTTGTTGTTATTGAATACCTCAGCTTTGGTAAGCTTATTTTTGGGTTTGGCTCCTTGCCTTGCTACCTTAGATTTTTTTTTCTTTTTATTATTTTTGGATTGTAATTAGATAGGGATTTTTTACTTTTAGGATTTTTTTTTTTGTCTTTTTCAGTGTAGCTCTTTGAGCATTAGTAGGTTATCGATCCCTTTCAGGGCTTGTAACAAATTTTGAATACTAATGCGTAGACCTATCCTTGTGTTTCTCCCAAAAGAAAGGCTAAGAGTGTATAAGCAAGTCTCATTTATTATTAAAAGAAAAGAATATTCTAATTCAAAAAATTGTTGTAATACAATGATAAAGAGATATAGATATTAGAAAAGAGATTAAAAAAATTCACTTGAAAAAATATATATTTTATCAACATTGCTCTGAAATTATCGAATTCTAATATATTCTAAGAATATATATTTATATTAGTAGTTTTTAAACATGTTGTCGAGTCGAGTAATAGCTGGCTCATGCTCGACACAATAGCTCATAGAGCTTAACTTATAAGTCATTTATTGAGCCGAGCCTAAACCTGCTCACAAGTCAGCTTGACTCTATTACACCCCTAATTAAAGATCATTTTATATCCCCACCGATGCTTAGCTTGGTTGGTGGGCGAGCGCGATTGGGTACCCCCAACCCGCATTTGATTCCCCTCGAGTGGCAGCGCCTCTTAATTGTGGCCCATGAAGTGCGGGCTAGGAGGTGGTGGGTGCCTCTTCTAGGTTAGCCGAGGATTAGTACTCAAGCCACCAAACGCCTCTTTGGGGTGTCTGCATGTGGATACCACATTAAAAAAAAAGAGAGATCATTTTATATTAAATTTATATTTTATTGATATAAACTTTATTTACTCTATTATTAGTGTAATACGTTGTCTCATTCGTAATAGTGAACAGAAAAATAAAAAGAGAGAGAGAGAGAGAGACTCATTAATGCATATGTATTATGTAGTGCTCTCTCTCCCCTCTCTTTTATTGCAACTAGCTATGAAAATTAGTTCATATAAGTTAAATGTTATTTATCGAGTAATAAGACATATGGAGAGAAATTAAAAAAAATGTCAAAGAAGGATAAGTGAATATGTCTTCATAACATTCTCATTTATTACACACCACCATTAACTATTTGGAGCTATCAAACCCAACTTAATAGATTAACATTATTTTTTAGCTAAGAGTAGAGGTGTAAACGAGTTGAGTAGTGACCTTATCAAGCTCGACTCGTCGGTTAGAAAGTCAGCTCGAATCAAGCTTGAGCTCGAGTCGAGCTGAAAAGGCGAGCTCGAACTCGAGCTCGTCCCACTGTAAATGAGCTTGAGCTGGCTCGGGAGCCTTGGTGGGATTTTTAAATATTTATTATTAATTTTAAATATTAGATATTAAATTATTTTTATATAATTAAATATTTTAAACATTTATTATTTAAATATTTAAATTTAATAAATAAATAAAATTATTTCAAAAAATATTAATATTTATTTGAGCTGGCTCGTGAGCTCACGAGCCAAGCTCCAGCAAGCTTGAGCTCGACTCGTGAGCTCAATAAGCTCGGCTCGCGAGGTGGCTCTGCTCACTTATACCCCTAGCCAAAAGAATTTTTTTTTTAAATTAAATAAATGTGATCATTAGAGCAAATAAAAACTGATTATGTTTAAAAGGACCAATTAACTAAAATCAACCTCATAATATTTTTATGTTTTAACCTTAGTTAGGAAGATTAATCACTACATGACAAAGTTGCTTGATGAGTTTGTTTCTTGCATTGTTAATCATGATTACAAGACAGCATTGGATTCTAATTGTGAGAGAGTTATCTGAAAATTTAAATAGGGGAGATGTACAGCTTTATCAATTATTTATTATTCTTTTTGTTGAAGGGAATATTTGATGATCTAAGCTGAAAAGACAAAAACTTCACTAATATTCATTAAAAAATGGTCCAATATTAGCATTCACATGAGTACTAAAAGTTTTATAGGTCATTATTTTATTATTCTATGATATAAGTAGGAGAGAGTGGGGCATGAATGAGAGGTGAGGTTTGGTGTTAGTAGGTAGGATTTGAGTTTGTCTAACTAAGTCTATTTGCTTATTATATGGGTTAAAATATGGGACCCAATTTGGGAAAACTAAAATAACTTGAGCATGACTCATTTAACCCATTTATGGGTCATGCTAATTTTCAATGACATCTTCGCAATAAGCATAAAGGAAACTTGAGATAAAGATTGAGAAGCTCGACGTTGTAGCGGACAATGGATTTTCTTCACTGTGAAAAAATAGTGCAGGGTAAAATAGATGAAATGCGGATGAGTTGGGGGCTAATATATCGAGGAATTATGAAATCCATGAGATATGACCTAAATTAGAGGATCAATGACTAGTGAGGGCTGGAGAAGAGACGCCAAGAAGAATTATTGACTGATGAAAGCAAAGAGGAGATGAGCCGAGTTAATAGGATATAATAGGGCCAGTGCATGGGAGTAATAGCTATGGTTCATGTTGCCTACAGAATTAAACTAGCTTATTAAGATTATTCAGTTTCAATGATAGGCTAGGCCAGTGTTGTCGTGTGAAGCCCAACCTAGCTTGAGAATTAATGTCTATTTTTTTAACTCAAATTTGACTTGTATGATATTAATTGAGTTAAGCTAAACAATTTTCTTTTGTTTTCTTTTCTTTTTTGAATTGATTTCATGTTAGTGTGTCGTGCTGGATCATAAGTTAAAACACGCCTTATAATGCTCAAGTTGTTCTAATTTGGGATTTAAAAATTTGAAGGTTGAATATTAGAAGCAACCTCCTTGTAATGTAGGAAGAAGATTCTAAAGTACAAGAAGCATTGGTTTAATAACACATCAGATAAAAAAATAAAAAAATAACACATCAGATAATTAAAAAAATGTGTTGGTATAAAAATACTAAGTTGTTAGCCTCACTTATAATATTATACTTTTTGTTTGAAAATGTTTATGACTATTTAGTGTTTTTGGCATATATTTGATCCCTCTTTGATTCACACTGCTTAAGAGTGATACAAAAGCTAATGATTTGGTTTTGATTTAGTGGTTCTCATGATTGATGACTCTAATAGATCTAATAGATCTTTGATGTATTTATAATGATTAAATATGGTTTTAAGTATAGATCTCTTGCATAGTGCCTCCATATGATTGAATGAGCTTTTGGTGCATAAATTTTATTAGCTTATGTTGGAAAATGAGTGAAGAACCATGTGGTTGAAGTATATACCAATGATGTTACCCATAAAAAATTCACCAAAATGTTATGGGGAATTCCCGACAAACCAACTTCTTATATCATAGGCTAGCATAAATTGGGAGGATGATATTAACAATGTATTTCTAATAGATTATCCACATGTATCTTAAAATTTAAGCGGATAATCTGCTAACAATATCTTTATGATTGATGGATATATATCTATAGGTAAGCTAATTAAGTAAACTAACCAACATAACCTAATTATGTAATATGAAGTGCCTCATTCAATTCACTCTCTCTTGCCTAGCCTAAGGCACGCATCTGAAGACTCACACCACTGCCCCTTCTTATGCTTATTGGATCTACTACAGTCAACGTCACTTGTTAGCTCTCCCTCTCATTGGCCTTAGCCAGCTCCTCTCACTTAGGGAATGCATCCAAACTCAAAATTGTAGTTAACCCAATCAATATCTTTGCCACTACCATTAATACTACTTGTTAGCTCTCCCTCATCTGAAGACTCGCAAAATAAGTCGCCGGAATCTTTTCCGACGTTTTTCCGGCGAATTTTTCGCTGGAAAAATATTTCTGGCAGATTTTTAATGAACCGGAATGTCAAAAAAATTAAAAAAAAAAATTCACATTTGCCCAACCGCTCGCTTGGACACAATAGCTCAGCCGACCCAGCAGCCTTGTCGGCTTCCGCAGCCCAGGCGCCCCAGCACAGCACGCCCGAGTAGCTCCCAGCCCGCCCGCGCCGAATTTTTTGACGAGTTTCGAACCCCGACCACCCCACCTCCTCCAACTCTCCACGGGACCACGCTTACCATCTTTCCTATAAACCAAAACCTATTAAACTATTTACATTTTTTGTATTTAACCTATTACTTAATCATATTAAAAGTAATAATTATTTTAAAAGTAAAATTTTTTTAAAAGATAAATAATTTTAAGATTTTATTATAATTTAAGTTTAAATTTAAATCATTTATTTTTTTATTAACTAATTAAATTATAATTTAAGTTATTAAATTCAATAATTTAAGTTAGTAAATTCAATAATTTAAGTTATATTTTAAAATAAAAAATATTTAATTTGACAATAAGTTATAAAAATATAACTTTTTTTTTTAATTTCCGTCAGAAATCCGTCGGAAATTCCGCCGGAAATTCTTCCGAAAAAAATCCGTCGGTAAACCAATAAAAAATTATGTCGGAAATTTACCAAAAAATTTCCGTCGGAACTCCGCAGGAAAATCCGTCGAAAATTGGCACGAATTTAGTTCCGTCCGAAAATTCCGCAGGAAATAAGCTGTTTTCCTGTAGTGAACCTTCAAGAGGAAGCCTCATAGTTTGCATTTTGAAATATCAAACTTAGTCATATATCAAGAATCAAAACCACACAAGATCTTGAAAAAAAAAAATTGGACCAATTTCAACTATTGATAAAGGTAAGCAACTAATAAAAGTTCAGGCAGCAAGTCCTTTATAAAGTAGAAATAGATATGATCATCATCATACATGATGTTAGTAGCATAAAAATAATAATATGCAAAAAACAAAAATATAAATAAGATTTATAGTAATTCCACCTACCAGCCTATATTTACTTCCGAAGTCCTATACTTTAAAAATTTACACTCTCTCTCTCTCTTTCTCTCTCTCTCTCATTTTGCAATAAACAAGATGGGGAAGCCACTCTCCTTAATGGGTATTGGTGAAACACCTATGTCTATACCTACTTGCGAAGCAACATTACCCTGTCCTATCACTAGATTCCACAGTACATCAAAAAAAATTCACAATATCGATCAAAAGATCTTTACAAGCAGGAAATAAATTATATCTATCCCTGAGCTGCTTAATTCTCTCTATCCCTTAGCTGCTTAATTAGTGCACAGGAAGCCTAATGCACTTAAATTCTTAAAGCAAAAGAGCTCAAGATCACAAATCTCAGTACTATCCAACAACTTGAAGCCTGATGTAAATGGTTTCTTCACAATATTTTTTTTTTAATTTTTTTTTCTTTTTTCTTCACAATATAACAATTAATTTTTTGAAGTTTAAGAAAGGATAAGAGATCAACACCTTCTAAGCAAAATTAGATAAGCTCATATTATGATACTATTAAGTTAGAAGCTCAAAGGAACTGAAGCAATTAAATGAAATAGAAAGACCAAATCAAAATCATTTCTTTCAACTCTGATTAAGGCCCTCCACATACAATACAACAAAAAATTGGAATGTTTGCTCTCTCTCGAAGAAAACTTCCTGATTTATCTCTTCTTCTGTGTTTAATATATAACATGTATATATAGGTAAAAAAAAACATTAGACATGAAAAATGAAAACAAATATTTTGGTAGGAAAATAACAAGAATCATCACAAATAAGCAATATACCAGGATTATATAACTATGATGAACGCTGATTTTGATGAAAAGTGGCTCCAAGAGAGTAGGCCTTCTACTTCTCCTGCCAGTAACACCAGCCAGTACCTTTCTTTTTATTTTCTCTACCCTCTTTTGTTTCTTTTCCTTATTTTTTGAGTTTTTCTCATGAAATCCTTTCCTTCTTTTTTCTTTCCTAACAACTTTTTGAACTTCGTTTCCAACCAACCTGGATTATTATACAGTTAGTTTTGGCAGACGAAACCTTTAGCTCATTGTCCAATAAACCATGAGAGAGAGAGAGAGAGAGAGAGAGAGAGAAAGAGAGAAGAGGTGACCCTTTTCTCAGTTTTTCCCCCACTTGATTCCTCTTTATGAGAAGAGTTTCCTAGCAAGTACTTATAATGATATATTTTCCTTGTTTACTGTGATGTTTCTTGGTTTTCTTCTTCTTTGTTATTACCCATGATGATCATGGCTGTCAGGTAACCAATACGAGTACTTTAGCCATTCTGTCTCTTGTGGTTGTGAAATTGATGTTTCCTGCAGAAACAAGCAATAGAAAATATCAAGAAAAAAATATAAAAGTTAAAGCAAAAGACAAGGAGATCAATTCTTATGAGCTTTTTTATTTGGATGATTAAACTGGGACCTGTACAATAATATAAAGTAACAAATAAAATCAAATTAAGCTACAGGAAGACCTCTATGGGATGGGATAAGAATGCAGCAAAACTGGCTAAGCATCCTCTCTCAGTTAGTTTTGGAATTTCTGTTTAGCTACGTAATTACTTGACTGGTCTTTTTCCTTCTTAAAAGAATGAAAAGGTTATCCTGACCTCTTTCTTAAGAGGAACGCATATATAAATTGTCTATGGAAGCGCCAACATAAATTTTAAATCTACTGAGATGCTGAAAGAGAGGGGATGTTATTTTGTATATCCTTGTTTGATGAAATAGTAGACATTCAAATACAAAGAGCTCCTTTATTTTCTTTATCTTTCTCTTTATCTTTCCCTTTATCTTTTGGAAAACAAATTCTAAAAACATATTCTTCGCTGCTTATCCATGTGAGTGTTTGAGAATCAAGTGAGAAAGGAAACAACACACCAGCTAGTCAGAAGGTGATATATAGCTCCAGCATTTGCTCTTTCTACATATGATTTCCAAAAAGGAAAGTTCTGTTTTATCTTGGCCCTATAATAGGGGACCTAATGTTCCCTACTCTATTCTTTCTCCATCTCTTCTTACTCAAAACACACACACACACACACATATATATATATATATATATATATATATATATATATATATATATATATATATATATAAGAAAAATGTATGAGAAGTATGTATAACATGCATGTCTTTGTTGATTTGCATGAGGCGAGTAAGGCTCATTCGATCCTATTTGGAACTAGAAATTATTCTGTTCAGATGTTGAACGCCGTCCATAGATCAACCAGAATGGGCCACGTCACCTCTTGCGAAGTACCTGGTTCGGTACTGCTGACGTGACACATTCTGATTGGTCTCCGGACGGTAATTGCATTCGGCGTCCGCACAGAATAATTTCTCATGTGGAACATGCTTATCAAAGAATGCAATTAAACTGTTTTTTTTTAATTTTATTTGCATGGCCTATCCTCCTATGTGAACTACTTATATTCCCCCTTGCAATATCAAGAATCTTCTATTACAGAAATATTACACTTCAAATAGGCTTGCACTATTGCCTTGTCTCTTACAGTTATTATTTCTTCACTGCCATTATACAATTCTCACTTTTTCCCTCCCCCAGTTGAACAGTGTTCTAATTTCGCAGATGCATCTAGTTATAACAACCCTAACCCCACCTATTGAAAGCAAGAAATTTAAGTTAGCTAGGAATATATATAGATATATATATACTCTTGCAAATAAAAAAAGTATTTATCAAGCACTAGTAACAAGGGAAAGACTAATCACTTAACTGCTTTTATATCAGTTGAAGTGCAGCCCATTATCAAATCTTCCAGACCAGCACCAGCTGATCTTTCCACCAATTTCTGTTGTTGTTGCTGTCGTTGCTGCTGTTGTTGCTGATGAGGATATTAATCACAACCAAATGGTTAAACAATTATATATACAAATATTAACAAGACATTAATTTGTTAACTAGAGGTCACCAACACATTTTATTTAATGTTAATGAGTTCCTTAAGAAAATACCTCAAACTTATCTTGGAGAAGGATCCTTGAGACATGGTAGGGATCATCTAGTACCATGGTATTCTGATGTAGTATGGCTGAAATGGGGTTACTAGGCCTGCTTATGTCGAAGGCCGAGGCAGCGGCAGCCACCACCGCCGCTGATTGGTGTCGTTGATGATGATGATGCTCACGCTCTTCACGCTCTTCACGGCCCATTGATCCTTCTGTTGAATGAGTTGCAGCTGCTTCTCCAATCCCCACCTGCTCATCCAAAAAATAAGAAAAAGAGTTTCAAGCTCAGTTTCATTTTAGCTCTTTTGTTATGGTTCTCTTTATTACTTCATTTTCTTTTGAAAAATAAGAACTAGAGGAGGCATCACTCATTAAAAAAATGGAATAGGCTTCCACTAACTCCTGCAAAAAGCTGTACAACGAGGAGGATGTGCCTTTTGCATTCAAAATTGATGAACATAAATATATCCATATGGCAAAATGATAAGTGATCATAAGTACCATAGAAACGCCATTAGAGCTCTGCAAAACAGTTCATGATGACCTAGTATGTGACCTTCCTAGCAAACTTCTTGATACAAAACATGAAGTAGCTAAAGCTTTACTCTCATGTTCAGCATTTCTATCAGGATATTTCAAATAAAAAAGTATCATATCCCCTCCAAATGTTCTCCTTGAACAGCTACAGTCATCTACTATCATGAATCATACCACCTTGTTTCAGAAATGAGCTTTTGAGTTATATCTTCTTATCTCATTTTCTGATTAAGGACAAAATTAACTTAGCCTGTTTCATTATTACACCACAAGCTTACCTTTATTACAATAAGATTTATATGTAGAAGAACACAAATCTCTCTATATAACAATTGAAGATAAGTAATTCTTTCCAAGAATTTTTTCTGTCCAAATTATCATATTCATATAAAGTTAAAAGCTAAAATTAACCCAACTTATTGATATAGATAGCAAGCATGCTACAAGAAATTCGTTATTTACTGGCGGAAATTCGTTTCCTACACGATTTATTGTGGCGGTTTGAGAAACGCCGGCCGACCGTCGAAAATTTTCAAAGCCACTGGAAACTAACTTTAACCGTTGGAAGAGACCGTCGGTAATTGAAGATTTTCTGATAGTGGGCATTAATCCTCTCTATACAGCAACTTACCAAAGAAAACATGCATGCAAGACCTAGAACAAGCTAGAACCCTACATGCACATAACCATGCAGGTATTTTTTATTTAATGAAAGTAAAACAGCAAAAAAATGAAAAAAAAAAAAAAAAATTCTCAACTTCACCTCATCAAAACTCTTCCTGAAAGGGGCAAAGCTGAAACTATCAGTCTGCTGCAACTGCTCCATACCAGTACTGTACACTGCCATTCCTGCAGCAGCAGCAGCTGCAGCAGCAACTGCAGCTACAGATCCGAGCTCTTCCCTCTTCTCGCTCACCACCTCCTTTGTTGATGAGCAACTCCCGCTACCATTACCACTGTCCTTTCCACCTGCTCCACTCCTCTCTGATGACCAACTACACTGCCTTGGTTGTGTCTGATAGAATATTTTTGAAACCACAAGCTCCCCTTCTTTCTCCTCCTCAAGTTCACCTAAGTGATACTGATGCATCACCCAGTTTGTCTTCTCCGGCTTCCTGTGCTTGCCAAAATTTGTGTAGAGAACCAGTATCTTCTTGCATCCCTTCTGCTTCCCGTTCGCTGTCACCGGTCTCGTCTTCCCCGTCTTATGCCACCGAGTCTCGCCTCGTTGCACGTCGACTTCCGTCTGTATCTTCCTTCTCTTCCTCGTCCCCGTCGTGTACGCCTTGGATGGCCGGTGGAAGAAGTGCTTGCTCAACCCATCTCTCGTCACACCTTCATGAGTATTTCACATGGAGCTAGAATTAAGAATCTTCTTTTTTGTAAGGAATGGAATTTATGCCACCTTCAGATCTTGCATATCTTATTAATATAATTCAAAGCATAAAATACTATGGGCAGGGGGGATTAATTAAGACCTGGTAGTTTCTCAGGATGAGTGTAACAGATTCCATCTTCTCCTTCAATTGTGGGTATGAATTCATCTATAAGAGGGTGAGATCTCATACTGGATTGACAGGAAACCTTAGCTTCGAGGTGTTCTATGAGTTCTTGATCAGTAGGATCAAATTTCACCCCAGCTGGTAGCCCAAGCCAATCCTGACATAAAATTATCAGAAAAATTTAATAAAAAAATAATTGAAATTAAAGTTACAAAAGAAATTTAACATCAGAAAGCATCGGATTCTTGGTAAAGCTTTTTTTTATAATTAATTAGATTAATTCTTACTGGCTTTCTATCGAGTTTGTGGCCGCAGTTTGGGCACTGCTTTGATCCGCTCATGATCTGATGCTCTTCTATGTGGCTTCTACTCATTTCTGGTTGATGATCATGAATCTTATAGAAGAAAGTCTCTATTTTTCCTCATAAATATTCTGAATTACTTAGATGTCAGTCCATATAAGAAGAAAACAATAATAAAAGATGCATAATAACACATAAATATTGAACCTTGGAGAGTCCAGGACTGGTTCAGACAAAGGAGGAGAGTATGGAGGATGGAGGAAGGGGGAGAGAAAGGGAAGAGCTTTGCTGAATTTAGAAGGAATATATGTGAAGAGAAAAGCAGAATTATAATAACTTAAGCAAAAGCTACTTATATTTAAAAAGAGTAATAGATATTAAAAATTCCAATCAAATCCACCTACTTTAACCTATAAATTCATCAAGTAAAGAAAAAGGTATAGAACTACACCCCTTCAGTAACACATAAGACCTTAAGCCTACCTTAGATCATGAAACATGCAGTAGAGACAGAGAGAGAGAGAGAGAGAGAGAGAGAGAGAGAGAGAGAGAGAGAGAGAGAGAGAGAGAGAGAGAGAGAGAATAGAATTCTCTTTAATGTTTGGATACAAAAGGGAATTAAAGCAAGGAAACGGCCCACAAAACGGTGAGCTACTAGTCCGTTACCATACAACAAATTCAAAAGAACATAAACAAAGGTATTAATGCATATATAGTGATACAATTAAATGGAAGAGATAGAGAGATATTATAGAGAGAGAGAGAAAAAAACAAGCAGTGATGTGCAGTAAGAAGGAGAGATCAAAGACTTTCTTCCTCTACAAAAGAAGATGATGGAAAATTCCAAATCTAGAAATAAGGAACAGTGATGTGCAGTGTGAATTGGCTCTTCTTCCTTGCATGAGATGATGAGATATCAATGGTTTTCTTCTGTTCTTACTCCTACTTATGAATTTCGAACAAAAGCCAGAAAAAAAAAAAGAAAAAGAAAAAGAAAAGAAAAGATGGTAAGAGAGCTCACATGGGTTTTGAGATTGTGTGCTGAAATGATTATCCTTTTTTGCAAGAGGATTGCTCAGCAAACTTAGAGAGAGAAAGAGAGCTGGTTATAGAGAGAGAATGAAGATCTAGTGATAGAGAGAGAGAGTGTGAATCCAAGCAACGGTTGCTTATGATGCAAGGCAAATGAGCAGTACACTCGATGGATATCTTATAAAATAATGTCAGAAAGGAATTTGTAACACATGCGGGGAGAGCAAAGTTTGAGGGAGAAGCACGGTCATGTGTGATAGTATGGAATTTGATAATAATACCCTTTATTTTCTTAATTTTCGGTTAGTCTACTTCCGCGTATTCCACGTGGGCTTGAAGAAATTCGGGGTGAGATTAGAGATGGAGTGTGCCGAAGGGTTTGCATGTTGGGTACGGGATTGTCGTGGAGAGCTAGAGAGAGAGATTGGGACTGAGATCCTGTGCAGTAGAAGTGTGGAATTGCCAATATATTTAATCTGGATCAGTTGCTTCTATTTTGAGATTCGTGCTTTCAAGGTGATAAGAAGAGATAATTTGCTGTGTACTAATCTTAAAGATAAATCAAAGGCGAGAGATCGATATTACTATCCTTATGCATGAGAATTTAGATGTAGAAGTGATGGGTGGCGATTAGCTTAATTAATTAAATATTTTTAAATTTATTATCATATTCACATAATTTTGTTAGTTAATAAATATATGTATTTCTATCCTTATAAAAATATTAAGAAAATAAAATAAATATTTTTTTTCTATTTTGAATTATATTGTTAATAAACATTGCACAATATTTTAGGTTCTAAATAATTGGCTTAAAATCAATGCATAATTAAACAAAATAATATATATTATGATATTGAAATAATATTTTCGATAAAGTAAATTTTAATTTATTTATAAAACTAATATCTAACTTTTTTTATTATAATAATACCAACAAAATTCTGAAGAATACAATAAAATTAAAATATTTTTTTCCTGCAAATTTCTAATGCTTTTTTTTTTTCATTCTTTGAGTGTTTGTTTTATAAATAATTATTTTTTGAATATTGCAAAACCAAATATTCCAATAAAATATAAAATTAATAAAAAATATGTGCTTTTTTTTCTAATAATATCTTTTTACTTTCTTTCAATTCCTTATGTCTACGGAATTAATAATTTATTTTGGTTGATACAATGAACTCATCGCATAGGGTAAAAAGCATTGGAATCTTCCATTATGGCATTAATTTTGATTGATTAAATGTTTAAGGCAAGCTTTATTCTTCAATGATTATGATTCTTATTTTAAATTGGGAGTATGGGCAGCCTAATCATTATTAAGATTTATTTATGTCTTTTATTAGAAATGGTCCAATGATAGTTGAGTTTTTTAAGATATATTGTTTATATTAGTCATTTATGTTCTATTAATACTATTGCGAAAGATATACATATAGAATTCTTGTGAAGGAGAAGAGAAAAAAAATATATTTGTTATCACAAGATAGAATGTGGATGTCTTGTCTTGGATAGGAACTAGAATATATATAGTTGGCAACGGTAATGGCTTGGTTAGGAGAACATCTAGCTGATGTTTAGACAGAAGTACTAGCACGAGTTTGATGAATTCATCTGCTAGCTAGCTTGTCGTGAATAATCTCAATGTGTTTGGTTTGTTTGTGAAAGAGAAAATTTATGATGATATGGATAGCAGCTTGGTTGTCACAAAGTAGAAGTGGAAAGATATACATCAATCAATAAGCACAAAATAAAATAAAACCTACATATAACTTGGTCATGAGTAATGTTCAAGTGAAACATTTTATTAGATAATGTTCAAGTTTATTAACTAGTTATAATTATAATCTAAATCATTAAAAAATTAATAAAAATGTTAACACATTTTATGATTAGCGATTTCACCATTCTGGGTTATAAATAATTCTTAGAATAATAAGCATAGTTTACCCTTGAATATGATAATTCATCACAAAGGTAAAGGTTCTAAAACTTATGATCTAATTAAATATATTTAAAATAATAAAGTGATAGGATGACCCATTTCTCATTACTCTTCAATTTTAGATTTAAGAGCTCAAGAGTGAAAAGGTGTTAATGAAGTAGAAGGGTAATCCACTAAAAAATCATAGATCTTGAAGCTAAGGGTCCAATGATGTGAACATTCCACCCAAAGGTGAAACATTTCATCATTATCTCCAAAAGAGGCTAACCTAGTTAATTTTTATGCAAACCTAAAATCATCTAAGGCCATTTAGGATAGACAACTAGTCAATCATTGGTTAATACAAATAGTACAAGTTAGACAATTAAATCACTTATGATCAAATAAGACAACATTTGAGTGTCCAAGTATGAGATATACTAAATCATCTTAGAATACTAGAATAATAAACCTAAGCATTGTCAAAATCTTCTAAGGGGAAAATAATATGGCTTAGGTTACATGCATACTTATGATTGTTAAAGGTTACTAGAATGAAGTAGGATAGTTGGTAATTAATAGGTGACTTGGAGAAGGGTTGACTAAGTGAAGTCAGACAATGACCGACTTATCAAGATGATTAGCAAAATTAAAACCTTTGAGGGAAATAGGTGACTTCTTAAAGAGATGACTAGGTAAAGTCGACATGCACCATATAAAAATCCAAGGAAATACTTTTGATCACTTAGTCAACCAAGTATGGTTATGAGCTAGCTATATATCTCTAAGGATTTATATTGGTCTAATCAGGCCCACTTGTGAGTCATCAAAGTTGAGCAGGATAGTCTATGTAAGATCACATTTAGGTCTATCATCCTTAGACTAAGTAAAGTCTAAGAGCAAGTCTAGTCTAGGGCATTTGTTAGACTAAATTGATAAGGCTAGGAATGTGTCATGTATGATCTATCATTCTAACCTAAGGTTGAGAGATCAAGTCTAGAAATCTCGGGATCACCACCATGGTCTAGCAAAAATTGAAGTCCATTAATGAACCCTTGCTAGTTACGATGTGATTACAAAACATACATGTGCTGACCATCCTAAAATTTAAGAAGAATAAAATTGTTGTAACATGATAAAAAAAGGTATTGCTAAGGAATTCTAAGAGGTCGAATAACAATATAAAGACAAAGTATGTCAAGTCAATAGAGAGGAATTTTTATGCTAATAGTTCCAAAGTGTTTAAATCATATTAGGGAGGAGGAGAAGAAGAAGGCTATAGTATATAATGGTCATTATGTAATAACATTAGGGTTGCTAAGAAATATTCAAGTAAATAATAAAGGAGACAACATTACTAAGGATAGATGTAGAGAATACCAGGTAAAAGAGAAACGAAGACATCGAGGGATACTCGAGTTGATGAAAAAGGAAGGTGACTTAATTAAGGAGTTTTAGGTAGGATAATCAATAAAATAGAGATGAAGACATCATGGGACACTCGATTTAAAACTAAATGAATCTTTTTTTAACTGAGAAGAGTATCATGTAAAACCTAATTGAATTGATAAGAGGGCGATGATGTCATTTAGCAACATTCAATTCCATAATAAAAAGATGCCTTTATCAAGGAGAATATTGGGGGCTGTTTGAATATACTGGTTAAAATGAGAGAAGGACATTGAGTTACACTTTAGTTAACAAAAAAGGAAGGTTAAGACCAACATGAAAATGTTATTGTAAGAATAAAGTATATGCCTTAAAATAACCAACGCATTTGGGAACATTGCATGAACTTGAGATAATCTTTCTAGAAAAATTTAATCCCATGTTTGTACGAAAATAATTCATAAATATTTCAAAAAGAATTAAAAACTTAAAAAAATCAACACATGTTAATTCGTAATGTAAGTACACTTACCAAAAATTTAATCCCAGAAGACCGTTAGTGAAGAAGCAAAAAGAGAAAGACCAAGTGCTAACTGAGCAATAAAGCATTAAATAATTAGTAAGAGATTATGTCGAGAACAACATATGACAACTAAGTTAATAATGGAATATCCAGGGACTCTTCATATGGGTGTCCTCAGGGGGTGGGGGTACCATGTGATTTCCAATATCTCTAACATATCTAGGAACACCATGAGTGTTGGAGATGAATCTTCTAGAATATGTCAACTCATAATTCTGATGAAAGACATCCAAAAATATTACATGCTCAAAGAAAATGACATGCATATGAGAATTGATATGCTTTAATAATGATGGAGATTTAATGAATCAATTGGAGACAGCTAGCTGCTAATAAGTAGAGAAATTTAAAGAAGCATTACACATGATCTTAATGGATAGAGTTCTCCTTGATTGATTATATACATTTGAGACTGCTATATCTTTTCATCGAGATGCCCAAATTAAGGTATTATTTTGTTTCACATGCATAATTCATGCACTATAGGAAATTCACTAAATATCGACAAAACTTTTTGGTAGTCATTTGACTGCTGGAAATATCGGCGATTAAACCAGTTATTTGACCGTTACTATTAACCGGCAGTTAAATCGCCAATAATAAAGAGTAAATCGTCAAAAATTTTGGTTGTCAAATGACCATCATAATTTTTGCTAGTGAAAAAGTTTCGGTGGTTTTAGTTGCTGTTGACCTACATACCTAAGAAAAAAAAAAAGGTTAACGTACCTGTTCGACGCTAGATTTTGAGCCGCGCAGATCTCGTTTCCGGACAAAGCCCGCACGACGATGTCTCGTCACGCACGATCGATCTCGACATTAAGATGAGACTGAACCTCTCATTCTCTGACTCTCGTAATCACTCTCTCTCTCGACGCTGTTCGACTACGCTCGTTCGACGACTTTCCTTTCTCTGTTGGATCGGAAGTTACAGAGCTTTGATCGGAAGCAACGACTGAAGCTTGTGGCAGTGAAGGTACCTTTCTCCTCTTCCCGTGGCTTCTCCGCTTCCTTCGTGGGTTCTCGACTTCGCTCCTCCGTCGACTTTCCCATCCAGCAGGATCAGAAGTTACACATTTTGATCAAAAAGCCAACGGGAGCTCGCTGGTCGTGAAGTAACCTTCTCCCGTTCACGCCCTTCTCCGACTCCTTGTGGCCGTTCGACTTTGCTCCTTCGACTTGATCAGAACAAGAACGGGAGCTCACTATGGAAGGTAACTTTCTCCCTTTCATGCAATTGCTCGGCCAAATCCCGTCAATCCGCCGAATAAAGGGTTTTGGGTTAAAAAATTATATATAATATAATTTTGATAATAATTATGTTAATTAGTTATATTTATAAATTAATTATTATTAATTACTATTAATTAATTCTTATTTATTAAAATTATTTAATAAGTTATATTAATATTAAATTAATTATAACTTATCATATTAATTAATTTTAATGAATTTTAATTAGTTATAATTATTTATAAATTAATAATAAAAAATAATTAGTTAATTAATCTTAATTAATTAATGCTAATTGTAATTAAAAAATGATGAATGAAAATAAAATGCAAGTGTTCCCTCATTTTGCCTCGATCCACAAGCCATCGCCGACGACTCCTACTGCTTAGGTATAAATTTCTGACTTAAACCCCATCCTCGACGTGCTTGACATGCCGGTGGACCCCATATACGCACTCTTATAGCACGGTAGGAGGGAATCCGGTGCGACATGTGCGACGAGGCGGGTAAGCCCTATACATGCTCTTATAGCGTGGTGGGGACAATCCTCGACACCGACACCGACAACGACTGCTACGCAAGGTATAATTCCTAAAACTAAGATTTCCCATTTTCGACGTTTGCAGTGGATCGGGGAACCACCTATATGCACTCTTGTAGCATGGTGGGAGGAAATTCGGTCTGGTGCCTACGACGAGGTGGATAATCGTCTAAAACTCAGATTCTCGTTCTCGTAGTGTGCAACGGACCGGGGAACCACCTATACACGCTCTTGTAGCCCAGTAGAAGGGAGCCCGGTGCGGTGCTTACGACGAGACGGGTAATCACTTCAAATCCCATTTTCAGCATTTGTAGCGGACTGGAGAACCACATATACGCACTCTTGTAGCACGGTAGGAGGGAGCCCGGTGCGACGCATACGACCTGGTGGGTAAGCCCTATACACGCTCTTGTAGCGTGGTGGGGAGAGCTACTAGATTTCTCATACGTGTACTGTTGAAGGCCCCATACACGCTCTTGTAGCGTGGTGGGATGAAAATTTGTACGGCCGCGATGTCTAAGGACACCTACCATACACGCTCGAGTAGCGTGGTCACTACAGGAAAACCCCTTATTACCGGCGGACTAAATCCGCCAGAAATATTAGAAATCCGACGGAAAGTAAAGTTTCAGGCGCATGTTCCGGCGGACATTTCTCCGCCGGTTTTGGTCGCATCGGTAATTTATTTCCGACGCATATAATGCGCCGGAAGACTTTCCGGCGCCGTTTCCGATGTATTACCGGCGAAAAAAAAATGGATTGCCGCCGACGTAAAAAACGTCTTAATTCCGGCGCCATATGCGCCGGTAATTGGCGTCATATTATACGCCGGAAAATACAGGCGGAAAAACCGCCGCAAAGTGCGATGTAGAAACCCCACGGTTTTGCTTGTGGCGCAAAGTATGCGCCGGTAATTACTGGCGGATGTAGCGCCGGAACGTGCTTCGGTACGTTCCGACGAAACTAATACGTCGGTACGTCCGATACAATTTGTTGTATCGTCTTTTCCGGCGAATTTCCGGCGCAAAATCCACCGGAAACCTGTAGCATTGACAAAAAAAAATTATCTTCCCAGCCAACAATCAAATTTCCACATCTGCAAACCTATACAAATATCAATTCTACAACATTTCAATTGTAATATTTCAACAGATCAACAATTTCACCATAGTTTCACAACAGTTTATAACATTAAAAGAAACTGTTCAGTACTAACAATCAACTAAAAATATCACATTAAAAGAAACTGTTCAATAAAACATGTTCACAGAAATAAACAAGTTCATATAAACTAAATTAAACTACTCTGACTCCGTGGACTCCTCAGGTGGAGCTACGTCTTTTCCACTCAACAGATAATTCTGAGTGAGTCGTGCACCCTTTCCAGATTGGTTGCTGGGCAGCATGTAATAAATCATAAAAATTTGTGCCTCCGTATTCGGTAACTCTTCTGTATTTTGTTCAGTTTGAATTCCAGTTGCATCATGAACTAATTCCTCAAGATTTGGACGGATGTTTTCAGCCTTAACAACATTACTACTTATAGAAGGACCGCATTGATAATCAAATTGTGGCTCATACTCACCATGAGAAGTCCAATACCAATCCCGTGGCATGAATCCTCTGCGATACAGATCAACAGTTACATCATCTGGTTCTAGGTGCACTAGATTTTTTTGTTTAGAACATGGACATCAAAACTTTCCTTCTGATATAAAGCTGGGCAGCTGTTTCGTTTGCTGAATGAAAAAGCTCACCCCATTGATGAATTCATCTGTTAATATCTTCCGACCTTGAGATAATCGGTTATACATCCAACTTCTTTGATTTCTAATATCCATAACCTATATATAAGAGTAAAAAAGTAATGGATTTATATATATATATCTAATTAAAAAGACATTATAATATCCATATCTATTTCACCATCACTCTGAATAGTAGATCCAAGATATTTAAAACGTGTTACAATTATTAATGACTTGATCGCTCAAAGTCATAATCCCCTCACTAGGTCTACTAACTACTAAAATTATATTTCATATAATACGTTTTAGATATACTCAATCGAAAAACTTTAGTCTCTAATGTTGATCTCCATAATCCAAGTTTACCTTCAACTCCCTCTCTAATCTTATCAACAAGAACAATATCATCAACAAAAAGCATGCACCAATGTACATCCTCTAGCAAATTTCTAGTGATAACAACCATGACTAAAGCAATTAAAAAGATATGGACTAATGTTGATCTCCATAATTCAAGTTTACCTTCAACTCCCTCTCTAGTCTTATCAACAAGAACAATATCATCAACAAAAAGCATGCACCAAGGTACATCCTCTAGCAAATGTCTAGTGATAACAACCATGACTAAATCAAAAAGATATGGACTAATATTGATCTCCATAATCCAAGTTTACCTTCAACTCCCTCTCTAGTCTTATCAACAAGAACAATATCATCAACAAAAAGCATGCACCAAGGTACATCCTCTAGCAAATGTCTAGTGATAACAACCATGACTAAAGTAAAAAGATATGGACTAATGTTGATCTCTAAAAATCAAAGTTTACCTTCAACTCCCTCTCTAGTCTTATCAACAAGAACAATATCATCAACAAAAAGCATGCACCAAGGCACATCCTCTAGCAAATGTATAGTGATAACAACCATGACTAAAGCAAAAAAATATGGACTAATGTTGATCTCCATAATCCAAGTTTACCTTCAACTCCCTCTCTAGTCTTATCAACAAAAACAATATCATCAACAAAAAGCATGCACCAATGTACATCCTCTAGCAAATGTCTAGTGATAACATCCATGACTAAAGCAAAATGATATGGACTTAAGGCTAATCCTATATGTAATCCAACCGAAATAGGAAAAAAAAAATGAAAACAAATACCTTCGGTCGTTCTACGACCCTCGGCGGCGCCTTACTAGGAAAGAGAGATGCTCGGCGAAGTCCGGTGACCGTCGACGGCGAAGTCCGGTGACCGTCGGCGGCGAAGTCCGGTGACCGTCGGCGACGTCAATCCACGGTGAGCGACGAACGGCGACGGAGGGAGACATGCGCAGGAGGCGAGGTGAGAGAACGGAAGGAAACAAATGACGGCCAGAGGGGCTCGGTTTTGGAAAATAGGGCTTTTACCGGCGGAATTTCCGGCGGATAACCCGCCGGTACCGTTTCCGATGCAATCTATGTCGGCAATATTTCGTTGAGTTTAAATACACCGGCGCAATATCCGCCAGTAACTTACGCCGGAAATGTTCCATCGTAACGTGCGATGGAAATGGTTCAGACCTCGTTGTACCGGCGCATTTTTTGGCGGAACTAACACCAGTAACTTTACGGCGTATTTTGCGCCGCAAGATTTTCGTCGAACAATTCCGTCGTTACTGGCGCCGTTATTACCGGCTCACAATTTTCCGCCAGAAAATCCGATGGTAATCGCGTGTTTTCCCGTAGTGGGTGGGAAGGCCCAACTCCTCTAATTTCTCCCAAATGGGGGATATGTCAGGGTGCTGCCGAAATTTTTATTGAAGTGCACAAAGCTTGAACAATTCGAATACCTCACTTGAGCAGCAATGCAGAGAACCATGACTTGAGGACTTGAACACAAGTAAAAATCTAAACGATTAATCAAGATCAAAATCAAAATAAATAAGATCAAACGGGAGCCAAATTCAAATCAATTCAAATATGAAACTGAACTTGCAAGGACTTCAGAAGACCCTGAACGAGCACTTGAACATGCATTTTGAACTCAAACTGGGTTGAATACAAGAATCTGTAAACTTGAACACTGGGACTTGATCCGAATCAAGTATAGTGGATTGAACTCGGATGGAACTTGCAAAAAACCAGATGTGGATTTGCAGACCAAAATTGGATCTAACCTCAACAAGAATCAATAAATTCTAATATGGATCAAATTTTGAGCATCAATAAACAAACGAAAGAGTTATGGTGGACAATATTCCAAAGGAGTTATTCTCACACAAACAAGTGACTCGTAGCAAGAGTTCTTCCTACGAATATAATCGTCATTTTATTGCAAACAATAAGCTTTCTGCAAACAAGAGAAGCTTGTGGGTGATGAATACAATGCAGCACCTACGGATGATGACGATTGATGCAATCTACACATAATCAATGTCTCCAAATTCGAATCAACAGTGGCCTAACTTCGAGAAAACACATCCTCCTAGTGTATCAAGAAATGATAATGCAAATGTGTCACAAGTATGGTAGCTATCCTACAAACATATCTAAGGAGACTACAATAGCACTAGCAACAATGCTTGTAGATTGAGATGGCAAAATTGACATTTGATAGTGGAAGATCCATCCCTACAAACAAGTACAATCATTAAATCACCTGAGATTGGTGAAAGGTGGGTAGGATGCAAGAACAATGACTCTCCTACGAATACCTTCAGGAGGTCATAGTGGATACAACTATTCCCTGCAAATGAACACTTGTGGATAACAACAGTGGATATGGCGTAGGTACAACGAACCACTATGGGTACACGTGACATCTAGGGACAGAAGATGTCTACAAAACATCTCAAAATACCCTTGCACGTGCACCATATCCTGTGCCCATAGTGGACAGAAGATGTCTACAAAACATCTCAAAATACCCCTGCACGTGCACCATAAATTGTATACACATAGGTACACTAAAAGGGGTAAATATAATCTCAACCCGCATGGGCCCCGGCGAGGGTGCTATTGGTACACACATGACATCTAGAGATGTTACGCGGATCAATAAGTGAATTCTAATTTGAGCCTGATCCTTCTATACAGATCAATAGAAGTTGATATGGTTCGAACCTTCAAACAAATACATGATTGTGGGGACCGGTGTATTTGTTTTGATATATTCATATTAGGTCTTCAAGGCCTAAAATCAAAAGAATTCACTAAACAAAGGCATAAAGCCTACGAAACCCGATCCTCCTAAGCAGATGAATAGGAGTAGACAGGATTCAAACTCTCGGATAAATATACGATCACGAATGTGATCGGAATATTTATTTTATACATTCATATTAGGCCTTCAAAGCCTTTAACAAAGAAAATTCACAAGCAAAGGCACAAAGCCTACAAACCCGATCCTTAGTCAATAGCTTAGCTGAGTTGACAGGGTTTGATCAAACAAATGGAAATGACCCCCAAACACCCCGATGATGGCCGTGTTGATTTCTTATCTCAACCGGAGGGGTTCACAAATACTTTCAAACGCCTTCCAAGCTCCGCCCAAAAATTCAAAATTCCAAAAAAAAATCCAAAATCCAAAGATATTTAAATTTGAAATCAACTATCCAACTACTTAAAGCAAAATTCATCCACCCTCTGCAACAGTTTGCCGAGGTGGATAAATTAAATTTACTACTCTAGCTCACAAAGAGCCAAATGCCTAGTCAAAAATATCACTAGGATCCATTCTCAAATAATATCCTGCCAATAAGGATGTGGTACGTGTCCTCTAATAGGTGGTTATACCGCCAAATGGCACCGCAGGATAAACGGTTATGACCCAGGGCCCTCTGAACCGAGTGGTTTTGCCGCCAAATGGCACCACAAATACTGGTTATGGCTAGCACCGTTACGTTTCTTATTGGCATCAAATCCTTGAGATATGAATCAATAGGATATGATTGATAGGGTACAAAGCCCTCTGTTAGCTAATGTGGATTCAAATTTGTCCCCTTAGACAAATAGTCACCCCAGGTCTACGAGATACCCTTGGACGAAGCAACCCATGGTTACCGACAAGGATCCTTCTGTCAGGTTGGGTCAACTACCTCCTCTGACTAAGTAGACTAGGGACCACGATAACCCGGGATGACAGAACCATGGGATCTTGATCAGGTCTATCATCCATTCCCCCACCATCCGCTTTAAGTGCAAGATAGTGCAATTTCTATTTTAAATATCAAATTTCTCAAATTCCCAAACTTCCAAATATTTCAAATACCTAAACCTATGCTGCTTCTATATGCCAGATAACACGTATTCTCTACGTATCTGATTGATGACTAGCCTTAATCAAAAGTTCTCTCTCGTGATCGGGAGGGGTAATTAACTATAGGGGCTTGCGCCTATAGGAAACCAGAACTCAGGTCATAAAGTCCTCACCAAATGAGGGCGAAATCTCTGGGTAGTGTCTTATCTACAAACTCATATGCCTTCCAAAATTTACCTCGAAACTTATCAGTTAAAACTCCCTCGTCGAATAAAAAAGAAAAGCGAGCGGAGGCCGGGGCCGAATTTTTCGAGCCCACAGTTGCTTAAAACGCTTTCGAAAGTGCCCTAAAATTAAACCCCCTTCCTTCTTTTTCATTTCTTTGTTTGGCTCATCTAGTTCATCTAGAGAATGTGATCACTCATCTAAATCAGCCCTCGATCGCCTACTCGTTTGTGTGGTCCAGAGAAGCGTGACATTTCGCCCTTACTAGACCGAATTTGATCACCATCGACCTTGAAATAGCCGATTTTCTCCCTCCCCTCTCAGCCGAAGGTGATCTCCATGTATCTCCTTAAAATTTTTTTTAATCTCCATGCTCAAACTATGCATGCCATTGGTGTTGATTTAGAGAAAGCCTTAAGCCCATATCTTTATACTTTAGTCAAGGATGTTCTCACTAGACATTTGTAAGAGGATGTACCTTAGTGTATTGTTTTTACTGATGATATTCTTCTTGTTAATAAGACTAGAGAGGGAGTTAAAGGTTAACTTGAATTATGGAGGTCAACCTTATAGTATAAAGGTTTTTACTTGAGTGGATCTAAAACTAAATATATGGAGAATAATTTTAGTAGTAATAGACCTAATGAGGGGATTATAAATTTGGGTGAGCAAGTCATTAATAATAGTACACGTTTTAGATATCTTGGATTTATTGTTCATAGTGATGGTGAATTAGATGGGGATATTATTAAATGAACTTAAGTTGGATTGTAGAAGTAGAGGAATGCATCAGGCTTGTTGTGTGATAGAAAGTCTCACTCAAATTTTAGGGAAAATTCTATAAGATAATGGTGAGACCTGTAATGTTTTATGTTGGCCATTAAAAGAGAAGCATAATATTAAGTTAAGTGTTGCAGAGATGAGGAGGCTCTGGCGGATGAGTGTCTTTACCTGTATAGATAGGATACAAAATGAACATATACTTAAAAAGGTTGACGTAGAGCCAGTGGAAGATAAGATTAGAGAAAGTTGCCTTAATTAGATGGTCTGGTCACATAAAATAACCACCTTCCGATGACCCAATTAGGAAAGTAGAGGTGGACCTAAAAAGACTTGATAAAAAATATTAAAAATAATCTTTCTTTATTAGATTTAAATGAGAATTTGACTTTTAATAGGACACAATGGAGAAAAAGGATTCATATATTTCCTACCTTGATGCATTTATCACACCTTTAAACATGCACCTTTTTTAATAATTCATTTCACAACTATATAGAGAACATTTGTTTTAAAATCCAAATGACTATCCAAAAAGAGATATATTAGATGTATAATAGATTGTTATTGGGTCAAAAAAGATTAACATATAAATTTATATATGGAGTTGAGACTTTTATTTAAGTCACATGTCAACTACCTTCATTTAAGTCTGATGAAATATTAAGATGTCCATGTTCAAAACATAAAAATTAAGCATTTTTTAAGCCTAATGATGTAAAGGTTAATTTATATCACACGGCATTCCACTGAGTAAGGACAGGGACAAACAAACCTGACTGTGGTTTGAATACCACCCCATTATGGGTACTTCCCTCCTACATCTACTAATTCTCAATTTCTCTCTCTATAGTAAACACACTCAGCTCCATTCTATCCATATTACCTCCCACTAATATAAAAAATTGCTCCATCAACCTACCATTTCCCTCTTTACCACCACCACTATTATTATCCACCTCCTATGCAATCAGAACATAATGAACCATCAACACAAGCAGAGGTTGGTGCTACGGAGCCTTTAATAGTAGAAGATAATCAAGTATACATAGAGCCTGAGGGTAATACGTAACTTTAATTTATTTTGTAAAGTTATTATAATTTGATATGTTATATGTTATTGACAAAAAAATTAACCTGCAGTTTCAATCCCTTAAGGTAGCCTACCCATAAGATTCATGACATCATACTGAGCAAATATAATGCTCTTTTTTTAAAAGGAGATATGATTCTCCTTACTTCTCATGGAAGAAGACCCTAAAGAAAGTTAGGAATATGTGGTTCAAAAAAATTCACATATATTTATTTGACATTATTTATAATTTTTTATTTTATTTATATTAATATTATTTATTATGCCTATATTTTATAGAAACATTTTAGGTGGTTGCCTGAGTATGACATGAGGATCAGAATAAATTTTGAGAGGAGAGTCTCTACTAATAATAGGAACATGTTCATAGATATTAAAAAGTATGGGTAGCGCCATTATGAAATAGCGAGGTAGTATGAGCTGATTTGAGCAGAGCTTGAGTGAGCCATGAGGTCATCAAATTAAGAGAGCAGAATAAGCAAAATAAAGTATCTAACTATAGGTTTTTAAGAAGCTCTCTTCATACTGATGGTTAAGCATCTCATACTGAACATAGAAGATGAGTAGTCAAAAATTATTTCAATTAATTTATATATATATATATATATATATATATATATATATATATATATATAAACTATATTTTTTATTTGTAGAAAATATATCTTGGTTGAGAGCTGACAGCGTTGGAGCTACATATGATGACTTACCAACATCAAGTTGATCATCAGTGGGTTGATGAGAAGGCGAGAGCAGCTCATGTGAGTATAATTTTTTGAGTAATAATATGAAATAAATAAAAACTTTTATTTTATGAATTTATTTTCGTGAGATAATTTAATAAGACTTCGGGATAGTTAGTATTCAAATGGTGAGTGATCATCTTCAAGATCGACCTAGTATTTTGTGTATTACATATGGTCAGATGTTGTTGGATAATGGTAAAGGGGGAGGGTTTATAGATTAGGTTCTCATGGATATGCTTATGAGGGTAATATATATAGTTCATCATGTTATGATGTTAGTGGAACTGAAAAAATACACTACAGGAAAATCACCCATTTTTGATGAATTTTTTTGGTGGAAAAAATTTCGCTAGTAAAACTCACATAGGAAAATAAATTCCGACAACTTTTTTGGCAGAAAATAATTCTAGCGACTTTCTGGCGGAATTAAACCACCAATTAAAAAGAAAAAATAATTAAAAAAATCCTGTTTTTGCCACCTCGCTCCCGCCAGCGCAAACCCGCTCTCGGGCTCGCGGGAGCCCAGCCAACCGGCCCGCTCCAACGCCTGGGGGAGCCCACCCGGAAGCCCACGCACCCGCTCCCGGGCCCGCGGGAGCCCGCGCGCCCGGCCGGCCCTCACCACTACGCTTTTGCACTAACCTGCTCCCGCTGGAGCCAGCCCTTCCCGCCCGCGCCACCCCGCTCCCACGCTTGCGGGAGTCCGCCTACTTTCCCACACACACTTCCGCCTGCTAGGTGATTCGAACCCGGTTGCTTGGAAAAAATCTCAAACAACCAACTAAATTGCTGGACCTGTAAATTCATTTTTTATAGTCAAATTTTTATATTTAAACTATATATTGACTTAAAATTAAGAAGTATTTAATTATACAAATGAAAAATGATACTAATTAACTTAATTATAAAAAATGATAATTAATATAAAATAAAAATTTATATTTACTAATTAATTTTAAAATGAAAATTAATTAAATAGTTAATTTTATTTTTAATCATTTAAATAGTTAAAAATTAAATCAATTTAATTAAAATTTTAAAATTCTGCCGAAAAATTTCGTGGGAAAGAAACCGCTGAAAAATTTCATCGAAAAAGTTGTCTCATTAGTTTCCGTCGGAAAATTAGCCGTGGGAAAGCCACCGAAAAATTCCGCCAAAAATGGGTGATTTTCCTGTAGTGTAGTTAGCCAGAGAGTTGTTGTCCTGACGAGAGAGATAGAGGAGAGATAAAGATTCAAGTTGTGATCGAGGCAGATCAAGTTGTGATCATCTCGAGCTGAACATCAGAAGAAAAATGTGCAAGAGCCTATACTAGAATCATAGGGCAGTGAGGACTCGGACGATGAATAGTTATTGTTACTTATTTGAAGAACTAGTTGGTGTATTTTGAACATATGGATGTGAAAGAACTTGTTTTATATTTTAAACATTGTTTAATAAGTTGAATTTTATATATTTTATGTTTTGAACTATTAGAGTGTCTTTTGATTGTGGATGTTAGTGTATTTCACAGTGCTTTAAAAACCGGACCGGACCGGCCGGTTCGACCGGTTCAATCGTGAACCGGTCACAAGGCCGGTCCGGTTCAGCCCTAAAACTGCTTCTGCAAAGAACCGGACTGAACCGGCCAGAACCGGCCGGTTCAATCGCGAACCGGTGAACCGGTCCGGTTATTTTTGAACCGGCCAGTTCAAATCTCACAAATTTTAAGTAATTTTTTAAATAAATAAATTAATATATATTAAAAACATTTAATTAAAGTTAAATACACTTTATATAATAAGCACTTTTGTACTCAAAGCATCATGACACATCTTCACATGGCCTCCCCATGTGCTCCCTTGGTGCAAGGAATCTAAATATGCTATATAAACAATAGCAAGAAAGTGTTTCTAAGGGATGTGTGACTAAAGAAAAGAGATGAGGAGTGTATGAGTTCATAGCATATATAATGGATATAAAACCTATTTTTAAACAGATTTTTTAATTAATTATTTTTTATGTGAGTGATAATTATTTATTAGTTAATAATAAAAATTTATTTATTTATACATAATAAAAAATAATTTATCATTAATAATTTTATTTATTTATTAATGATTTTAGATATAAATTTATAAAATAATTTTTGTATACAATATATCATAAACATGTAAAATATATTTAATCATATAATATAAAATAAGAATAGTTTATATTAAATTTATAAACTTATGTTAGAATTAAATTTATATTAAATATGTGACATAAATTAATAATAATATATATTAAATTATATGGTTATATATAAATTAAATTTAAAATTTGAAAAATATTCAAATTTAAAATTATCATATTTTTATGAGTGTAAATTCTTATAATTATGAGATTTAATTTTCTTTTTGCTTTTATTTAAGAATTTAAAATAATTATTTGACTTAATTATATAAGTTTTTATGTTTCATAGTTTTTTTAATTTAATTTTTTATCTCATACTTTGAATGATAACATTATTTTTATGTTAATTGTATTAAATTTAAATAATACTTATTATTTATTACATCATCCGGTTCGACCCCGGTTAGACCGGTTGAACTGGTCGAACCGTGAACCTCTCCTTGTTCCGGTTCGTTGTCCGGTCCGGTTTTCAAAACCTTGGTATTTCATATATTATGTTTTGAACTTCCTCAATGTATAATTAAAAGTATTTATTTTGTGTTTTGAATTCCGTGTAGGTAATTGTGAAAATCTATTTGGATAGAGGGGAATTTTCATTTTTTTTTGCAATTGTTACAGGTTTTCGACAGCAAACTGGTGATTTAGCAACGGAAACTTTGATGCCGGATGGAGGCAATTTTTCCGCCAATTTTTTTATTGTGCCGTCGGTGGCGGCTAGCCGGCGGTTTTACCTCGAAAAACACTGGTGGTTTTGACCACCGGTACGATTGCTAGTAATTAGTGGTGGTTTGCTGGAGGCACTTGCACCAGAGTCTTCTGGAGATTTACCTATAGTTTTGGGTCCAGTCCTTTCCGACTGTCTTAGCCGCTAGAAAATATTACCATCAGTTTCAATTTCTTACGCGGTTTATTCCGATGGTTTTTAAACCGCTGGTAAAGTTCAAAACTACCAAAAAAATTGAGGTTAAAGACTAGAAATCATTGCCAGTAATGAATAATTTTCCTATAGTGATGGATCAACACCTTGTGATTCATACCTAATCTTAGGATCCAAATGACCAGCCTTGATGCGTTGGGTTGTGAGCAAAAAGATGATATTATGTTTTGGGTGTATATGATTGCAAGCCTCAATTTGCATGCAAGTGGTTGATGCCTATAAAAAAACTCTCTCCATTCGACTTAACAAGGAAATAATGAATGTTTCTAAAATATTTCCTCTCAGCTAAGATTTTATGAGATATGAACAGAAAAGATTTACCTTTTTTTTAAGAAAGAAAACAAAATAGTAATATTAAAAACAAAAGGTTCGTAACCATTCTGTAGCTAAAGCCTATCATGACTTTGAGATTTATTTAAAAACTTTTTTTTTGCTACATTAATTTTTCCCTTATGAAATATAGCACAAAATTTAGAATACTAAATTTATTCTTTTCTCTCTCGTGTCTCTGATGGTTAATGGAAAAAATAATCAATATTCTAATTTAAATTAAACACGGTCCTAAACTAGTTTAAACTTTAGCTGTATTTCCAATTAAAATATAAAAATTAATGCATAGGCACAAAATAATCTGAAACGCTTTTAATATTCAAACATTATAATAACACTTTCTTTGTACTACAAATGATCTTTTGAAGGATTGAATATGATTAATTAACTTCCTAATAATAACCACATCAATTTATTATTTAGATTAATAACATTCTTACTGAAATACAAAGCTTTATGTGCTTCGATTTAAAAAAGTTTATTTTTATCTTCTAAATTTGAATTTTGTACTATCTTATACATCAACAAAGAATGAAATAAACATAATAATAATAATAATCATCATCATCATCATCATCATCATCATGTGGCAGATAAGATTAAAGAGAGTTGGCTTAGATGGTTTGGTCACATAAAACATCATTGTTCCGATTAGGGGTGTCAATATTTGACTGAACCCGACCCGAAAATTTCGGGTTAGGGTCAACCCGAACCCAAAACGGGTCGGGTTCGGGTTCAGCATTTCGATCCGTTTCAAAAACGGGTCGGGTTCGGGTTAACCCTTTGACCCGAAAACCCGATTTTGACCCGGCAACCTGAGATTGACCCGTTTTTGACTCGAAAAGAGGAGATTGACCCGTTTTTGACCCGAAAATTAGCCATTTTTTGTTGGAAACGGGTCGTGTCGGGTTGACCCGGACCCGAAGCTGGTCGGGTTCAGGTCAGGAAAACTGATCCGTTTTTAAAAACGGGTCGGGTTCAGGTTGACCCGAATAGTACCGGGTCAGTTTCGGGTTCGACCCGAACCTGACCCGTGAGCCAAAATTGACACCCCTAGTTCCGATGACTTGATTTGCAGATTAGATGCATTAGATTTGACCAATGTTAATAAAGGTAGATATATACCTAAAAAAACTTTGTTAGAAAGTATTAGAAATGACTTTTCTTTATTAGATTTGAATGAGAATTTGACTCTTTTTTTTTTGTTAAAACCCTCAGAGGGGCCTACGCATTGATATCAAAATCTTCGGTTACAGAGTCCTTAAAAGGATCCTCCAGCTCACTACTGCTCCGAAGAGCTACAAGATTAAAAGAAATAAAACCTAAGAGCCGGTGGTTCCTTGTTCTAAGATTACAAAAATAATAAAAGGAAAAGCTCGGGATGTAAGAAGACAGCACCCAAAAAAGAAAGATCCTTAAATAAGCATTCAGCATCATCTTCCCGCAAAAAAAAAAAAGAGAACTACAAAAAAAAAGAAAAAACAGCTAGAAATAAAGAGTACCTTGCAGTTCTTCAAATTTCCCATTTGATCAAAAAATATAGGCATGCAAAAAACTCTCAACAAAAACAAGTAAGAAAGATTGCAAATCTTATAATAAAAACCCATGAAACCGCCTGAATGGAGTATCGAAATAAGAGAGTAACAGGCTGTCCTCCAAAGCCAAAAAGTAAGCAGTGAAATTCAACTTAGAAAGTCTAGTGAAACGAAGGACTTTTCCCTCTAGAAGAATCCTAACATCAGAAAGCGTATAATCAACATTCTCCCTCCAGCTATTGAAGCTGTAAAAACCCTTCCAAATGGAAATGCCACACATATTATAATGATACAGAAGGTTCATCAGATTCACCAGCTTAAAAATGTTACCGGAATAAAAGTAAGGGCCCCAGAACAAATAAATATGAAACTTTCAAACCACCCCCCATGATACAGAGAGGCAAAATAAGCAAATGCTTCTTCCCATTCAGCAAGAAGGAAAAGATCCGAAGGAAACGCATAAGAACCAAAACAGCAACCAGGCTCCAGAAAAGGAAAAAACGAATGATCCCAAAAACCATTCCAGAAAAGCACAGAAATAAACGGGAAAATATCCACCAACAGCAAGAACTCACAGTAAGAAATACACTTTAAAGAAAGGGAGCCAGATGTTGGAAAATAAGAGGCTATAAGAAGAGGAAGAATTTTAGAAGAGAAGAGGAACACTTATAAAACTCACTTTTATTTCACTCTTGAACTCTTGATTCTACTTCTTACATAAACACAAAGACTCCACACCTATTTATACTAGTGACTACCCCCTTAAGATTGTGCCAACACATTTCAATCCAAGGGCTAATATTGACTTTCTAGAATATTCTCCTATCTTCTTTTACAAAAGTCATTAATTGCATATTCTAGAATACTCTAAACAACTCTTTTTAGAATATATCTCTAGAATCCTCTAAAACATTCATCATAAAGTAGGATTCTAGAGTTTTCTAAAGACTTTTCTAGACTATGGGCTCAATTAGAAAGCCCACACAATTAAAGGCCCAATTAATCAAGTTTAATTTTCAACACCCCCTCTTAAACTTGATTTGTTATCCCGAGCAATCTTCTTATCCTTGTAAAATCTTCATGCTTGAGTGGCTTGGTGAATATATCAGCTACTTGATCATAAGTCTTCACATACTCTATTTGCACATCCTTTCTTGAGATGCAGTCTCTGATGAAGTGATAGCGTGTGTCGATATGTTTACTTCGATTATGAAAAACAGGATTCTTGGCCAAGGCAATAGCTGACTTGTTATCGACACAAATCTTTGTTGGCTCTTCTTGCTGCAGTCTTAGCTCCTTCAATAAATTTTGAAGCCAATTTGCATGACAAACACATGAAGTTGCAGCAATATACTCAGCTTCACAAGTAGAAAGGGACACGATTGGTTGCTTCTTTGACATCCAAGTGAAAATAGTGTCTCCCATGTAGAACACGAAACCTGTAGTGCTTTTTCGCTCATCTAAGTCTCCGGCCCAGTCGCTATCACTATATCCGGCAAGCTTGAAATCATTTGATGATGAATAGAATAGGCCAAAGTCAATCGTACCTTTGATATATCGAAGAATCCTCTTCGCAGCCTTTAAGTGAGTAGTTGTTGGTACCTCCATATAACGACTAACTATTCCAACAGCATAAAGAATGTCTGGCCTAGTGCAAGTCAAGTAGCGCAAGCTACCCACCAAGCTCTTGAAAAATGTTGGATTAACAATTTCATTGTCTTCCTTTTTTGATAACTTGCCTCTGCATTCCATCGGAGTGCTTATGGGCTTGCAATCATTCTATTGAATTTCTTAAGTATTTCTTTTCCATAGCTTTCTTGAGAGATAAAGATGCCTTCATCCTTTTGCTTAACTTCAATACCGAGGTAGTATGCCATTTGTCCAATATCCGTCATCTCGAACTCTTTAGCCATTACTTTCTTGAATTCTTTAAACATACTTGGATTACTTCCAGTGAAGATCAATCATCCACATATAAGCACACTATCAAAATATCCCCATCCTTGACTTTGATATAGAGGGCATGCTCATAAGGACATTTGCTGAAGTTGTTCTCAAGGAAATACTTGTCGATGCGGTTGTTCCATGCCCTAGGAGCTTGTTTTAACCCATAGAGAGCCTTCTTTAGCTTCAAAACCTTGTCTTCTTGCCCTTTGACTTTATAGCCCGGTGGTTGTTGAATGTATACTTCCTCTTCAAGGACTCCATTTAGAAAGGCGGACTTAACATCCATTTGATGTATTTTCCACCTATTTTGAGCTGCCAAAAAAATGATTAGTCTTATAGTTTCAAGTCGAGCAACAGGAGCAAATACCTCATCATAGTCAATGCCAGCTATTTGGCTGTATCCTTTTGCCACTAATCTTGCTTTATATTTCTCGACTTCTCCTTTGACATTCTTCTTTGCTTTGTATACCCACTTTACACCAATCGCCTTGTGTCCTATTGGAAGTGTAGCTATCTCCCATGTATTGTTCTTCTCGATTGCCTTGATTTCTTCATCCATTGCATCCTTCCAATTCTTAATTTGTATGGCTTCTTGAAAATTTACAGGTTCACAATCCGCAAAGAGGCAAAAGAGAGTGAGATTGTCTTGATTCTCAGTCACCTCATAGATTTCCTGTAAGCTTCTAAAATGTGGTGCTTTTTCGTTTGAGCCTTCACTTGAAGATGATGGGTCCTCTTGAGTACTTGCAATTGGTGTGGTTGGTGGTGTTATGGGCTCATCTCTTTCTTGATTTATCCTTGGCTGCTCAACTTCTTCATCCTTAAAGAAGTTGTAGTGATCTTCATGGGGGTCCCAAACCCATTCTCCTTCTTCATTGAAGATGAAATCACGACTGATGATTGTCTTCATAGTGTTTGGACTGTATAACTTATAGCCTTTTGAGTTGGAGTCATAACCGATAAAAATATACTTCTCACTCTTATCATCTAGCTTACTTCGTTGCTCATCGGGTACGTGCACATGTGCTATGCTTCCAAACACTCTTAGATGAGAGATATCGGGCTTCCTTCCACTCCATGCTTCCTACGGTGTCATTCCCCACACACTTCTTGTTGGAGATCGATTGGATAAGTAAACCGCGCATGCAACAGCTTCAGCCCAAAATTCCTTAGGAGTAAACTCTCCTCCTCGATCAGATCGCATAGCTTTGATCTCGAGGCCGCTTTCTTTCTCCACCAAGGCTTTAAACTTTTTGAATACTTCAAAGACCTCCGATTTTTTGCTTTAAAAAATATACCCATGATTTTCTTGAAAAATCATCTATGAAGAGAAGAAAATAATTACTCTTACCGAGAGAGCTTGGCTTAATTGGACCGCATACATCTGTATGTATGAGTTCAAGTGGCTTTTGTGCTCTCGAATTTGACTCCTTTGGAAAGCTCTTCCTGAATTGCTTCCCGAGCAAGCAGCCTTCACATAGCTGATCTGGGTGTTTGATGCAGGGCAGACCTCTCACCATTTTCTTCTTTGATAATAGCTCCAATCCTCCAAAATTAAGATGCCCAAATCGAAGATGCCAAAGCCAAGATGGGTCTTTGTAGCAAGCTTTGAGACACTTGGCAATATCATTTTGAATATTGAGCAAGAACATTCTATTTCTTGACATCGGTATATTTGCAATTAGGTTGCTCATATTGTCTCTTATAGAAAGGTTTTTATCTTTCAAATGAATATCATAACCTTTCTCTAAGAGTTGACCCAAACTCAAGATATTACTCTTCATGTTTGGCACATAAAAGACGTTGGAAATGAATTGGTGCTTTCCATTCTTTAATCGGATAAGAATATTACCTTTGCCCTTCACAGCAACCTTGGATTCATCTCCAAAGGATACATTGCCATTCACTGACTCGTCAAGTTCCACGAACATGCTTTTTCTTCCACACATATGGTTGCTTGCACCGGTGTCTAGATACCATGTGTTATCTCCACCTTTTTCATTCTCCTTATATGCCAATAGCAAAGTGCCATCTTGTTGACTTCTCTCTTCCATATAATTAGCCTTCTCTTCAACTTTATTGTTATTAGGAGTTCTACATTCTGCAGCATAATGACCAAATTTTTGACAGTTGTAGCACATCACTTGAGATTTATCATACCTTGGTCTTGGCTTTCCTCTTCCACGCCCTCTTGTTGAACTTCCTCCTTGTCCAAAATTTGTATTATCGTTCTTGCCATTATTAGAGCTCCAACCTCGTCCGCGTCCATGACCACGGCCTTGTCCTCGACCACGACCTCTTCCTTGTTGGCTTCTACCATACTCGAGGCCCTCTTCTTTAGCTGAATTAATTTGTGTCTTAAGGAGTTGTTCCGTGATAACTTGCTTCTTCTTTTTCTTTTCTTCATAAGCTTGTAAGGATCCCAAGAGTTGCTCGATTGTCATAGCCTCTAAGTCTTTGGTTTCTTCAATAATGGCGACAATATGATCGAACTTTGAATCTAGAGAACGAAGGATTTTCTCCATAATCCTTACATCTTCTAGCTTCTCACCATTTCTTTTTAATTGGTTAGAAATGGCTAAGACTCTAGTAAAGTAGTCAGAGATGACTTCGACCTCTTTCATATGTAAGGCTTCGAACTCACCTCTTAATGTTTGGAGACGCACCATCTTGACTTGCTCCGCTCCTTTGTAAGAGGTCTGAAGCTTCTCCCATGCTTCTTTGGCAGACTTCGCATCAGAAATCTTCTCAAAAGAGTCATCATCTAATCCTTGAAAGATTAGATAGAGAGCCTTCTTGTCTCTCTTCCTTGAATCTCTTAGACTATCCTTTTGAGCTTGGGATAAACTTGACTCATCTTGTGGCTCATTGTAGCCTTTCTCTATCATCTCCCATACATCTTGCGCTCCAAGAAGGGCCTTCATTTTGATGCTCCAATTGTCATAGTTGCTATTGTTGAGCGTTGGGACTTGGAAAGGGATCATACCATTGCTCGCCATCTCTTTAGGAAGAACTTCGGCTCTGATACCACTTTGTTGGAAAATAAGAGGCTATAAGAAGAGGAAGAATTTTAGAAGAGAAGAGGAACACTTATAAAACTCACTTTTATTTCACTCTTGAACTCTTGATTCTACTTCTTACATAAACACAAAGACTCCACACCTATTTATACTAGTGACTACCCCCTTAAGATTGTGCCAACACATTTCAATCCAAGGGCTAATATTGACTTTCTAGAATATTCTCCTATCTTCTTTTACAAAAGTCATTAATTGCATATTCTAGAATACTCTAAACAACTCTTTTTAGAATATATCTCTAGAATCCTCTAAAACATTCATCATAAAGTAGGATTCTAGAGTTTTCTAAAGACTTTTCTAGACTATGGGCTCAATTAGAAAGCCCACACAATTAAAGGCCCAATTAATCAAGTTTAATTTTCAACACCAGACACCCTCCGAAAATCAGTGCAAAACTCAGCCAAAAACTTCCTGATAACCATGCACCCAGACAACAAATTGCAGCAAACCATAGAGGGTAATGTTTCTACTTCAGCATTTTATGATGTTAGTGGAGCCGAAGAAACCGTTTTCCAGAGGCCGGGTTGATGCCATGATGAGAGAGATAGAAGAGATGAGAAATATTCAAGCTGAGATGTAGGTAGAGCTGTGATCATATCGAGCTAAACATCAAAAGAAAAATGAGCAAAAGCCTATACCTGAATCACAGGGCAACAAAGGCACAAATTGTGAATAGTTATTATTACTTCTTTGAAGAACTAGTTGGTGTATTGTGAACTTTTGGATGTGAAAGAACTTTTTTTATATTTTAAACATTATTTAACAAGTTGAAATTTATATATTTTATGTTTTGAAGTGTGTTAGAGTATCTGTTAATTGTGGATGTTAGTGTATTTCATATATTATGTTTTGAACTACCTTAGTATATGGTGAAAAGTATTTATTTTGTGTTTTGAACTACTTGCAGGTAATTGTGGAAATTTGTTTGGATAGAGGGGAGCTCCCAATTTTTTTTTTTTTTTTGCAATTACTATAGGTTTCTAGCGGCTAATCGGTAGTTTAGCGCCGAAAACTTTGATATCGGATGGAGGCAAATATGCCGCAAGTTTTTTAATAGTGCCGTTTGAAACACCGACAGTTTTGACCGCTGGTACGACCGCTAGTAATTACTTGTTGTTTGCCGGCTGCACTTGCGTCAAAATCTTCCGGCGGTTTACTTGTTGTTTTGGGTCAATTGATTTCCGGTTGTCTTAGCCGCCGGAAAACCGTCGGAAAATATTATTGCTAGTTTCCATTCTCTTTGTGGTTTATTCCGATGGTTTTTAAACTATCGGTAAAGTTCAAAACTGTCGGAAAATTGAGGTTAAATTTTAGAAATCACCGCCGGTAATTGACGATTTTCCTGTAGTGATGGATCAACACCTTGGGATTCCTACCTAATCTTAGGATCCAAATGACCAGCCTTGATGCATTGGGTTGTGAGCAAAAAGATGATATTATGTTTTGGGTGTATATGATTGCAAGCCTCAATTTGCATGCAAGTGGTTGATGCCTATAAAAAAATTCTCTCCATTCGACTTAACAAGGAAATAATGTATGTTTCTAAAATATATCCTCTCAGCTGAGATTTTATGAGATATGAACACAAAAGATATACCTTTTTTGGAGTGGATGAACAAGATGATATTTCTATTTGATTCTCTCTAGTGATAACAACCACATGATTTCAACAGTGATGAACAATGTTAGTTAGAATTAGCCTTCTTCATTGAGCATGATTTTACTCGTGACCTGAGAAGATTTGGCAAACATTCTGTGAAACGCTTTTTATATTCAAACATTATAATAACACTTTGTTTGTACTTCAAATGATCTTTTGAAGGATTGAATATGATTAATTAACTTCCTAATAATAACCAAACAATTTATTATTTAGATTAATAACATTCTTACTGAAACACAAAGCTTTATGTCCTTCGATTTAAAAAAGTTTATTTTTATCTTCTAAATTTGAATTTTATACTATCTCATACATCAACAAAGAATGAAATAAACATAATAATAATAATAATAATAATAATAATAATCATCATCACCATCATCATGTGGCAGATAAGATTAAAAAGAGTTAGCTTAGATGGTTTGGTCATATAAAACATCATTTTTCTGATGATTTGATTTGCAGAGTAGATGCGTTGGATTTGGCCAATGTTAATAAAGGTAGATATATACCTAAAAAATTTTGTTAGAAAGTATTAGAAATTACCTTTCTTTATTAGTTTTGAATGAGAATTTAAGAGTACAAAATTGAGAAAAAGGATTCATATTACCGACCTTATGTACTAGTATAAAAGCTTGATGATGATGATAATGTTGTATCATCATCATCATCATCATCATCATCATCATAATTAAATAAAACATTAGGAAAATCACAATGATTATAATTATTTTGTCCTAAATAACCACACAAATTGACTGTATTACTTAAATAATAACTACAGAGATTACTTAAAAAATTAGAATATTACATCAACTAGAAAATAGTAGATAATATCATATTTATCCTTTAAGCAAGCCACAAATATTTATATCCCCAAATACTCCAAAGAACTACTCTTTTAGTCTTTTTGGATTTAGACTTCCAGTCTTTATCCAATCTTACCTAAAACTTTGACTATTAATCAGCAAAAATACATAAAAAATGTTCATATGGCCAATGATGATGAGCTACAACCTCCTACCTACAGAACTCCTTTTTTCAGTTCTTTCAATCAATAATAATATCCAATGAGATATTGTGATCTTTCTTCATAAGATTCACGTAAAGCTTTGATGTTTCAGCATGTTTGTCTTTTCTAACTATTATAATGCTCATTACTTATTTAAATACAACATGTTACTATCACAGAATCTCTTGCTCAAAAATAGAAGATAATACAACAACAATCACATTAAGTCTTTATTGCACTATTTTGAGTCAACTAAATAAATTTTTTTCTCTATTATGTCATATTAAGAGTCAAATTCTCATTTAAATCGAATAAAAAATTTCTCTCTAATAATTTTCAATCAGATCTACCTTTACTTTTTTTAACATAGGCCGTATCTAATACATCCATACATTTTTTTAATCTGGTCATCAGAAAGCTAAAGTTTTATTTGATCAAACTATCTAAGGTAACTCTCTATAATCTTGTCTGCCACTGGAGCAACTCCAACATCCTTTCTAGTATGAAAATGTTACAGTTGTTTATGTTCTGATGATTTAAAAACTGTAATAACCTAAATTTATTGGTAAGGAAATCTTTCCAATTCTAGATTAGCATTGATTTGGAAGGCTTTGGTGGGTCATCATGTAATTGATTAGGAAGTTGATTATTGTCCTAATTAAGTTGATTTGATTGGAGATTTGATTGATACATTAATAAGGAGATATGATTATTGCAAAAATTGAGAGATTTCATTAATATGATTGGGAGATCTTTTTTTTTTTAACAAAATAAAATACTTATATTAAAATAACAGGAAACGGTTACAACAGCAAAAGACCCAAAAATAAAATGAAGAAGGCAGAAAACAACCAAAATTGGGCTCAGTACACGGCCAAGGCTCCCAGCACCCCCGAAGCCTCGCACGGACCATCCAATCAGGTGAAGTCAGCACCCATAAACCAACCAAACTCGACGAAAAACACCAGAGGTTTCCACCAGCTCGATGCCAAGGGTACGAGCTCCAGCCACATCATAGCCCCCAAATACCCGACCATAAAAACCAGAAAGGCAACCCGAAGCAAACGAAAAAGAAAAAAATACAGTAAACAGAAGAATCATTCTTCTACGGCCCCTCCCATGAAAACGGCCACGGGAAGCAACCGAGCTAATATGCCTATCTCGTATCAAAGTAAACTCGTTACGAGGATCAAAACCACCGCAGAAGTCCGGAGACGCTAAGCCGCAATTCGAAAATCGGATTCAGATTCAAACTCAGAAGACCCATGTAGCCAATCCACATGGTTCCGAATATCAAATCCCGAATTATCACCCAATCGATTGGCAAAAGTCTGTGTATCAACCAAATTTAAAAGGACATCAACAAAATTATTAGAGCAGGCCGCATTTACATTTAATTTTTCCACCCGCTTACTCTCAACATTAGTTTCCACATTCACAGCCGGTAGCACAGGAATCTCGACATCAGGCGTCAAATTCACAGAAACATTATTCAAAGTCACAACAGAGCCATCTGCCACAACATTACTAACATTAACACCAGAAGAAATTAAACCGGGATCCACCATCACCCCAGCAACAATATCAGTTAAAACGCCACCACCCAACCCATCAGAAAAAACCAACGGATCAGGGGTCCCAAAGCATCAGGAGAATTAACCGGAAATTCAACAGAGGGCACGACATCAACCTCCACAGCATTAATATCAATATCGCAGTTCAAAACCCCTTGAGCCGAAATAACTTCACCAAGACCCGCAATATTAACACATAAAGGGATAGGGATAACAATCGGGACAGAAGAATTAACAAGGATACCAGGATTCAGTAAGGGATTAGACACAGAGGCCACCGGTTGAGGAGCCGAAACCTCAACCGGATGAAAATTAGGAAAAAGCTTAAAACATTCCGATTTTTTATGACCCACAGCCTTACAGTGTTGACAAAAATTGGGCACTCTCTCAAAAACAATTTTCTGCACATACCCCATCTTCTCCGGACCCAACCAAACGGAATCATGATAGGATTTAGAAATATCAATTTCAACAAGAACACGAGCTACTGAGGGATGGGAGCCTGAAGCCGTGGCATTGTCGGTTTGAATCGGGCGACCAAAAATAGAACTCACCCCAACGAGAATACGAGAAGAGAAAAGGTGAGGATGCAAACCCGGAAAGGAAAGCCAAATAGGGACGATCGGCGACTCCTCCGAAAGGTCCAGAAGAGGCGACCACTTTATAATTTTCATGAAACATGCATACACAAAGTAGGAACGATGAGCAAAAACCCTACCATAATCCAGATCATTAAAAACCTTGATCAAAATGTTAGCCTGATCCAACAGAGTAACAGAAAATTCACCGGACAACTTAAGATTGAAAAAAAACCTAGGGATAGAATCCAACACCGGTCGTTTAAGGGGAAATTTCCCCACCAAAGAAAACTCAAACGGTTTAGCAAGATGTAAAAATTCATCTTCCGAAAACCACAACGCAGGCATACCTTGAATCGAAGATATACAAAAATCCGTAAAACATTTCGAATCAACGGAACCAGACAAAACATCTTTGAAGGATTTCGAATGCTTACCCTCCAAGAAACCAGGATCTAACATTTTTTTTGCATGAAAAAAGCATCGTCGGAGAAGAAAGGCGGAGGCCGGACGAAGACGGCTAGGGCAAAAGCCCTAGCAAAAGGGCGAAAACCCTAGCAGACGAAAAAGCATATTTTTTAATACGAGTATGATATGATTGGGAGATCTAATTGGCATGATTAGACTTTTCCATATTATAACATTAATTAAAGTTTCTTTTTGTAGCTTTGTTTCAGATCTTTAAATAGGACTTGAGAGTTATTGTATTGTATGCATAAGAGAGAGCTAGAGAGCTTATTGTAATCCATATTTTCTTCATTATAATAAAACTATTCTCTCTCCGTGGATGTAGGCATCTTCGCTGAACCATGTAAATCGTCATGTTCTTTGTTTGTGTTATGTGATTTCTGTTATTTTTGCTGTCTATTGCACAACAATTGATATCAGAGCCAAGTTTCGACAATTTACAGTGACGGCTTGAATAATGAGAGATCAAGCAATTACTTTTGTTCTTGTTATTCATCCAGGCAAAGCAAGAGAACCATATTGGTATAATTCCGACTACGTGAGATGACTGCAATTTGGTGGAGGTTATGAGATCTGATGGATTCATGGATACATCTACCTTGATGGTGGAAAAGGTGGTGATCCATTAGGTGATTACACATCCCATTAAAATTAACGTGATAAAATTTGATGATAAATGGAACTTTGACATGTGACAATGTGAGGTGATGGATGCGATGTACTCTTTACATCTGAAGGATATTTTGAAAGCTATAAGCTGTTTATCTTTTGGAGTTATTTTGATTTGATTATAATCAAATGATCTATTATAAAGACAAATACACTGTGGGATGAGATAATGTCAACCATCAACTTAAAAATCATGAGTGAGATATTTTCCTTTAGACATGCCATTTTAAGGTCACAAATGTACTTACAAATACGAATTTGATCATTCTTCTTAATGCAAAGACAATGTTTGATAACAACATCAAATATTTTTCTTCCCAAATGAAGCAAAGTTCAATGAACCTTTTACTTCTATGATCATATGACCCTCATTTTCCTACCTCATTCTTTGAGTATTACATAAAGATTATATTAGGCATCATGAAAAATTTATAGATTACAAAATCTAGAGTGAAAATTGCCATCTCTATATAACTTAAAAAATAGTCAAGACACTCTTTCAATAATTAGATAAGAAATTAATCTTCATCCTTATGTAATAATATGTTATATTGATCTCCAATATGAAATAAGTTAAACCTCAGCCTTATTATACTGGGATAATTAGCCTAACCCCAGTTAACCCATCTTGTACAATATCCTTTTTATGGTGATTTTCCCTCAATCGAGCTTAACCAAACGGTTGATAAACTTATCTTTGATCTATCAAATTGTAAGGTTGAACTCAAACTCTATAGTTCATTTGGATGATCTGACTCCTTATTTATCTAACTTACACCTCCTGCTATAATGGAACTATGGCTCAGCCACCGCCTTGGACTTCCGCTTGAGCTCTGCTTCGATTCGACCATCTCGCCGGACCACCCGCAGCTCAGTCTGGCCTCAAAAGTCGAGAGCTTTGCAATAGTTTTATCTGCCTCTCACTCGTCGAGAAGCCTTACCAAACTCATCTCAGCTCGTCGAGCTTACCTTGTCAAGAACTCACCTCGCTGAAATCGTCGAACTCGCCTAGACTAGAGTACATGCAGCTTGTCACGGGCCTTCAATCAAAGTCTAGCCAAACTGATTGAATTCTTCCCACTTATTCATAATTCTGCCAACAAAAGCTTCTCTTTTAGTGCGATCTTAATCCATGAACTAATCATGTAGGGTGTCAATTTTTGACATGACCCGAAATTCGATCCAGACATGACCGGAAAAAATTCGGATTCGGATTGACCCGGTTAGCAAATGGGTCGGGTTCGGAGATTTTTTACCCATTTCAAAAAACGGGTCAAGTTTGGATGGACCCGGAAGCCTGAAATCAACCCGATAATGACCCGAAAGTCGAAGTCCATTCTTGATTTCCGCCTGCACTCGCAGACTCCGCCCGTTTCCCACACTCGCAGACTTCGCCGCACTCGCCGATCGCCTTCACTCTAGGACTCCGCCTGTTGCCGCTACGCCGCCGCTTCACCGCCTGCTTTGAATAGGAACTAGAAGTAGCGACGGGAGCTCAGCTCGCGCTTCTTCAATCAAATCTCCTAAATCCGGGTCAGGTCGTGTCAACCCGACAACCCGCATGGATCGGGTCTGGGTTAAAATATCCGACCTGTTTGCAAAACTGGGTCAGATTTGGGCTGACACTTTTAGATCTCGGTCAACTTAGATTCGACCCAAACCCAACCCATCAACCCGAGTTGACACCCCTACAATCATGAAAGTTTCTTATCATATAGATCACTAATAATGCACAAACCGAATAGGGAAAAAATTATATCTCCACTATGCCCAATCAGTTATGTTCATAAGTGAAAATTGGAATAAAAATTTTTCTCACAGATGCAACCATTCTTCTCCAAAAAAAAAGCTTCTAAATTCAGATCATGGTGATATAAAAAATAATATAAAATTTTTGAAGCCACCTACCTCCACACTTTCATTATTCAATCAAAATATCTTCAATTCAAATATTACCAAAAACAAATCATGAAACTCTAATCAATTGTTAGTGCTTTGTTAGTGATTTGTAGAGATGGACTTACAAAAGCTTAAGGCATAAAACACAGCACTTAATGTAGTTGATTATGTGTACCTCTATGGTTAATTCATTTTTATAGTTGATATTTATATCTGTTTTTATTTTATTAGAAATAACTAAAAAAACAGAGGAATGATTTAGACTTCTATCATTTTTTTTTTTCAGAAAATTTCTAATTAGTATGCTACTTTATAACATCTACCTATAATATATCAAACTTCCCATAGGTCAGCCTATCTTCAAAGCTATCATAATAAGAAATCCTCATAATATATGTATATACTCTCATATATGTCTTTATAGGTAGATGGTATGTCATGATATAGGAAATTGCCTTCCCAAGAAGCCACTTGGATAAATTACTAGATACTCTCGGGAGAACTAGCCTGGAGTTAACAACAAACGTTACTTATTTAAACATTCCTAGGAGCTAGTTTGCCCTGCATGGGGAAATCTAGCATTTCTCTCCATAGTTGGCAGCTTAGCACTCGCTACGTGCCTATATCACATATTAGTCACTCTGTCTCTTCAATGACTACCATTTTCACCAAACTCGACTATAGCTCTTCCTTCCCATGATAGCGTCTCTCTCTCTCTCTCCTCTCTCTTCTTAGGCGATCTCAGAGCATCCATACAAGCTTTCGATCACGTTAACCAACTAGCTAACCGCCAATCCCCATTCATATCAGCGCTCGCCCAAGCACACTTGCCTTTATCTACTCAGCATAACTGGACATGTCCAAGCCTTCTAACCTTGCTCTCCTTTAGTTAATCAAGAGGTTACATATGTCTAAGATAGTGCATAGCATATATGGGTATTCTGTGAAGCCTTATACTTTTTTTGATTGGGTTATATTATGATATTTTAATGTCTACAAAATACTTATAAACAATTTATGTTATTAAAGGTTGAGCGATTTAATCTTTTTAATCTAAAAAAACTTGTTTCCTTCTTTACTTTAATAATAAGATAAATTTTTAATGTGAATATGATCATCAACTTACTATCAACTTAGCCAAATATGAAAGAGTCATCTTTAAGTCTACGTCATATAAAGTTATCAAGCCTTTTTCATTTATGCATAGTGAAATTCAGGGCCCTCCAAATCTCAAAATCTTTACTTCTAATATCACTTAATTACTTTTAGTGAGGATCATACCGATGTTTATTGACCATATTTATTAAAAAATAAATCAGAGATGTTGAATAGATATTCCAAAACTTCCCCAATATGATTAAACCACAATAATTAGTATGTCAATATAAGAACATTACATGATGGTAATATTGATGGTACAACAACTAGCTTGATGTCATCAATATAAGAAACATTACATGACACATTTAGCTCAACATGCCAATCCTAATACCACACATTATATTCACAATCCCTTTCTAATTAGACATATTTCAAACTAGTTAGCCACACCTACCTAACAACCAAAACAAACCAAACTATGCCAAACTACATATAAACTAATTTTTTCACATTGGTGGGATAGGCTTCTTCCAAAAGACTAGAACTATAAGCCTTTTGTGCTATCCTCAAATTCACAGCATCGGTAGGGTGAAGGCCATCAAAGAATACATGGCTTGTTCGATTACTGCATGTTGTTCCTCCTCTCTTGCACAATATACCCTCTCCTTTATCTGCTGAGAGCTCACAGCAACCTCGACTTGCATCAGAAAATCCTACAAAAAAAAAATGTTTTAAGGCTTTGTTTGCTAATCTTTTGTTATTGCGTTATGATGTAAAATGTTAAATCCATTAATACCATGAGCATGAGGATTGTCTATGATGGATCTTATAATATTATAGGAGTTGACGAAGATAAGATTGGAGCCAGGCATTTTGTGTTTCAAGCTGAGGGCTTTTGATTTAAGAAGGTTGTTGAATAGAAGAGCTGCTTCATTCAGGGCCTCGATGCAACTTCCATTGCTTATTTGTAGGTTTTCTCTTGCAACTGGTATGCAACCAATTGGTTGGATGGAGAAGAGAACAAATTTTCTAGCTCCATGTCTGTAGAGTTTCTGCAATAACAAAGTTGTTAGATGCATAAAATATGTTAGCAATCAAGTTTGACAATGCCATTATGATCTTTCGTTTGGTTATTGTTAAATCAGTCTTTAGATGTGAATTCAAAAAATATGGTAGTAGATTATTACATTTTTTTGTAAAATAAGAATTGTTTGGAAGGTGAAGTGACATTCCTTCTTTCCCTTAAACTTTTGGTTGAATTCTAATTCTTAGAGATTAAGGTTTCGTTTAGGATGGCTTTCTTACTGCTTCTTGAAATACAAAAAGTTCAACGAAAGCAATAAGAAAGCCGTCCCAAACGAAAACTAAATTTACATCCAAATGTTCTTTTTAAAAGGTAACTTGGCTGGTACAAGCTACCAAAAAGAAACTCCTCTGTATTCTTCTCTTTGGGCAAGATCATGTACATGCTAGAGTGAATAACTATATTTTCCTTTCAATGGACAAAGAGTTGATCAGAAACTGATGTAATGCATGCAAGTTATAGAATTGATGCATAGATAAGGCAAATACCTTGAGCTGTCGTGTCAATTTTGACACGAGAAGCTCTGTAAACTGTGAGAGTGAAGGTTTTTGCTTCTTAGCAGGTGCAAAATAGTTCAGCAAGTAATCATTTCCGCCTGTTCCAACAACAAACAAGTAGTCTGATAGGTAGTCATTAGAACATCTGCCTTTGCATCTTCCTCTGATATGAGCCTCAAAATCTGGTACCGTTCTATTTTTAAAGTTCCTTATTTGCTGGCTTAAACTGACTACCTCCCCCTGCAATCAAAAGAAACCTCTTTACATTCTATATAATACATACAAGTTCAAATACCACCTCCCCCTGCAGTGAAAATTTGACAGAGATGATACTATAGACGCTCCTAAATTTGCAGAAGTACTATAAAGAAGATCTACTTCAGAGCTCCCACTCACAAAATCTAGAGCTTTTGAATGCTACAATTATGAGAACTTCTATGGTGAATATTTAGATTTTGATGCTTTTTAGAGCTAAAAAATAACTATTATCTAGTAATAGTACTTTAAGCTGCTAAAAAAAAATTATTTACAGTTCTGAGCTTTTGATTATATATATAATGAGCAATGATAATGCTACTAAAATTTTTATCATATTTTTTTTTATAGAATTGCAGCTAAAATTTCAGTGAGGCTAGCAACAATCAAATTTATGAAATAAAAAGGTAATAACGTTGAAAATTTTGCTAAAAAATAATATTTATTTAGACTTTAAATAATATATTCATATGTAACTTTGTTTTTTTAAAGAACGAGGACGATCCTTCACTGCTAAGGCCTTCTCCAAGCCAACTCCAAACGAATGAATGGCATCGCTCGTCAGCTTCAGCCGAACAGCAAAACTTCAGTTATTTGGTTGCGGGTGAACAGTGTGACGCCAATATTGGCATTGCACTGTTCACTTGCGTTATTTTTCTGTCTGTACCGGATTTGCCGAATAAACGCACGAAAGAGGAGAAAGATGGTTATCTTCTGCGAAGGGCGCAAAATGGAGTTTGATTGGAGATGAATCATGCCATTTTATAATTTCATTGCATTTTGGAGTGAAAAATGAGATTTTCGGTTGGAGATGCCATGAGCCCACAACTAATCTTGAAGCATTTGCGGTCACTGTAAAAAAAGCTAGATGTATATTGCAGGCATTGTTTGACAGAGCAGAGCTTATATATGAATTTACATTTTTTCAAACATAAATTTATAAATTTACTCCATGATCAGCTGCAAATTTTATATAAGCAAATAGTGATTTTTTTTATAAATTTTTTCATCTAAACAACCCCACCATTTTTATTTTCTTTCCACCTTTCTTCCTATACAACAAAACGTATAAAAAACAGAAGCAAACAAAACATTAGAATTGAACAGTTCAATTAATGCAAAGATCAATTAAATAAGCCAAAAATCTTACTGCCAATTCTCCGGTTTCATCAAGTATTCCCGACCCCCCTGATGCATAGTTGACTCCATTAACAATCCTTCTCCCACGGGTCTTCGGGTCAGCAAAAGGCGGAATATAGCAGGGAAGACTGAGAAGCTCACCAAGCACATCAATGGCGTTTCTTCCATTGGAGAATCTACCCGAAGGACCAAGAGGGAAGTCTATGCCATAAGGAGAGTAATCTGCCTTCGCGCTTGAGTTCTTCAAGAAGTTGTTGTTGCCATTATCGACTAAAGAGCTGCCAAACACAAACATCCCTTTTATTTCTTGAGTTTTGGAGTCTGTTTGTACACAGTTGGTGAAAGAGAAGATGAGGAAGAATACAAGCTTGAAGGTGAGGGCTTTAAGCTCCATTGGAGAAGAACTAGGATGTAAGTGTTGGGATATGTGGAGAACATAGAGTGATTGTTGTCATGTATTTGTAGATGAGAAGAGGAAGGAGGAAGCTTAATTACTATGGCTTATGTAATAGGAGCATTAGATGAGCTATAAGCACGTAGGAACACGTTAAGTTTTATACTATATTTGTTTATAGTAATAAATTGTTGCATGCTGGGGAGTGGTCTTTAATAGGTCGACCTTCTAAAAATAATAATAATAATAATTCTGTAGAATTAATAGGCTGCAAAGAGTTTGGCTGATCAATGAATATGTGATTTAACTTCGCTTAAGAAAAATAAATAATTTTATTGTTATAATTAGACTTCGTTTGGGATGCCTCTCTTTCCACTTCTTAAAGCAAATTTTTAGTAGAAAAAAATTCATTTTTTTTGGCTAAAAAACTGCTTTAAGAAGCAGTAAGAAAGGAATCCCAAACAAACCTTAGGTTTCGTTTGAAACGACTTTTTTATTGCATCTTAAAACAAAATTTTAGTATAAAAATTTTACGAAGTCTTAGGTTTTGTTTAGGAAGGCTTTTTTACTGTTTCTTAAAATTGATTTCTAGTATAAAATTTTTAATTTTTTTTAAAAAAATTTATTTTAAGAAGCAGGAAGAAAGACGCCCCAAACAAAGGTCTTCTGTCGGTTTGAAATGATGGATGGTTAAGCAATAAAAGTAGTGTTGTTGGGGATTTGAATGCAGCGGTTAAATCAATGTTGATGCTTGAAGATTAGTGTCAATAAGATAATCAATGGTGGTCAGAAACTGTAGTTACACTGATGAAGTTGATGTATCAGTAGTGGCGGGTATTTTGGTTGCTTGGGATTATGGATTTCTTGTACAAATTAAGATATTTCTCAAAGCATTCCATTTCATTAAAGAAAATGGGATATTTAATTCAACTTATTGTATTTATAGGTGAAATGCCTAATAGTAATTAGAGAGATTTACATTCGTAGCACTCAAAATTATTTAATTTATATATTTCACATCTAAATTTTACAATTTACTATTTAAATATATATATAGAGCAACAAAAATATCAAAATAAACTTAAAAATAACATCTCCCATATTAAAAGGCTTAAGCTTAATATGGGATGACTTTCTTTTTCCTTCTTAAAATAACTTTTTAGCTTAAAAACTAAAATTTTTATAGTAAAAAGCTGTTTTAAGAAGCAATAAGTGAAAGCTTTGATGAGCTGGAGGAGGAAGAAGAAGCAGGGACGACAGCGACGGAACAGGGATGAAGAAGAAAACGAAAATAATGTTTTCATTAATCTTACACAAGTACAACGCCTATGTTATATAGGCAGCTATCAGAGCCTAGAAGACAAATGCCCAATGGCAGTCATACACGTGTAAAGTAAAGATTAATAAAACTAATAAAATAAAGAAAGTACAAATAGCTAATTTGTCTAACATCCCCCCTCAAGATGGTACTTCCATCGGTTGTACCAGCTTGGCTGCTAGAAATTTGAAACGAGGTGTGGGAAGAGATTTTGTAAGGAGATCAGCTAACTGGTTTTGAGTAGAGATATGTTGCAGCTGTATGGTTTGATCTTTTATGCAGCTGCGAATATAGTGACAATCAACTTCGATGTGCTTTGTTCTGGCGTGGAAGACCGGGTTGTTAGCCAACGCGATGGCTGAGGTGTTGTCACAGAAAAGCGTGGTTGCAGCCGGTTGTGGACAGTTCAGTTCTTCGAGAAGACGGCGGATCCAGGTGATTTCAGTGGCTGCGGAAGCAATGGCCCGGTATTCGGCTTCGGTGGAGGATCGAGCTACAGCATTTTGCTTCTTGACGCTCCATGAGATCAAAGAGGATCCGATGAAGTTGCAATATCCTGACATGGATTTTCTGTCCTTTGTGTCGCCAGCCCAATCTGAGTCGGCGTATGAGTGAAGAATCGGTTTGTCTCTGAACAAGGGAATGCCAATGTGAAGAGTGCCCTGTATGTACCGTAGGATTCTTTTGAGAGCTTCAAAATGTAGAGTTGTTGGATTTTGCATATGTTGGCATATCTTGTTGACCGAAAACGCAATGTCCGGTCGAGTAAGGGTGAGATATTGAAGACTTCCGGCGAGTTGACGGTAAAAGGTAGGATTAGAGTAAGCAGAGGTTAGATCGTTATTGCGGTGTTCTTTTAAAGTAGACGGAGTAGATGCCGGTTTACAGTTGTTCATACCTGCTCGTTGAAGAATGCTTTGTGCGAATTGACTTTGAGAGAGGTGTATACCGTAGGAAGTGACCGTGGCTTGGATGCCCAGGAATTGGGATAAGGATCCGAGATCCCGCATGGTGAACGTGACTTTGAGGTTGTCCAAAAGTTTGTTGATAGCTTTGGAGCAAGAGCCGGTGAGTAGGATGTCATCCACATAGACGAGGAAAAACATGTGGACACCGTGTTTATTGTAAATGAGTAGTGAGGGATCCGAGGAGCTGATCTTGAAGCTGAGAGACTGAAGATGTCCGGACAGCGTTGCAAACCATTCCCTGGGAGACTGTTTCAGTCCGTATAGCGCCTTCTTGAGACGACAAACGTAGGTCGGATGAGTTTGATCGATGAATCCGACAGGTTGTTTCATATGCACGACATGGTTAAGATGACCATGGAGAAAGGCATTAGAAACGTCTAACTGATGTAAAGCCCATCGATGATGAAGAGCGATTGTGATGAGAATCCTTACCGTTGTCATTTTAGCTACTGGGCTAAAGGTTTCGGCATAGTCCAGTCCTTGTTCTTGGTTGAAGCCTTGAGCGACGAGTCTGGCCTTATATCGAGCAACGGATCCGTCGGCTAAGTATTTGGTGCGGAAAGTCCATCGACATCCAAGAACGTTTTGGGAGTTGTCTGGAGGTACAAGGTCCCAAGTGTGTTGTGACTGCAAGGCATCAAATTCTTGTTGCATTGCTTGCTGCCAATGCTTCATTTGGGCAGCTTCTTTGTAACACGTAGGATCGGAGGCGATGTGAAGTAGACTGACAATTTGCTTTGGCTTTGAGTGACCGGTTTTAGATCTAGTTTGCATAATATGGCCCGTCGGGATGCTGGGCTGCGTGAGTGATTTGGATTGGGGTGGTTCAGGGATTGGAAGAGAGGAACTGAGGGAATTGGAGGTGGTGGTGCGGCTAGCGGGAATATGATTGTTGAATTGAGGCTTAACAGGAGGTTTGTAGGGTAGGGAGTTATGTGTTCCAGTTGGTACCAGGAGTAGCGGGGGAATGGAAACAGCCGTGTTGTTTATGGAGGTAGGTTGAGGTGTGGTCTTGTAAGGAAAACTACCTTCATGAAATACAACGTGGCGAGATATGTAAACAAACCCGGATTTGGGATCGAGGCATCGATATCCTTTTTGTGTCACAGCGTACCCAATAAAGACACACGCGGTGGATAACGGTGACAATTTGTTGGAGTTATAAGGCCTGGTCCACGGGTAACAGAGACATCCAAAAATTCTTAGGTGAGAATAATTTGGAAGTTTGCGGTACAGCAGCTGAAACGGGGTTTTGCCCTTAAGAGACCGTGAGGGCAGCTGATTGATCAGGTAGACGGCGGTGTGCATGGCTTCAACCCAAAGCGTTTTAGGAAGATGTGCTTCAATGAGGAGACTTCTCATGGTTTCCAAGATATGGCGATGTTTGCGTTCGGCGACGCCATTCTGAGCCGGTGTATGAGGGCAGGTAGATTGATGAATGATTCCTAGCTGCTGGAAGAGACTCCGAAACCGGTGATTAATAAACTCGCCGCCGCCGTCGGAACGAAAAATTTTGATAGTTGTATTAAATTGATTTTTGATTAATCTGTATAATTCAAGAAACTTTTCAAAGACTTCAGATTTATGAAATAAAGGAAATATCCAACAGTATTTGGAGTAGTCGTCTATAAACGAGACATAGTATTTATATCCTTGTGAGGAGGGCGTCGGAGACGGCCCCCAAACATCAGAATGAAGCAATTCAAAGCATTGTTTAGTAGAAGAAGTAGAATGAGAAAAAGCTAAGCGATGGCTTTTAGCCAAAGAACAAACATGACAGTTATGACATTTATTCGAGTTATTACAAATAGCCGGAATAAACTTCCAGATAGCATTGAGCGTCTGAGATGCCGGATGACCAAGTCGTTTGTGCCATAATCCTGGTATTTCTTGAGCAGAAAACAACGCAAGATTAGTCAGAGACGACTGTATATTAATGGGGTATAACCCGTTACGACAAGGTCCCTTGAGTAGAATGCGACCCGTCTTCGAGTCTTGGATTTGAAAGTCATTAGCAGAGAACTTGACAGAGCAGTGATTATCCTTAGTTAATCGGTGAATAGAAATGAGGTTAAATGAAAGATTAGGTACATGAAGCAAATGATGAAGGTGAAGATTACCTTGAGGGGTTGGAAGTATACCTTTACCAGTGTGCTGGATCGGTAGCTGGTATCCGTTACCTATGGTGATCTGTTGGTTACCGTTATAGGGACGCACGGTTTGAAGATTCGACTGGTCAGTGGTAAGATGATTAGAAGCCCCACTGTCGAGGAACCAGTCCGTCGAATTACTATTGGAATCAGCTGGTGTAAATAATGCCGTCTTGATCGTGTCTTCAGTGTATGAAGGATCGTGACGATACCAACACTTAATGGCGGAGTGACCGGATTTGGAGCAGATCTGACAAGTGATGTTGCTGGTAGGTGGTTTTTCCGTTCGATTGCGACCTCGATTTGAGGTTCTTGATCGGCCGGATTGATTTCTTGTACGTCCTCGTCCACGGTAAGCCGCTAGAGCGGTAGTGGGATCTGCAAGTTGAAGATTTTGAAGCGCAGAGGTAGTTTCTTGAGCGAGATTGAGTTCTTCACTACAAAGAAGGGTGTAGAGGTCGTCCAAGCTAAGAGGTTGCAGATTTGTTCGAATTGATGTTTTGAAAGATTGGTATTGAATCGGCAAATCATTCAGTGTGTAGAAGATAACTTCCTCTGGATCAAGAGGAGATCCAGTAGCAGCTATGGCGTCGACGATAGTTTTGACCGCAAGAAGATATTGAGGCATGGTTTGGTTTTTCATAGAGAGATGGTGAAGTTCGTTACGCAGCTGAATGGTGCGGGAGTGGGTGTTGGATTGGAGGCGGCGGGCAATGGTATCCCAAATCTCGGTGCAATGATCAAGTGAAAGAACATAAGGTAAGATACTAGGCGAAATGACCGAGTAAAGAGCCGCGGCTAAGTTTTGATCAATGTGATTCCAGGTTTTGAAGGTTAGTTCGGTTTCATTTGAGGAAGATGTTGGGTCAGGACAAGGGCAACTTCCATCAAGAAAGCCTTCAAACCCATTTGCTTTGAAGAGCTTAAAGATTTGGGATCTCCAAATGGGAAAGTTTTCCGCATTGAGAGTAAGAGATATACCTTTGATATGATTCATCAAGAATTTGAGTTGATGATGAGTCGACGCATTTTCTTGAGGATTGCCGGAATCCGGGCGATTGTCAGATGCAGCGGAGGTAGATGAGGTTGCCATGGCAACCGAAAAAGAGAAGATCCAGGAAAAAGAAGATCAGGCGGTGTCCCGCTCTGATACCATGAAAGCTTTGATGAGCTGGAGGAGGAAGAAGAAGCAGGGACGACAGCGACGGAACAGGGATGAAGAAGAAAACGAAAATAATGTTTTCATTAATCTTACACAAGTACAACGCCTATGTTATATAGGCAGCTATCAGAGCCTAGAAAACAAATGCCCAATGGCAGTCATACACGTGTAAAGTAAAGATTAATAAAACTAATAAAATAAAGAAAGTACAAATAGCTAATTTGTCTAACAATAAGAAAGTCATCCCAAACAAAACTTAGTCACTTAAGGAGCTTCAATGCCTAGGAGGCTGGGAGCTCCATTATCTCCTACCTATGAGATACGACTCGCTTGCTCATAAACTCCGCTTGGCCCATCAATCACGTTCCCCACGTTCGTAAAAGCTCGACTTTGCTCCAATAATATTAAAGAATATCATTAACAGATTGCTAGATGATATAAATAACAAAACTTATAAGTGAAATGTATAAATCACATAATTTTATATAATATGTATGTAAATATTCCTTTTCATTAACATAATATTTTATTTTTGAGCGAAATATTTCATATTTTTTTATCTAAACTCAGAGAGAACAATATACGGACAAAATCTGAAAATCCTACTCAGATTAAAGGTGTTTAATCACCATTAAACTTGAATGATTTCCTTCGACAGAGAGAGATCGAAGTACTTACGTCCGCATCTCTGGTCCATATAATCATTTATTTATTTATTTATTTTTTTCGACGTGCAGCTGAAGGCATTAATGGATGGTAGATAGACTAATTTATGAATCCAAGTTAAATTGGGTGGTTGAGTTACTGCATTAAATGCCAGTTATTATGATTCAAACGATGAAGCTGCGTACTGAGAACTGACAAATTCAGAAGAACTATGGGAAGTACTAAGAGGCAGCAGTGGTTACCTAAGATGAATATATGTATATAAATATATAGAGAGAGAAAGAATAACAAGGATGGTTGGGAGACGAATACAAAAAGAATACATATTATTAAATGTGGATTTTGAATCCATGGAATAGTTCAGTCTTATGAATGTGAACAGTAAAATCATAGTTATTATTCATTAATATGCTTTTATTATTTATTATTATACTTTTACTATTCACAGTCACAAAATCGAACGGTTCTCTATATCTAGACTCCACACATAATAATCTGTGTCCGGACTCCACACTTTAGTGGGCTTGTTTAGTTCATCAAATCTGACTTTTTTTTTGGGGGCCGTTTTGACGTGGAAAGCAACTCCGACTCACTCAGGCGACTGGAGCAGAGCCCGCCGCCTTCTGCAAAACTCTCACATTCCACTAACCTGACACCGAGCACTTTTCCAACGGTTAAGGGTAATAGAGTAAATTGTAATATCTTATCTTAGTCTATTTAACTCTTTGTAATGAGCTACATTAAACTTAATGAAGACAACCACTTTACTATTCATCGTCGTTCTCGTTGTGCTTTCTCGGTTTCATCATGGTATCAGAGCCGAATGCCTAACGGCTCTGCCTCTCCATGGCTGATTCATCAGCATCTGCTCCCAGCACCCCCTCCGGCGCTGGAATCACGACTGATCCACCTCCGACATCGACTGATGTCGTGATTCCGCCTACGCTCAAGTTTCTCTTAGCCAATATCAAAAATGTCATCAATGTCCAACTCCTGCCGGAGAACTACCCTACCTGGAGATCTGCAATCTACAAGTTCTTTGCCGCAAATCATTTTTCTGGATATCTAGATGGAACCATCTTACCTCCTCCTAAACATCTTCTCACAGCCAATGGTCAGCTTACTCTCAATCCCCAACACTCTACCTGGACTTTAATAGATCAAAACCTCTCTGTTGCTCTCTTTTCTACTATTTCTCCGGCGATACTTCCCTACATTCTCACGTTAGATACCTCTGCTTCAATATGGAAAACGTTGGAACAACGTTTCTTCTCTACCAATCGCTCTAGAGTTATACAACTCAAGAATGAGCTTCAATCTATCTCTATGCAAGGCAAGAACATGATCGACTATCTAGCGACGATCAAAACCACTGTTGATAATATTAGAGCTGCTGGCGGAACCATAGACAATGAAGATGTTCTTCATCATATCCTAAATGGTTTACCGCCCTCCTACCAGTCCTTCAAAACCACCATCCGAAGCTCTTTGCATCCAATTTCTTTGGATGATTTATACTCCCTTCTACGCAGCGAAGAAGTACATCAAACCACAGATGCTCTTCGAGAAATCTCCTTCTCCAACACTTCTTCCGAAGGTCAGGCAGCTCTGTTTTCCAACCGAGGTCGCTCCCGTGGTCGATCATCTTCCCAACGTGGTCGAGGTCGCTACCCCTCCACCAACATACCTAGAGCTGCATCCCGTACTCCACGCTTCGATGGTGATTGCCAAATCTGTGGCAAACGTGGACATTCTGCTACCAACTGCTGGCATCGTGGAAACTTCAGCTACACTCCGCCATCCAGCTCGAATATTGCTCTCGTTACTGAGTCTGATTCCTCACCGTGGTATCTGGACAGTGGTGCTTCCGCTCATTTGACACCGGACTCTCAATCACTTCAGCAGTCTACTCCATACAATGGCCGAGATCAAGTCTTTGTTGGCAATGGTAATCCTCTGCCCATCCAGAATATCGGGAACGGTATTCTTCCCACACCTACCCGTAAGCTTGCTCTCACTCCCCTTTTTCATGTACCCCGTTTAACTCACCGTTTAATCTCAATTTCTAAACTCACCCGAGACAACAACTGTTCTATAACTTTTGATAAATCTGGTTTTCGTGTCAAGGATACGAAGACCAAGCAGTCTCTACTCCGCGGACAATGCCGTAATGGTTTATACCCCATTCCCTGTTCTCCATCCATCGTCGCCGCGTCTACCACTGTTGCTTCTTCCACTGCAGCTCTTTCCTAGCATCGTCGGCTCGGGCATCCAAATGTTAAGACAATGACAGCATTAGCTAAAGCTTTTCCTTCCCTCTCTATTTCATCTTTACGCTCTTTATGTAAATCCTGTGCTCTTGCAAAGAGCCACAGGCTCCCCTTCTCTCCTCAACACATGTATCTCACTCTCCGTTAGAATTAATACATATGGATGTTTGGGGTCCTTCCCTGTGTTCTCGTATGATGGTTTTCGCTATTTTCTTCTCTTAATTGATGATTACACCAAATATTCATGGGTTTTTCTTCTTAAACAAAAATCTGAAGTAATTCTCTGTTTAATCCAATTTGTAACTTCAATTGAAAAACAACTCAACTCCACGGTACGCACATTACGCAGTGATGGTGGCGGTGAGTTTCACAGCACCAATCTTCGACATTTCCTCTCTCACCGTGGCATCACACACCAAACTACTTGTCCCTATACACCTCAGCAAAACGGAGTTTCAGAGCGAAAGAATCGTCATCTCTTAGAAACGGCTCGAGCTCTTCTCATTGATGCCCAGCTACCTCCTGTTTTTTGGTCCGATGCTGTCCTTACTGCGACATTTCAAATTAATAGATTACCCTCCAAAACCACTTCTTTTAAATCACCTTATCATCTCCTTCGTCAAACTCCTCCAGATTATACAATGCTTCATTCTTTTGGATGCCGTTGCTTTCCGTGGACAAAACCCCTCTCTCCTCATAAACTAGCTCCCCGATCCGTCCCCTGTATTTTTCTTGGATACACCATCACTCAAAAAGGCTTCAAATGCTTTGATCCAGTTACTCAAAAAATCATTTCCTCTCGTCATGTTAAGTTCGATGAATCCACATTCCCGTCTATAGTTCCATTCTCCACATCTCCTCCTCCTCATTCTACTACCCTTCCCTTCTTCCCTCCAGTTCAAAATTCTAATAATTCCCTTCAGCAAATTTCTAATTCTCCCACTATAGTTTCTTCCCCCTCTGTCAGTTCTAATCCATCTACTGTCTCCCCTCAACCAAGTCTTCCTTCCCCCTCCAACACTACTCCAAGTTCTCCACCACCGCATCATCCAATGCTCACACATGCCAAAACTGGAAATCTTAAGCCTCGTATCATTCTTGATCTCTCCCATACCATTCAATCACCTCCGTCATGTTTTACCATTGCAAACAAAGACCCATGTTGGCGCCAAGCTATGTCCATGGAATTTCATGCTTTGCAAACACAAGGCACTTGGTCACTTGTACCTCCTCCAAAAGATCACCAAATTATTGGTTGCAAGTGGATATACAAACTAAAATTTCTAGCCGATGGTTCCATTGCTCGACACAAGGCACGCTTAGTTGCTCAAGGATTCAAACAGCAATACGGTGTCGATTACCTCGAAACTTTTAGTCCAGTCATTAAATTTGCCACAATTCGGATGTTTCTCATCGTTGCTCTTCGTCACGACTGGGCTGTTCATCAACTGGATGTGATGAATGCCTTCCTCCATGGCAAGCTTGATCAACAGGTCTACATGTCGCAGCCACAAGGTTTTGAAGACAAAAATTATCCCAACCATGTCTGTTTGCTGCACAAAGCCATTTATGGCCTCAAACAAGCTCCCCGACTTTGGTTTGCAACCTTATCTTCCTATCTTCAATGCCAGCAATTCCAAGTCAGCTCAGCCGATCCTTCGTTTTTTCATTATCATCACAACCACATTCACATATACCTCTTAGTATATGTTGACGACATCCTTATAACCGGCAGCGATACATCCTTCATCCACAATTTAATAACAAGTCTACAACAGAAATTTCAAACTAGAGATCTCGGTCATCTCTCCAAGTTCTTAGGAACTGATTTTGTCCGATCCTCGGCCGGTTATCAACTACATCAACACTCATATATTCAGGATTTGCTGCATACTGCCTCGATGACCAATTGCAAACCATTACTTACACCTCTTCCCTCTAAGTATCCAGATGATCCAAACCTACAGCTTCCTTTCTCTCAACCGGAATTCTTCAGGAAACTTGCTGGCTCGCTCCAGTACTTAACGTCCACAAGGCCAGATATCGCGTTTGCTGTAAACAAAGTGTGCCAACATATGCACAATCCCCTATTACTACATTTTCAACTTCTAAAACGCATTCTGCGTTACTTAAAGGGCACACTACACCATTGCCTTTTTCTTCCTAAAACAGAGCTACGGCTGTCTGCCTACTCTGATTCAGACTGGGCCGGTGACTCACTTGATCGCAAGTCCACTACAGGTTATTGCATCTTCTTAGGCGCTGCTCTTCTCTCTTGGTCAGTAAAAAAACAAACTACTGTAGCCCGTTCCTCTACAGAATCCGAATACATGTCCATGGCCGCGGCCGCTGCTGATCTTATCTGGACTCGACGCCTCTGCGAAGAATTTCAAATCCCGCTATCGCCCACTGAACTGTATTGTGACAATGTCTCTGCTATGTCTATCGCGTGCAATCCTATTTTCCATGCTCGGACGAAACACATCGAAGTGGATCATCACTTCATACGCGATTGCATTCAATCCAAACAAATTACAGTTCGTCACATATCAACATTTGATCAGCCCGCAGACATTCTTACAAAATCGCTTCCCTTCGCACGTCTACTAGCTCTTCGTAACAAGCTTCTGGTTGTTCCAACCATCAGCTTGAGGGACGGTGACGTGGAAAGCAACTCCGACTCACTCAGGCGACTGGAGCAGAGCCCGCCGCCTTCTGCAAAACTCTCACATTCCACTAACCTGACACCGAGCACTTTTCCAACGGTTAAGGGTAATAGAGTAAATTGTAATATCTTATCTTAGTCTATTTAACTCTTTGTAATGAGCTACAGTAAACTTAATGAAGACAACCACTTTACTGTTCATCGTCGTTCTCGTTGTGCTTTCTCGGTTTCATCACGTTTAGGGATCGAACGGGAGCCGACGGGAGATATTTTCTACGCTCAACCACTGAGTTGCCCCGCACGTCCCACGTCGCATGTTTCATTTAGGATGATTTTTTACTAATTTAAAACAGTTTTTTAATATAAAATTTATTTATTTAAATAAAAAAATACTTTAAAAATAATAAAAAAATTTATCCCAAAGAAAATCTTAGATATAAGAGGAAGAGTAAAATAATGAGAAAATAGTTGTAAAGCTATCAACGTTTCTTCCAAGCGTCCTACCATTCCTCTACGCCAAATGTGGTGTAGAAGCAGTAAATGAAAAGAAAAGTCTTTTGCAGCAGGTTTTTTATGGGTCATCTCGTTAATATGATCCAACATTTGAAGCAAGTTAGGTTCGAGCTTGAAGCTACTTTTTTTTTTCCGAGGACTTTCGAGTCTATGCAAGTTTTGAATTTAAGATTTTTTGAGTGGAGAAATTATTTTGTGTCTTCACCGGACGGTCCGGAGATCAATCCGAACCCACCACTTCACCTGATACCGAGCAAAAAAGTGATGTGGCGCATTTTGGTTGGTCTCCGGACGCCGTCTGGGTCCGCACAGAATAATTTTTCTTTTGGTTGATAGTCAAAGCACTAATCAACAAATCAGATAGTTGTGTGTGACAGAACTACTGCAATTTTATCTTAGTAAAAATGTATATATATATATATAATATTTATATATATATATATATATATATATATATATATATATATATATATATATATATATATATATATAAATATATATATATATTATATATATATATATATTATATTGTATGGCGTAAAATATATTGATAGGCATGTGTGATGAGAGATTAGGTTAGGAAAATAAAATGTTTGATAGCTATTGCATATGTTTGATTGTTTTGTGAAATAATAGAGAGAGAGAGAGAGGTGAAAGAGATGGTGCAGGATAATGATATTCACTTTTTTATTTTAAGATATGAATTGTGACGTATATTTAAGTTTAAAAGTTTCGAATTAAATTTAGAATTATTCGAACACTAAATTCAATAAACCTATAGTTGAGCATGATTTTAAATTTGCGGCGATAGGATTTGTTTGGGACGGTTACAGTATTTTATAAAAATATTTGTAAAATTATTGTAAGGAAAAGTAAATTTTTTAAAAGTTTATGTAAATGTTATAAACATGCTGTAAAAAAAAAAATCAAATATTTACTTTCTTAAAGCTACTACATATTAATAACTCTAATTATAAAACATAACTTTTTTACTATAGAAAATTCTATAAAGCAAAGAGAAAGAAGCAAAAAATCAATAGCCAAACAAAAATGTAGTTGGAGTATGAAAATCAAAGCAATGAGAAAGCTGTCATAAACATATTCTAAATTTTAATGTCTTCATTTTATCGAAGATCTAATGCACAAGTATATAATAAGAAAATGAAGTATTCACTAGAACTCTAACATAGGGAACCCGAAAGATGAAAAAAGTTACGAAGCTTGACAAGATGAATGGTCCTTTATATGGATATGTTACAAAAATCCGCTCTCCTCCTCTATTAGAGATGATGGAATTACAAATTTATATTCAATAAATTTGAAGGAGAATCGATGATCTGGCTAGATGATATTAATAGGGTAATAATAGTTAGACAATGGCAATCACACAATAATGTTTGGTAGTCTGATGATCATAATCGAGAGATGATAGTCAGACAATGGTAGACAAGTGACAACAATTGGGAGATGTTAGTTAGATAATTATAATCAACTGGAAAACGATATATGACAGTTGAATAATGGATGTCAAGGGATAATGGTAGCCGGTGGTAATCATCATATTTAAAAACCAAGTAGAGCTCTAGAGTTTCTTAAATCTCCATCCAATTAAAGTATAGATTCCCTTCATGTGAAAAATGATGGTTTATTTATAGTATTTTTAGAGTAATCATTTTGATAAATTAAGTCAATTTCATAACTCTAGATTTGGCAATTCATATCGAATCTCTTGATCATAGATCATTTATTTAACATCTAATCAATTTAATAGCCTTATAATCAAGTGATCTTAGATTCATTGGATTCATCTCCTCGAGTCACTCATTTTGACTATAAGTATGTAACATTTGTAGATCATTTAATTCTCTGATTAATATCTTAAAATTTTTAACTATTTTTTATGTATTTGATTTGGGCTCATTTGGACTTAGATTGGATTATCTTTGATACCATTTGGTTTATCTTGTAATACTGCTTAATTTGACTATAAATTTGTTGAAGTTGATATTTGAATGATTTTGAATTTGAGATTTAAAGTTTTCAAATATTGCATCAAGATTTTTGACAATCAAGATGGATTTTCTTATGGCATATCAAAATTGAATATCACAAAATGTGATTGATGAGCCCATCAATACCAATAGGGGTTTAGTCCGAGTTTGAATATTGAGCCCAAATCAATCATTTGAATCATAATTGGAAATTTCAATACATTCATTTGATAAACAAATGATTTTCAAATCTTGCATATTTACAATCAAATCAAACATTTCAACAACATAAATCAAATGAACTCAAGATCATTTAATTATAATATCATAAAAGTACTTAAATGTAGAGTGAATAGTCTATGAGTGAAAAATAAAAAAGAATTGTTCAATAAAATATTCCAATTTATAAATAGGGTCATCAATTCATTTCTTCAAAATAGTGCTTTAGATACTTGACTTGAAGCTTAAAGACATAATATTTTCATATGCTTTAGAGTTAGTGCATCAATAATTTAATTTATAAATATTTTCAAAATACTAATTTAAATTTTAAAATTAAATTATATATATATATCAAATACATTTTTGCACAATCACATTATAAAAAAATAAATAAATAAAAGTTGATTGAGAGCATGAAAAATATGTATGCCAATATTTATCCTTATAGCAACTTTAGCATGATGGTGCTATTTATATGTCTTTGATGAATTAATTAACCAAATTTGAGGTGGCTTTGTGTTGGCTATTGGGAGGCAAAATCAACTCTCCTTAAAAAAGTTTGACAAAAAACTTTTATATTAGGATAGTTATCATTTAACTTTTTTGAAATATAACATATAGCCTCTTAAAATAACTAAAATATTAAAAAATTCTATTTTATTTTTTATTCAATTTTTGCTGATTTTGTATTAAAATTATTCTTAGCTTTGAAAAAATATGATTGGAAGTGATATTAAACATTTAATTAAAGAATTAATTATGAAACTAAATAAGAAAGTTCATCAACAATTTAAATAAAATGAAATAACTCAAAACTAACTCAATAACAAAAAAAAAGAAAGAAATAATTTAAATTAAATGAAATTTAGTAGATAAAAAAATAAATATATTACTTTACATTGCAAATTAATAAAAAATTTAAAATTTTTATTAGTCTTCCAATGATTCACATATGATCATTTTAGTCCTAAAGTATAATATTGCTTCAATTTAATTTCTCGATTATACAAAATTAATCAAAATGATTTAGGACTAAATTGGAATCAATTTTATGCCGTAAAAAAATTAAATTTGAAGCAATGTTATATCACAAGAGATATTATTTTGAATTGATTTTATATAGTCAAACATTAAATTAGGGAAACATCATTAATAATTTGGGAACTATTTTGAGATATGATGTAATCTATAGGTCCTTTGAAAGTCAAATATATTATTTTGAGTAATGATTATATATTTTCCCTTCTTAAATTCAGCATTAATGTCCAGCTGAATTTTTTGGTGCCTATTTATTTTTGCATTTATTCCCTTATTAGTACTGCAAAACTAAAGCCGATTATTTCATAGAAACATAGACTAGCATTGGAATTATTTATTTCAAAAGTTATTAAATTAAAGAAAAGATTTGTTTGACATGATTGCAGTTGTGTTTGTAAGATTTTTTTTTTAAAATTATTATGAATAGTATAATTTTTATTTTAAATATTATTTTTCTTATAATTACCACACTCAGATTATATAAAGTTTTTGTTTTCTTATAACTTTTTTTGACAAAAATAACATGAAAAATTTAAGTAAATAAGATTATAACCGTTGGAATAAGATGGTTATTTAGAAAAAAAATATTTAAGATTATTTAAATCATATTGAAATAAATAAAATATAAATTATTATGGGTGTCAATTCGGGTCAACGGATCGGGTCGAACTCGGAATTGACCCGGCACTATTCGGGTCAACCTGAACCCGACCCGGTTTTAAAAACGGGTTAGGTTTTCAGACCCGAACTCGTCTCGATTCAGGTCCGGGTCAACCTAACCCGACACGAATGACCCGGGGTTGACCCAAAATTACTAGTTTTCGGGTCAAAAATCGGGTCAATATTTGATTTTCGAGTAAAAACGGGTTCAATCTCAGATTTTCGGGTCAATTACGAGTTTTTGTGTCTATTTCAAGTCATTTTTGAGTCACTTTTGGTTGCTGGGTCAATCCGAACCCGACCCAATTTTTAAAACGGGTTGATTTGTTAAACCCGAACCGAACTCGTTTGGGGTCCCGATTTCGGGCCGTGTCAAAAATTGACACTCCTATAAATTATATATGTATCACTATTTTTAAATTAAATTTAGTAATTTTAATTTGCTTAATATAACTTTATATCAAAATATATTCATACAATCATATTTATGATTATTTTGTCCATTTAAAAAATAATAATAAACTATGCCATGCCCATAATTATTTTTAATAATGATAGCAACACTTTCTTGGAGTCATAATTACAATATCTACCCCAAGGCCGTACAATATTTGTTTCCACGTACGATTGAAGAAGATCTTTGCTGCACCGCGCTGTCTGGGGAAGCTAAGGGTTGCCCACCTGGAAGAAGGACCACCCAATGGATACTTTCGTGTCTGAAGCACCTGTTTATGTTACCTTAACTCAACCGTGTCAGAATATTTTTACATTTATTAAAATTTTATTGGTAAAATTTTCAGAATTCAGATTAAAATTTGATTTTGATTTTTTTTTTTCATACAATAAAAAATAAAGGATTTATTTCATATTTATAGTCAGTTATAATTGTAAGAAAAAAGATTTATTTTGATATTTAATATCTCAAGATCAATTTAATATGCACAATAAATTCAAGTAATAATTTTTTTTCAAATCTTTTAATATATATTTCAAAATTATTTTTTTCGTACTCTAATATCTCATTCAATCATCCTATTAAAATCTTTGGTTGATTAATATCTATAGACATCATGAAAAATTAAATTATAAATCAATAAAATGTATCCTTTTAGGTTAAGACTTCAATATAAGAATAGACAGATATTTAGAGGTGCATGCAACTTGAGCCAGCTCATGAACTGGCTCGAACTCAACTTGATAAATGGCTTGTGAGCTGAGTAGCCTGAGCTCAATAAGCTAATAAGTCAAGCTTGAGTGAGTTCTGGCTCGACTCGTTAACTCCTAAGTTGACTTATTAAAAAAATATGAATATAAGATGCAATATATATATATATATATTAAACACAAGTTTTTTTTAAAAAAATTATAAAGTATACCTCACTTTCTTATATTAAGTGATTCTTCATTATTTTTCTTTTAATAATTACTCGAATCATAAGCATTTTCTCTCTTTCAAAATAAACGAGTCCGCTTGTGAGCCGGCTTGAACTCATAAAATAAAGCTCAAACTCGATTAATTAACTAAGCTCAAGCTCAAGTCTAGGGGACACCAACTCGACTCAACCCGACTCATTTACAACCCTATACATATTTAATCATATTATAACATAAAGAAAATCATCTTATGAAAATGATTGTTGGATATTATCTACAAATGGCAATTATGACTCACAAAAAATGTCTCAATTGTATCCAAACTCTCAAGAAGAACATAATGACTCTAATATGTCCATTGCCCAATGCATTCATTAAATTACACATAGAATCTTGAGGAACATAAACACTTTGCCCTCTAAAGGGACTATTTTTTCAAGAAAAATTCTATACAAAACAGTGAAAACCTAATTATAAATACCCTTACAAAAGAATTATTCAAATCTATTTTTGAGTTTCTTTGTGGCAAATTAATGTTCATCTCCAATTAGAGTGGAAAACATGAAAAGTATTGAATGTATTCGAGAAATCGTTGGCTGAATTAGGAGGAAAAATAAAGATGTTGGCAATGTCAAAGGGAGTGTCGGTTGACTTAGGATGAAAAGAAAGGAAGTGATTGCATGAGGCATTTCTTTTCTAGAAGAAAAAGGGGAAATTACCGTTACAGCAACGCACAAAAATTTGATCAAACAAAAGAAGAAATACTGATATTTGTTCCAATCATGGGTGCTGCTGTCAAGACACATCAATGAATTTATATGTTAAAAAGATTGGTCTCATATGTGAAATACTCCAACAGGAGAGATTATTACGTGCGGAGGATGGACATAGAGAACCAATCGGTTTTGTCTCCGTAAACAATGAAAATACAGTGGTGAACAACAATGTTCACAGAAACAACCCAGATGGTTCTCTATGTTCAATCACCGCACGTAATAATTTCTCTGCAAAAGACATACTTCACAGCAATTGCTTGAACAGTAAAAAAAGCAGCTAGATTTACTTTTTCTACAACAACAAAAACAACATCAAATCTTTGTCCCACTATGTGGGATCGGCTATATGAATCCTTTTAGATTGATTTACCTTTTCTCAAGAAGAAAAATCAAACTCTATCAGAATCAATTTGTTCATCTAGAGAAGAACTGCATGAAAACACCAGGACAATTTTGCTGATGTGAATAATATGAAAGAATCAGATTTATTATTTATTTGTTTTGAGAATAAGACAAACAAGCAGCTTTCTTTCCAAAATGTCTGAGGTTAAAACTCTCAAGACACCGATCCACTCTTGCACAGAGAAGGTAAACAAACAAACAAATTTACAGAGAACTCCATTCTGAGGTCAGCATCAAGAAAAGCATTGCCACAATAGTAGTTTCCAAATGCAAATGATACCAAAAAAACTGAGGTAAACCCCAGTAATGAAAGCTCCAAAAAGAAAAATGCCACAAGACCTTAGATGAATTCTTCACCTATGAATTTCCTTCACAACAGTCACTTCACCGCTTAGCGAGTGTGAAAGAAGATGCTTATCTATGTCTGTATCATCACTGTCCATTGGTTCATGCGAGCCGATGAAGGCAACAGATTCTGAACCATCTTCTAGATAAGAAAGTAAGATATTAAGAAGAAATTGTAAGGATTTTTGTTCGAGTTAAGGAGAAGAAATGAATTCATACTTGATTTTTTGCAAATATAAACCAATGTCAATATTGTAACATGTAAAATGATATAACAACAACAACTACAAGCCTTTATCCCACTATGTGGGGTTGGCTAGATGAATCAACAAAATAGAAACAAATGGATAACAGAAAAGTGAAAGAGGAGGGATAGCTAACCTGATAAAACATGGTAGTCGGGTAGCTCTTTCACTGATGGCAAACGGAGGCTTTCGGGTAGAAGACAATTACAAGTAGCACCTGTAGTCCAGATTGAATTTTCAGAAACTATACAAGTTCAAATAGAGTTTATATTTTTGTTATGTGTGATTATAAATTTTACTAGTGCTTTTTTTTTCCCCAGCAATCCAAATATTCATTTTCCCAACAGCAAACTTTTCAGAAGTTCGTAGAGTTACTTATCAATGACTAGTTATTCCAATATAATGTTAATCAGATCATCTTACCACCATGCTCATGTGAAAAAAGAAAAGATGTGAGCTATTCATCTTCGAATAAACGAGCATTTTCATATATCAATAAAAAGGGTGTCAAAATTAGAAGCAGACAAACAGCTGCCTTCCCTTAGTAATGATAAGTGCAAGAAATATGCTGACCATTGACAAGCAAGCCTCAGCAATTTAGGCTTTGTTTGGGACGGTTTTCTTACTGCTTCTTAAAGTAACTTTCTAGTATAAAAATCAAAATTTTTGTAGTAGAAAACTGTTTTAAAAAACAGTAAGAAAGTCGCCCCAAACGAAGCCTTAATCTTACAATTTCCTTCGTGGAATGAAAGTCTAATGGTTGTTGATATTTCTCCTGACATCGCTAGTTTAGCTCACTGAGAATTTGCCTCCCTGATTTCTCTATAAATAATGTTCCAGTTGGATGAGAGAGAAATTTAACAAGCCATATACAGAGCTTAAGAAAGTATTTGCTTCACCAAAATCTAAAAAATACAATTACAAACCCTTTCTAATTATTTTTTTATTAATAATTTTCATGAGACTTCCTTAAGGAATAGGTAAAAAAACGTGTATCAATGCAGGCCGATTTACCCAATATTATCCAGGTTGCTATAAGTCAATGATTCACCGCAAGAAAATAAATCTATTATTTTTATTTTTTTGAATTTTTTTAAGGTTTTTTATAATTTTATTTCATTTAGTTATTTGGATTATCATTGTTTTTAAATTAAAAAATAGGATTATTAGGAGTAATCTAAATTAGGATAAGATTTAAATACAAATAAGTATTTCTTTTAACCATATTTCTATAGATGAGAATTTAATGGTTTGTGCATAACTATATAATTCAGACAGATTCTCCCCCTTTACTCTCTCTCTCTCATCTCTCCTCTCTTCCGTAACTTTCTAGCTTTATCTCTCTTCCTAGTATCTCATTCCTCTAGATAGCCTCGCAGGATATTGAATCTCATGCTAAAGTATCCGTCCCCATCCCCTGCTATTGCAAATCTATTTCAATCTAAAATCATCTTATGATGATGTATCATATTACATGCAAATTTTGCAGAGTCAAATGCTCAAAAACTATATCAATTTCAAAAGTTCCACATTTGTGCCATCTTCACCATTTAAAAAAAAAGTTATCCTTATACTGAGTTGGTTTACGTGTTGACACAATTTTCGTGTCGACCCGACTCGGACCAAGTCGAATCGGACCTAATCGGACCCTATTGAACCGATCCACCCAATTGAGCCACATCGAACCTGAATTAACTCAAGTCAGACACAAATTTAGTCCAATTAGGCTCAATCGAGTCCGAATCAAATCAAATGAAATAAATTCGAGTCCAATTTCATCAAATTGGCTCCTAAATGAATCTTAGCAAGCCTTAGGTGCTATCATCAATCTTCTCTGTGCAAGATGTCTTAGATTTCCCTAAAATCCTACATGCCACTAGCTCATGAACTAAGAACCAAATTCTAAGTTCTCCTACCCTATTCATTAGAACACAAAACCAACAAATAATCTTCTAGACATAGAATCCAAATCCTAGTATCTTCCATTTACTTAGCCTAAATTGAGTGAATGATCATCTCTCTTTGAACACCAAAATATTCAAAGAACTCCCTCCAATTTGCAACCTCTAAGTTGCATTTTCTTCTCCATTTTCTATAAGCCAAAAATGTTGGAAAATTCCCAACTTTCCTTGGCCTAAAAGCCCTAGGAAATCCTCCAACATCCTTACTTGGTGCCATTCCTAAACTCATATAAAAGTCTCCAAATCACTTTTGAAGAGTTTAGAAGAGCATTGGTAAATCATTGGAATCAAGATCCTTATCCCAAGTTGTAACACCTAGAAGTTCAAAGAAATTCATTGCGACTTGTAGTCCAAACCTACATGTCACCTTCTTATATTTGCTTAACACAAATTAAGTAAATAATCACATCTCATTGAAGTCAAATTTCAATGATTTATCTTCTAATTTGCAACCCATAAGTTGCATATTCCTTCCCTCTTTCTACAACTCAAAAGTTATAGGAAATTTCTACATTCACTTAACACATGTTGAGTTAATCAAGCCTACACCAAAATCATTTATTTGTTGAGCCAAAATCAACAAATAATTCCACATCAAGCATAGAAATCCAAATCCTACCTCTCATTCATTCTCCTAACCCAAATTAGTTGAATGAGTTCCTTCCTTTGGACACCTAAAAGCTCAAAGAACTCTTGATTTGTAGTCCAAATCTACATGTCATTCCTTGTGTTTGCTTTATCCACATTTAGCAAACAAGCTTTCATCATTGAACACCTAATTCAATAATAAGTCCTATGATTTGTAACCCTACAGTTACAAAGCTAACTCACCTATTGAGCCAAAATCAATTGATGGCCCACTTTTCTCCCAACTCATCCCATTTATTTAAACCAAATGAACCAAATGAATCCCTTTTTTTGAATACAAAAAAAAAAAAAAAAATTTCAAGGAGACCTCCTCTTGATTTGTAGCCTCAAGCTACAAGTCTTCCCCCACTTTTATGGGCTCCAAAAGCCTTAAAAGATTTCAACCTTAGTTTAAAAGCTATAAATCCCCTCTCATTTCCTCCAATCTCTAAGTTGTAGAAAATTTCTCTCTCCTCAACCTAAGACTCAAAGCTCTAAGTAATCCTTTCACTTAACAAAACAAGTAATCTTTTTCTCCTCTCATGACAACTAAAAAAGTAACCTTTTAGATGTCCTTTAGGAGTCATCCATCTATTGCAAGTTCACTTTACTCTATTAGATGAATTTCATAAAGTTCAAAGTCAAACTCTTAGGCATGTCTACCTTATCCTATTAGGTGGATATTTCTCTAATCCAAACATTACGAAAACCTCAAAATTATTAAAAATCACCTAGGTCTCTTTGACGCAATGACTAATTATCCCACCTAAAATGTGAGATACCTACATCATTGAATCTTAGGATTCCATAAGTAGCAGGCTTGCCTCAAAGCAAGCAATGACTGTTTTAATCCGCGTTCGAACACCTAGCGCTCGTCCATATCCGAAGGCCCCATCCGCGTCCGAATGCCCCGCCACATTCCCACACCGAGCACTATTAGTGACCTCAAGCCCCGCCCCGTCCGCATCCAAATGCTCCGCCCTGTTTGCACGCCTAGCTCCTTCAGCGACCTCACGGCCAACCCCATCGACAACCTCACACCTAGCTCCGTTCGCACTTTCAGGTATGACCTATTGCCTATCTTTTGAAAGATGTCAAAGAAACCAAACGAAAATGACCATTCATGACATGTTTAAGTTCTAAATGTTAAACCACATATTTTTGTTAAAATTTTGCGTACTTAATCTGGAAGTGTATTCAAATGGTGTGTACTTAAGCGGAAAGTTACTATAGAAGCCAAATAAAATGATTGAGTCATAAATAACTTAAATGAAATCGCCATTTGGATTAAGATTAAATATCTTCTATTCCTCAACAAAACAAAACACCTCTTGTAGTGTGACATACCACACAACCGGCACATACTTAGGTGCAAAGCCCCTATGCATGCTAGGATTATGATTTTCTTTTTTTGTGCATGTGGTTAATGTTGTGGTGTGATGTCATTAGATTGTCTACATTGTGAGTACTTACTCTTAAGTGGATAAAGTAAAGATATACTTGCTTTTTCTACAGGTGGCCGTGTCTAAGAGGGGATAAAATAAGTCATAATTATCTAACAACATTTGCTTGCAGGCACTACTTAAACCCCATAAAGAGACATGCCCAATAGAATAGAAACAGAACTTGGCACTTTAAGTGCCAGACAATTTTGTATGTTTCATGATTTACATATAAATTGCTTCTAATCCTCTTTATGTTTCACAAACTTGAGCCTTTTACTAAAAATATATTTTTTAGACTTATGACATATCTTAGCATATGGGATATAGTTACAGGAGAGGTGGATTAGAAGGATGATTCTACCATAGGTGAAGCCCAAGACCCACCTAGAAGTCAAATCTTGAAGACCCCACATGCTGAGTCTGTAATATTTTGACTGGGTTATATAATGGCAAACAACTTAACTTCCAACAATGATTATAAAAATTTTGTCATCATTTGCATTCATGTTTCTTGTTGATTTTATATATACATACAAGTTTTGATTATTTACTGAATGCGCATTAAAAATGCATGTTCTTTTTTAGGTTTGTTCACTTGCTTTTGCTTGGTGGTAGTCAAGACATATGTTGTGCAGTAGGCCTTAGGACAAAATTAATATCTCTACATATTAAAAGATTTAAATAAGAAAATTAACCATAGGTCAACATATATTTTTCTACCAAAACATGCATGGTTTATTCAAGTCACACTTTTAAATAAAAAATAAAATAAAATGATCATGCATGGCCAGTATGTCACATGTAGAAAGCATTCACTTAAGAATCAGATAATAAAAATTTATATTTCAGTGAGCCACAATAATCTTACATGCCCTAACCCTAATGTGAACTCCTAATTAAAGCAAACATAAAAAATAACCAAAAGGACAAAACAACCCTCCTCTCCGCTAGGATGTGGACCCCACCCCCAAGGGGGAGGCCAAGTGAGTCTGCGGGTCAGCAGGCTTGCGCCTGATGTAGATGTGGAGCCGGCCCAAGGTTGGTCTGATTGGATCTGTCTGGGCATATCAATACCCCGCTCCCAAATAACTAACTTGTCCTCAAGATGGAAAGACAAAAATTGATGTTGTACCCTCTCATAAGGCTCCCATGTCGCATCATAATATGGAAGGTCATTCTGCTTGATCAACACCTCATTTACCCCTCCTCTCTGGTGCACCCCTTGTAACTCAAGGGGTTTCAATATCACTTCCAAATATATAGTCAATGTTGTTGGCAACTCCGAACTCATTATGTGATGCCCTACAACTCTCCTCAACTGTGATACATTAAACACTAGATGTATGGTGGCATTAGGGGGCAACCTCAAATGATACGCCACTACTCAAATTTTCTCTATCTAATAGACGCCAAAATATCTTGGAGCTAGCTTCTTGTTCCTCCTGTTAGCAACCGTCCTTTGTTTATAAGGTCCTAAGCTTCTGGAACACCCTATACCCTGCTTCAAACTGAATATCCTTCTTGTGCCCATTCACCTATTTCTTCATAATCTATTGCGCCCTCAACAGATGCCTCTTCAATTCTTCCAACAACTTGTCCCTCTCCTCCAAGTACTCCACTGAAAAAATTGAGGTGCTACTCTACCCAAAATGCACCAGGTGAGGTGGATCTCATCCGCACAACACTTTGAATGGGGTCATCTGAGAAGCAGAATGATATGAAGTGTTGTACCAATACTCTGCGCCCATGCTAACCACTTGGTCCACAACCGAGGTGTCTCCGACACAAAGCATCGTAGGTATGTCTCAAAGCTCCTATTGACCACCTCCGTCTGCCCATCTTTCTGCATGTGGTAGGCGGTTCTCCTATTCAATAATATCCGATGTAGTTTGAATAACTCCCTCCAAAAGTGACTAAGGAACACCTTATCCCTATCAGATATTGTCGCCTCTAATATCCCACGCAATCTGACCACCTCCCTGATAAAAACTGATGTCACTATCATTGTTGTATAAGGGCGTCGTAGAAGATTGAAATGAGCATACTTACTCAGTCTACCCACTACCACCAGAATCACTGTGAACTCTTCCGATCAGGTTAATCCATCTATGAAATTCAAGGATACCTCCTCCCACACCCAACCTGGTAGAGCTAAAGGCTTAGTAATCCTCCTGGAGACATGGTCATGTACTTGTTCCTCTAACAAATCTCACATATGGCTATCATCTCCTCCGCATCTTTGTGCATCCCCTTCCAATACAACTCTGAGGCGAGTCTCATGTACATCTTTTGCACCCCTAAATGACCCCCAATAATGCTCCCATGGAACTCTTGCAATAGGTGTGGAATATGGACTGATATCCTAAGCATCACAAATCTCTCATGGTACAGAAGCTTCTCACCATCTAAAGAATACCCTAGGTGGCTACTCCCCTCCTTCAATAAATCAGCCCTAATCCTTCCCAACTACTCATCCCATGCACTCTCCTCCTTAATGGCCTCCCAATCCAGCATCAATGGTATCGACACTGTTATTGCTTGTAACTCCCCCATATATCTGAACAAGGCATCTATTGCCTTGTTCTCCATCCTTGTCCTATATTGAATTTCAATATCATATCCCAGCAACTTTGACGGCCATCTCTGGTGCTCCTCGGTCACCATCCTCTATTCTAACAAATACTTCAAGCTCCGGTGATCTGTCCGTCCTGACAATGAAATGCTGACCAAATAAGTAGGGTCGCCACTTCTGGATGGCTAACACAATGGCCATCAATTCCCTCTCAGACTGATTTCAACTCGACCCTAGCTGTCAGTACCTGGCTGAAATCGGTGATGGGTCGATGGCTCTACACAAGTACTACGCCCAATCCATATCCCGAGGCATCTGTCTCCACTATGAAGACCTGAGTGAAATCGGGTAGGGCCAAGACCGGTACAGTTGCTATGGCCTTCTTCAAGCTCTCAAAACCTGTTGTGGCCGCCTCTTCCCATAAAAAACTATCCCTCTTCAGTTGTTCTGTCAGTGGCCATGCGATGGTGATGTACGCCTTCACGAACCTCCTGTAAAAGCCTGTCAGTCCTAGGAATCCTCTTAACTCTATGCGATTCTTGGGAACTAGCTATCTCAATATAGCCTCAATTTTGGCACAATTTGCTGCCAACCCTCCTTTGAGACTACATGCCCCAAGTATTCCACACTGGCCTAGGCAAAACAAAATTTCTTCAGATTAGTCCTCAGCTGGTGCTCATGTAACACCTCTAAAGTCCTCCTCAAGTATTCCCAGTGCTTCTCCTCTGACTTGCTGTAAACCAGGATATCATCAAAAAACACCAACACAAATCGCCTGAGATCTAAAGACCTTGTTCATGAGGGACTAGAAAGTGGTTGGAGCATTAGTGAGACTAAAAGGCATCACTAGAAATTCATAATGCCCTTCATGAGTTCTAAAAGCATTCTTTGGCACATCCTCCCTTTTCATCATGATCTGATGATACCCTGACTTCATATATATCTTGGTGAAGTTAACTGTTTTACTCAACTGCTCCAAGAGCTCATCTATCACTGAGATGCGAAACTTATCTGGCATAGTTTCCTTATTCACTGCCCTGTAGTTCACAAAAAACCTCCAACTCCTATCTTTTTTCTTAACCAAAAACACTGGGGTAAAAAAAGGCCTAACATTGGGCCTGATAATCCCTGCTTCTAACATCTCTCTAATCAATTTCTCAATTTCATCCTTATAAAATTAAGGGTACCGGTAAGGTCTGCCACTGATAGGTGACACTAGGAGTGTAAACGAGTCGAGTCGAGAATTTGCCTTATCAAGTCTGGCTCATTTAATCCTTAATGAGCTCGAGCTCGATTAGTGGGCTCGAGATCGACTCGTTTAGAAAACATCAAGCTTGAGCTCGACTCGAAAGCTCGAGCTCGTTTGAAAAGCTCGAGCTCGAGATCGAGCTCGTTTGAGAAGCACCAATGCATGTGATGCGTATTATTATATATAAAAATAATATATATATATAATTATATCGAGTGGCTTGATAAGCTTTCGAGTCGAGTCAGGTTGAGATAGAACTCGAGCTCATTTATCATACGAGCTCGATTCTAGGCTCGAGCTCGAAGCTCAATAAGCTCAGCTCGCGAGCTCGTTAACGAGTCAAGTTCGAGCAGACTCAGCTCACTTACACCCCTAGGTGACACACCTTCCCTTAAGGTGATAGCATACTCCTATTCCCTTGGTTGTGGCAATCCCCGAGGTGGCTAAAAAACTTCACTGAATTATTGAATCAATGATTGCACTAAAAGAGGAATGTCCCCACCCTCCTCCAATCTAATCCCCTCCACCCTGTATAGCTCCACCATATAACCTTCCCCCACCTATTATATGCTTCTCACCATGGTTTTAAGTAATAGCATGGCTTCGGAGAGCCATGCATCTCCCTTGATCACTATCCTTCTCCCTTCCACCACCAACTCCATCGTTAATGCCCTCCAGTTGACCTTGGTGTCCCCCAAAGTCTGCAGTCACTTCATCCCCAAGATGACATCAGTGCTACCCAACTACAATGGGAGAAAATCTTCCCTCACCTATACCCCTTATATGGTCAACACCATTCCCCTACATATCCCTTGGCCCGCCTCCACCTTTCCTATACCCATCATCACTCCATAACACCTTGTATTACTAATGTCACCCCCAATTTGCCCACGACCTGGTTAGAGATGAAAATGTGGGTAGCCCCACTGTTCATCAACACCACCACCGTCTATTTGTTATCTCCTGTTCACCTTCATGGTATGATTTGGAGTGAATCCTACCACTGAGTGCAGGGAGATCTCTGCCACGTGTAGATGCAGCTTGTCCTCTAACTCTCTCTCTCTCTCTACCTCACTCTCACATCCCTCCTCAATTTTCTCATCATCACAGATTGTGAGAACCTAAAGAGTTCAATCCCTACATCTATGCCCTGGAGTATACTTCTCATCACATCTAATGCATATTCTCTTTTCCCTCTTCTCTTGCAGCTCCCTCTCAGTCAGTCTTTCGAAGTTCTCCCCACTTCCTCCTACGGGCTTCTCTACCTGGGAGTCCCATGAAGATTTCCCGCTATATGCCCCTTGGATGCTAGAAGGGTGGTAGTCATCCGGTAAGAGCCACCTGAACTGCTGCCTTTGTTTCCCCTCTCCTGATACCTCTGATCATCCACTAATTGTGCCAGCTACATAACCTCTCCAGAGTCACGAGGCCTCATGACCCTCACTACCATCTGAATCTCTAATTTGAGTCCTTCAATAAAATTCCCTTCCATAACAGTCTATGATAATCGATCCAATAGACTTGTCAAGTACTCAAATCTTGCATGATAACCTGTCACTTATCCTTCTTGTACTAATAAAAAGAACTGCTCATAGAAGTCCCCTCCCCTGTTGGTTCAGAAAACATTCCAATAAGTATTCCTTGAACTCCCTCCAACTTCGTATGGGCCTCATATCTCTCCACTGGTACCAATACAACACGTTACTTCTAAACATAATCTAATTGACATCAATTTCTCGTCCTCCGTCAACCCATTGACTATGAAATACCTTTCCACCAATCTGCATCCTATCTTTCAAAAATGGGCATCTTCAGCTTCTACGCCTTTGGATCTCCCCCATTTCACTTGAATCCTCCATAATTTCCCCTTTCCCAAATGTTTGGTCTTCCCCAAGTGTCCCGATCCTCCCTTCCACACTCATACTCATACCCCTCTTCACCTTCTCCTCTCCTCCCTTCAAAATCAGCACCCCTCCTACCATAACCACACCTCTTTCCATGCCTCCCACCTCTCTCCTCAATGATCTCCATCTCGTTTTCCCTCCTACAAATTTCAGAATTCATATTTCTCCCTACTGGACCCCTTGCCTCTGATGCCGTCGTTTGATTTTGATTTTCTAATATCTTCTTCACCATCTCGTGGAGATCCGAAACTTGACCTTCCATGGCTGAAATTCTAACCTCCACTGTTGCTTTCATTTGACTCATCTCCTCTTTAAAGAGTTCTTCCAACGCATCTACTTTCTTGGCCGCCATCAATGCCTGGATTTTTATAGATTCAAAATTTTGGATCTTGACCCCAAAAAACAGCAAATAGCCCCACTTCTGGCCAAGAAACAGCCACAAGATACAGTTGATCTTCAGTTCGAGAGGAGGATCTATCTCTCCCAATCCCTAGACTCCGCTAGAGCCTAAGACACCAACTCCAAGAAAAAAACAACCACAATAATCTTGCATGCCCTAACCCCAATACGAACTCCTAATTAAAGCAAACATAAAAAATGACCAAAAGCACTAAACATCCCCCCTCTCTCTTCCCTAGGATGTGGACCCCACCCCCAAGGGGGCGGCCAAGTGAGCCTACAGGTCAACAGGCTTGCGCCTATTGTAGGTGTAGAGCTGGTCCAACGGCTAGACTGGTATGAGATACATAAAAAATCAAGCCTCTTACTAAACCTAACAGTGAAGTTGTTCCATGAGAAATCTTGAGCCTAAAAATTTATAAATAAATAAATTAAAAAAAAAAAACAATTCTTGAGCCAAGATTAAAGATCGCCTGGAGCCTATTTTTAAGGCAAAAATATCTTCTGTTACTACTATTATTGATATGAAGAACAAGTTAATTGATTGATTATGGTGTTTATGTAAGATTTTCTCTAGATATAAAAGTTGATCCACATGTTCCAAAAATGGTCTACTATTTTTACGAAGTACAGGTTGAGTTTATTTTACCATTGTTGTCATTGATAATGATTAAGGGATTTTTTATAGTATTATCCCAAGAAATATATACGATTCAGTATGATAGCCAGATCCAAAGTCTCCAAATTCTACTTCCTATATCTACTCCACACATCTAGAATATTATAGGATTTATTTCGTTTAATTATTAGAATTATGTTTGTTTTAAATTAGAAGATAGAATTATTAAGACTATATATTTAGATCATATTTAAATTTTAGTCTTACCTTGTAACTTTATTTCTATAAATAGGAGTTTTATGGCTTATAAATAATTATTGAATAATTAATTGCATATGAAAATATTCTAGCTCCATTTATTCTCTCATCTCTTTCTCTCTCTTAATCAGCTAGCTTTTCCTATTCTTCCATCATCTCCTTCCACCTGATAGTTTCTCACAAAAGTTGAATCTGGTGCTAAAGTATCCATCCCCGCTACAATACTGCTATAGCACTGGTCCCCACTACAATGTGGCCGTAGTTCGGTTGTCTTCAAACTGCAATTTGATTCCAAAGACAAATTCAAGGAGAAGAGGAAGAAAACAAAGGCCATCATCAAATTGGTATCAACTTAATTTAGGGGTGTAAGTGAGCCAAGCCAGCTCGAGCTAACTCATTTATGAGCTCGCGAGTCGAGCTCGAGCTCGAGCTTGAGCCGGCTTGGCTCGTGAGCTCGCGAGCCGACTCGAACAAACATTAATATTTTAAAATAATTTTATTTTATTATTAAATTTTAATATTAAAAAAATTAATAAAAACAACCTAAATTTTATTTAAATGTTAAACATTTCAGATTTTCTTCTAAATTTTGACTAAGTTTTAAAAATTCCGCCTAATTTTTAAAATCTCGCCTAAATTTAAAAATTCCCCCCATGGCTCGCGAGCCGGCTATGGCTAGTTTACAATGAGATGAGCTCGAGTTCGAGCTCGCTTTCCATTTAACGAGCCGAGCACGATAATGGCCTAAACTCGACTCGACTCATTTACACCCGTAACTCAATTTTTTACTCTATATCCATTATCTAAGAACACTTTCTTCTTCAAGCCAGTAACATCCAGGTTATAATCGAGACAACTAGCCACTATTTCAAATTCCATCCTCTTATTATTGCATGTGGGTCAACATAAATATCAGTGTTCATACAAAAGATCCTTACAGTTGGGATAAGACTTACGATAATAATAAAAATAATAATAATGATTATGATACATAGGATTATAAAAACATTACTAAAAGACAATGTATGAAAAATAAAATATGGATATAAACGTCTGCTGGTATATTATTTCACAGATATACACCCACAAACAAACACACAAGAGTTTAGTAGAAATACAAAATTTTATTAAGCTGGAGAAGCCTCAATATTTTGGCTTGGTATAGAAAAGGGAGGTTTGATTCGAATAAATTTCTCTTATAGCACAATATTTTCACAATATCCATGCAATGTTATATTATTAGGCTTTTTAAACGTATGTTGCACTGCTTTAAAGAGTTTTACGTCAAGTAATGTTTTCTGCCTGGAAATTTGCTGTGCTCCCTTTTTGCCCTGTTATGGCATGCAACAGAGAAAAATACAAGCTAAGAAATTTTAGATTAGCGCATGTGATCTAATTATGGCTTTATATTAAAGTTCTTGGCCTCTCAGGTTTGAATTTATGCATTTCTGTGGAAGTATTAACGGTTCCAATTTGAAACCATACTCTTAAGGAGATAAACTCCAAAGAGAAGTGCAGTCACAGGCAAAGAGAAGCACTAAGGCGCTTCATACTTACATTTGTGGACAGCACAAGTTGTCGATCAAGGCCAAGCCAAATGACGAACAAAGGCTGTAGGAACTGATGTCCTAGCATGCAACTGTTTGAATACAGAACAACTTGTGCATGATTCCATTAGTACTGTAAGACCATCTATAGCTATTTTATTCATGGTTTCCACACTCTCAAAGGTAATGTAGAAGAAATCAGTAAGTAGCCCAATAAGCCCTTTGTTTAACCATGCCACATAAAATTTTGAACGATAATAGGTAAGTGTTGTTGACGTTTGAGATTTCAATGATCATGAGTTTCATAATATTCTGGCCAAGAAGATACTGCGAGAGAAGCAGATCGTGAAGAAGGTGAAGAGGGTGAAGAGGCTGGGGGGAGAGAGAGGGGAAGAGAGAGAGAGAGAGAGAGAGAGAGAGGCTTGGCTTATTCCCCTTATATGTTGCCTTAGGGTGACCCAAGGAACTGCTGGTTCGAAGTGTTTAACTCTTGCTTACCTCTCCTATGGTCCAAAAAAGTCCCTTATATAGCATTGCACAAATATTTATTTTTGAAGGTTTTGCCACGAAACAAAGCTATTCAGTCACTTGAGAGCTCTAGATGCTTCTCTACAACTAACAATTTCCCCCAATCCACCTTATTTACTAGTGCTAGATTAGCAAAACAGCTATGATGAAGACATAAGTAGAGATATGGCCACATGGCGAGTGTTGAGAAGCTAGTTAGGTGAGGTGGTTGTCGAGTGAGTTCTCTAATGGTTGCATACGAATTTCTCTGTTAATGAAACATAACGTTACTAGCAAAAAATCTTCTAAGTAAGAGTTAGAGAACCTATTGAGGAGACCTCGGTGAGTATTGTTGACCTCTGTATAATAAAAAAAAAGAGAAGAAACGAAATGAAATGCATACTTGCCCTTACCCGTCGGGTCCAAGAATTCCTCCGCAAAATCTGGCTCAAATCCCGCCGAGGCACTGTTCCTTCGACGCCGTTCACGTCGTTTCTCCGCAAATCCTGCGACGACGGCTTCGATCGCCTCCCATTTGCTTCTATAAGAGGGAGACGAGCTCTTCTCCTTTCACGGACACCTCCCGACCTCCTACTCTTTCACGCTCGGCTGCTCACACGAAGCTCTCCCGAGCTCTCTCAATCCCGCCCTCACTCTCTTCCCATCGCTACTCTGACATCTTCGTGGTCGATCGACTTCGCTCCTCCGTCGATTTTCCCTTCGTGTTGTTCGACTCTGCTCACCTGACCAAACCGGAAGTTACGACATTTTTGGCGGAAGTAAGAACAGAAGCTCGCCGGCAGTGAAGATAACTTTCTCCCTGTCACGCATCTCCGGCTCCACTCCGGCGACGACTTTCCCCTTCCGGTCGATCGGAAGTTACGACACTTGGATCGGGAGCCACGATCAGAAGCAAAGAACGGGAGTTCGCTGGTGTGAAGTTAACTTTCTACCTTTCGTGCGTTCCTCCGGCTTCTCCGTGGCTGTTCGACGTCGCCCCTTCGTCGACGCTCCCCTCTTGTCCGACCGGAAGCAACACGAGCTCACTGACAATGAAGGTAACTTTCTCCCTTCACGCACGCTTCTCGGCCAAATCCCGTAAATCTCCCGAACAGAGAGAGTGGGTAGGGAGAGATCTAATTTATTTTTATTAATTGTTTTTTAATTGTAATTATCTTAATTAATTTTAATTAATTACAATTATTATTTTTAATTAATTATAATTATTATAATTAATTATTTTTAATTTTAATTAAATTATTATAATTAATTTAATTAATTATAATAAATTTTAATTAGAATTAATTTTAATTAATTATAATTTATAAAATTAATTATCATTGATTAATTTTAATTAATTATTATTTATTAAAAATTGATTAATATTAATTAATTGTAATTAATTATAAATTAATTATAATTAATGATTTTTTAAATTAATTTTAATAAATTTTAATTAATTATATTAATTAAGCATAATTAATTATAATTAATTAAAAAATAATAATTTCTTAATTAATTATAATTAATTAATAATAATTATAATTAATTCACAAAAAATGCTCGTGTCTTCTCCTACCTCAAGCCGTGCCCTCCACCGCCAGTCCGCCAGCCCCAAAGGTACAATTTCTGGAACCTAGGCTCTCTCTCTTACCTCGACATGCGTGTCGAGTCGGTGGTCTGCCTATACACGCCTTTATTGCGTGTGGTGGGAGGGGCAACCGGCGCGACACCCACGACAAGGTAGGCGAGCGACCCTTGGTTCCAAATCCTTCTTTGGCGTTCGTGGCGCACCGGAAAACCGCCTATACACGCCTTTATTGCGCGTGGTGGGAAGGGACCCCGGTGCGACACCTACGGCGAGGCGGGGTCACTTATAAGTACCCCCGAGCGGGGGGAAAGCAAACTGCGCATTTTTAAACGAGCCACCAACAAAGCCCGCGAAGGTACGAACTCTCTAAACTCAGATTTCTCGCATCGTTGTTTGCAGCAGACCAGAAAAACTCCTATACACGCCTTTATTGCGTGTGGTGGGATGGGACGCCGGTCTGATAATTACGACGAAACGAGCAATCGCCTAAACTCTACTTCGGCGTTCATGGCGCACCGGAAAACCGCCTATACACGCCTTTATTGCGCGTGGTGGGAAGGGACCCCGGTGCGGCACCTACGGCGAGGCGGGGTCACTCATAAGTACCCCCGAGCGGGGGGAAAGCAAATTGTGTCATTTAAACAGGTACCGTCAAAGACCCCATACACGCCTTTATTGCGCGTGGTGGGATGAACAAAAAAAATCACGGCCGCGGTGTCCTTGTCAGAAGGGCACCTACCATACACGCCTTTATTGCGCGTGGTGGGAAAGGCCCAGTTTCTCGTAGTTTTCCCCTAAACGGGGGAGACGCAGGGAGGCTGCCGAAATTTCGGGTGAAATCGTACATGAGCTTGATTGAACTCAAAGAACAATGGTGGACTTGTGAACTTGATTGGACCAAATTGACATAAAAGAATTCAAACTCAAATGAACTAAGTATTATGGACATAAACTCAATTTGAACATGAACTTGGACTCTCATTTGAACTTCAATTTGAACTTGAGCTTGAGCTCAATTCAAAGGACTTGATTTGAACTCAAGTGAGCTTACAATTGGGACATGCATTTGAGCTTGATTTAAATTAAGTGAAAGGGACTTATGAACTTCAAAATGACATAAAGAGTTTTAATTCAATTTGAATGAAAAATACAAGAGGACACTATAATTTGAACCTCATGACTTGAACAATCATGAGGACTTGTAACTTGAACAATCATGACTTGAATCAAAGCTCAACCAAGAGAATTTCATTCAAGCTTGACTTGAACAGTTAAACTCAAGCAAAGACCTGGATAGATCACAAGGACTTTGACATCAAACTCAAATCTGCAACAAACTCAAGCGAGCTTTGCTTGAATATAAATAACAATGATTTTTTTGGACCTAATATGGTTGAATGAAAGGAAACTCAAATCAAACTTGATTTGAATTTGAGTATTGATTTGAGTATTAAGTGGATAAGATTTCAACTATGTGAATATAAGTAAGAGAGCTTGCAAGAACTTAAGGAGACTTGAATAATCTATAAAGAGAATGAAATGATTGTAACATCCCACTTGCAAGTGGAGGGATTTTTCACGCAAGAAAATATACTGGTCTCTTATAAGCACAAGGAAATTGGCACCTAAATGAATGTGGCAAGTGGGTGGCTAATACATGTGAAGCAATCAACAATGAACACAATCAACCTGATGGTTAATAACGATCTGCTTATAGACACATCGACCTCTTATGGATCATTGAAATTCATATGTCATGAATCCAACGAATCACTAGCAAACATGAATGAGAGAGTCGTAATGAGTTTAACCCACCTACGAGTCATTCATATAAGCAAATACATCTCTCCCCTACAAGCAAGTGCAATCATCAAACCACCTGAGATTGGTGAAATGGTGGATTTGATGCAAGAGTCATGGTTCTTCTACAAACACTCCTAGGAGCTCGTAGTAGATACGACAATCCCCACCAAGTCAATGGACTATAGAAATGAACAGTTGTAAGGTGTACGACTCCTACTCATATATAACAACCAAAAGATCTGCAACACATACGATATTTCTATGAAGACAAATGTATGCGCCACATGCCACCCAGAAGTAGATGCAGAAAGACTTCAGTAAATACAGTATCCTGAAGGCAATTTCAGTTTGTGAAGAAATACATCTACCTGTCCACTCATAATAATGACGGATGTACTACATGAGCCAAACAACTACAACGAATACAAGCATCTACGAACCAAGGCAGGAGATTAGTTAGTGCACTATGACCCGCCTACAAAAATCAACAAATAGTGCACGACAGTCTACCTGTACGAGGCAGCGAACAATTCTATCCAGAAGCTGCTACGACACGCCACCGGATCCGCAACTTCTATGCAAGCGGACAGAAGGCGTCTACAATTATTTCAAAGTACCCCTGCACGTGCACTATAAAGTGTATACACATAGGTACACTAAAGGGAAAGTACAATCTCAACCCGCATGGGCCCCGGCGAGCGTGTTATTGGTACACACGTGACGTCTAGGGATGCTGCGCGGGTTGACAAGTGAATTCTAGTTCGAACCCGATCCTCCTATATGGGTCAATATGAGTCGACAAGGTTCGAACTCTCAAACAAATATACGGTTGCTACGACCGGTATATTTGTCTTAATATATTCATATTAGGCCTTTAAAGCCTATAACAAAGAGAATTCACTCATGAGGGCATAAAGCCTACAAAATCCAATCCTCTGTCGACAACCCGACAGAGTTGACAGGGTTCAATCAACAAAAGAGAAATGACCCGAACACCCCGATGATGGCCGTGTTGAATGTTTATCTCAACCGGAGGGGTTCACAAATGTTTTCAGATGTCTCCTAAATATCCAAATGTCTATTAAAATCCAAAACTCCACCCAAAACTGCACAAAAATCCCAAAACTCCATAAAAATCCCAAAAATCCAGAAAATTCTCAAAAATCTCAAATTCCAGAAAACTTCACAAAAATCTCAAAATCCCAAAATCTCAAAAATATTTAAAATCTGAAATCTATCCATCAAAAACTTAAAGCAAAATCTATCCACCCTCCGCAACAGTTTGCCGGGGCGGACAAATTAAAATCTACTTTTGCTCACAAATAGTCAAATGCCTAGTCGAAAATATCACTAGGATCCATTCTCAAACAATATCTTGCCAGTATGGACGTGGTACGTGTCCTCTAACCGGCGGTTTGCCGCCAAATGGCACCGCAGGGTAAACGGTTATGACCCGGGGCCCTCTGAACCGAGTGGTTTTGCCGCCAAATGGCACCACGAAATACCGGTTATGGCCAGCGCCGATACGCTCCTTAATGACATCAAATCCTTGAGATATGAATCAATAGGATATGATCGATAGGGCACAAAGCCCTCTGTTAGCTAAGGTGGATTCAAATTTGTCCCCTTAGACAAACATTCAACCCCGGTCTACAAGGTCCCCTTGAACGAAGCAACCCATGGCTGCCGACAAGGATCCTTCTATCAGGTTGGGTCGACTACCTCCTTTGACTAAGTAGACCAGGGACCACGATGGCCCGGGACGACGGAACCATGGGATCTTGATCGGGTCCATCATCCATTCCCCCACCATCCGCTTTAAGTGCACGATGGTGAAATTTCTATTTTAAATACCAAACTTTCCAAACCAATTCTTCAATTCCCAATATCCAAACCCTTCAAATTTCAAACTTCCAATCCTCAATACCAATACTCATTGCTGCTACTATATGCCAGATAACACGTATTTATACGTATCTGATTGACGACTAGCCTTAATCGAAAGTTCTCTCTCGTGATCGGGAGGGGTAATTAACTATAGGGGCTTGCGCCTATAGGAAACCAGAACTCAGATCATAAAGTCCTCGCAAAATGAGGGCGAAATCTCTGGGTAGTGTCTTATCTACAAACCCATCTGCCTTCCAAAATTTACCTCGGAACTTATTACGTTAAAACTCCATCGCTGAATAAGAAAAGCGAGTGGAGGCCGGGGCCGAATTTTCGGAGCCCACAAGTATAAAGAGTGAAAGAGAATCAAAAGAGTAAAGTATACTCAAAAGTATCAAAAAATGTTCAAAGATCCTCAATGTGTGAAAAAATATTCAAAATGTGTCTCTTCATCATTTATTTATAAGATTTAGAGGGTTACATGAAATGCTAAACATAATAAAAATAAAGTACAATATTAATTATGACCCATTACAGATTATACATGGCATGTGGCATGTGGCATGAACGCATATGTGTCTAAGTGACTCTGAGTCCTTAAAGTAGCTTTCAATTACAAGGAAAATCCCTTGGGCAAGTCTTCAAGGACAAGTCATTGCAAGACGAGTCTATGTGAGCGAGCCCCTTGGATGCGGAGGCGAATCCTTGGAGGGTGTTCTTCATCATCTGGGCATGAATGGCGAATCATTCAACATTACAAAGGATTGTTCAAGTCTAGGGGTCATAATCATGGGCCCTATAGAGCACACTACTTATAGCTAGATCAGGGGATGAGAATGGTGAATTGATGGTTTGGATAATGGTGAGTGGCCCTGGGGAGCTAATCTTCGTTAAGGCGAATGTCTCTCTCGAGCTTAAGAAAATCAGTATGAGTCCCTTGATGTGCATACCAGGGGCAACTTCCTGGTTTTGTCGATTTGAATAAGTCGTGTTCCTTGCAAGTGAGTGGCATAGGCAGACAATGAAACTGCTTTGAGAAATTTCTCCTACTGAAACTTGTTAGGAACCTATGAAATAACTACAAGGAGATGTATGAGTATGCTTTTAATTCATCAATTTACTTCTCTTTAATAGATACGTACCAAAAAGGACAAGTGAATTTATGACAAGTATTTAACGTTTTTACTGAATAGTAAAAAAGAGAGAAAGTACAAGTTATTGCCATATTATCTCAGACATCGAGCAAATTCCTCGTCATGACAGTAATTTGACCCCACTTTCTCTTTCTTTCTATAAGTATTGGCCTGAGGTGTGTCATCTCATTACTTCTGATCTTTTATTGACAATTAGCTTGCTCAAGAACATTGAAATGGACCCTGTCGAGCTTGCTATGTTTAGTTTTAAACATGTGAAGATGGAAGCGCTTCCCAGACATAAATAGGAGGAAGAGAGGAAGATGGGGTCACCAATGAGCAAGGTGATGGATGCTGAGGTGAATGCCCTTCAGGACACAGGACTAGTGGAGCTGATGGCTCCAACACCTATTTTGGAAGGTGGAGGCGACCAAGGTATCATTGACAACTAAGTCGCCATCCTTAGTGTCACTGGTGGTGGTTTTGCCAACTATGAAGAGTCCAAGGACATTGATCCTCTCCTCGAGCTCCAAGAACGTAACTTCAACCACCAAGCGAGCGAAGCATCCTCCTACGGTGCGACCGTGCGACCAACAGAAATGATGGCCATTGAGGATTTGGCCCCCATGGTGAAAATAAGAAGAATTATTTACAAATTCTTGAGAGAGTATTGTTCAGTGGAGTTTGAACTAAGGGTATGCCTCTCCTCGAGTGAGTTATTAGTGTATCCATCAAGTGAGTTTGAGGCACTGGCGTTAACGCAATGGGCTCCTGGCTTATACAAAAAGACGGGAGTCCTTCATAATAGATTGCTAGCCTTTTAAGTTGTTGGATAAAGTTTTTTGAGACGTTGATCTCTCACTATTACCTAAATATCCGCATGACTTCATTAGCTATTCAGAAGATAGCATTCTCTACCAATGAAAGAAGTTTTCTTAAGCAACATTCTTAACAATATCAATTCTTCTTAGTAAGTTAACTCAACGCCAAATAAACAAAGATGGGTAACTAGCACTATCCGCTGCAAGTACTAGATATGTCAACAACTGATTCATGACAATGTACTGAAATTACTCAAAGTAAGATATAAATGAACTTATCAACACCAAGATATTGTAATGTAAAAATTGGCAAATGTCATCTCATCCACATTGGTTTTATCATATTTCCAGCATAAAGCTTATTAATTCAAACTATATAAGAATTCTTTCCAAAATATAGTATTTTTTTCAAAGAAAATGAAATATAAATGAAGGTAAAACATGAAGGAAAAAAGGCAATATTAAGAAAAAATTTCTACCTAATCGAGCAAGTCGGTTGATCCATCCTGGGATTTGCTGCCTAGTCAACCTCAGACATAAATCTTCGGTAAAGTGGTTGCAGTTTTTGGAGATTAGGTGATATGTATCCCCGTAATATTCTGCAGACATGGATTCCATGAATGTTCGAAACTCTAAAGGTGTCATGTTAATGTATCCCAATAAAAGGGAGCATCTGTATACAAAACCAGGGCAGTTCCTGGGTTCAACCTCAAATACACCACTTGTTGGAAAGTCATGAGCCCCAAATCCATACTCTAAGCCATGAACTGTCATGGGGAAGAAACAAATAGTACCAAGTTAACATTCTATTATGTGATCTCATCTAAGAGTTATCATTCGCATACAATTCCATGCTCTAAACAACAACCCAATACTACAATTTCAAGTTCCTAGTGGAATAACTGTAATAAGAGGTTACCAAATTCAATCATCATTATGGCAAGCATTTATGGATAAGCAATATTTTGATAGAAATTTGTTGAGTTAAACATGGCAAAGAAGACAGAAGAAGCAAAAGCTGCATCAAAATTAAATCTTCGCATGATCAAAAAGAGATTGCATTGCCAACTAGTTATTAGTAAAAGAACAAGTGAACTGTTGTTTTACTAAGAAGTGAACCAATAAGAAACGCTTGTAGGCACAAGGATTTTCCTTGCTGAATTTGAATTTCAGCACTTGCAAAAACAGATTGGAGAAGAATTTGAAAGAAATAACAAAAAATGAACCTTTTTTATTGATAAAAGATGAAAGAAAACGAACAAGATATAATGAATCTCCAATTGGAGAGGAGGATCCATCTCTCCCAATCTCTAGCTGATAGCTAGAGCCCAAACAAACCCCAAGAACTCTCCAAAAATCAACAAATATGCAAATAACCTTAAATCTAAACAATCTCATTTATTTAAAGCATACAAATATGATTCCAATTACTAAACAACTCCTCCCTAAATCAAAACCTGCCTAAACCACCCCCCTCCTCTTCAAGTAATGGGCCCTACAAGAAGGCAGGTAGCTGACATGGCTTGGCCGTCTAGAGTAAACTAGACTTAGGGTTGGTTCAGCTAGCCCTCCTTGGGCCGGTTCCGGTCTAACAATACCCCCTCCCAAAGACCCACATTATCCGCAAGGTGGAAAGATAGCTCCTTCCTCAACTTCCTCATTATCACAAATGATGAGAACCTAAAGAGTTCGGTCCTTACACATGTGCCTAGTGTATAACTCTCCTCACATCTGAAACAGAGCCTCTTTACCCTCTTCTCCTGTAACTCCGTTTCTGCGAGCTTCTTGAAGTTGTCTCCAGGTATTCCACCTACACTATTCCCCTTCGAGGTCCCCCGAAGAGCACCCGATGTCAGCTCTTTGGGTGCCAAAAAGGTGGTGGTCATCCTACACTAGCCTCCTGAGCTGCTGCCTCCCGTCCCTCTCTCTAGGTGCCTCTAATCCTCCACTAAATGAGCTAGTTCCATAGTCTCTCTCAAATCACAAAGCCTCATCACACTAATTGTCGCTCGAATATCTGGTTTGAGCCCTTTCAATACAGTCTCTGGGAGTCGATCCAGTCTGCTAGCTAGGTGCTCAAACTGCTCACGATATTCCACCACTATCACCTCCTGCTCAGGGTGAAGAACTGCTCATAAAAGTCCCCTCCTTGGCAAGTTCGGAAACTTTCCAACCAGCAATCATTAAACTCTCTCCAAGTCTGTATTGGTCGCCTTGTATCCTTCCGCAGGTACCATGCCAACGTTTTCCCCTCCAAGCGCATTCCGGCTGTCATCAGTCTCTCCTCCTCTGTCAACATTTTGATGATATAGCACCTCTTCACCTTGTAGATCCACCCATGTACATCCTCTCCTTCAAAAAAATAGGCATCTTCAGTTTCCTCGCCCTCATATCTCCTCTGTCACCCCTGCTTCCTCCAAAGTTTCTCATTCCCCAAGGGGTGGTTCCTCCCAATTGTGTCAATCATCCCTTCTTTGTTCACACCCAAACCTTTCATCACAAGCCCATCTTCTCCCTTAAAATTCAGCACCTCTTCACTCATATTCAGCCCCTCTCCTTTCAAATTTGAGACATCTTCAATCATAATCAAGTCCTCGCCTTTCAAATTCAACCCCCCTCCACTCATGCCCAACCCCCTCACGCCTCTTCACATACCCTCTACCCGACTCATCCCTAGCAATAGGCCCTACGGGAGGCTTTTTTTTTTTTTGCTCCCTCTAAAATATCCACCTCATGATCGTCCCTTCATCTGATTGGCTTAGAGTTTTGCCCACTTCCATAGCTGTCAGCAGCCCCCCCCCCCCCCACCCCCCCCCCCCCCCCCCCCCCTCCCTCCCTCCCTCCCTCCCTCCGACGGCGATGTTTTGCTTTGGCCCTCAAGCAATTTCTTCAGCATCTCCTCTATGATGGAAAATTTCAAGTCGATCTTCTCATAAGCGACTAAAATTTTACTTTTTAAATCTGAAACTTGAGTTTGGAGATCTAAAATTTTATATTTCATTTGTTTGATCTCCCCTTCTAATATTTTCACCATTCTTCCAGCCATAGGTCATCAGATTTTTGTTAAGACTCAAAAATCCGGATTTTCACCCCAAAAATAGCAAAACAACAGTTCAAAGAAGAAAAATTGATGCAGGAATCAACCCAAACAGCTACAGAACTGTCTCGGATAGCACTTTGATACCAATATGATAGAAAACACTTGTAGGCACAAGAATTTCCCTTACTAAATTTGAATTTCAACACTTGCAAAAACAGATTGGAGAAGAATTTGGAAGAAATAATAAAAAATAAATATTTTTATTGATAAAAGAGAAAACGAATACAATGGATCTTCAATTAGAGAGGAGGATCCATCTCTCCCAATCTCTAGCAGGCAACTAGAGCCTAAGAAAACCCTAGGAACCCTCCAAAATTCAACAAATATCCATATAACCCTAACCATAAACAGGGTTTAAAATTGTGTAATGAGAGGCGCGCTTCAGTGCAATTTAGCACATTTAAGCCTCAAAGCCCACGCAATGAATTCAGGATATGAGGTGTACGCCTCAAGTTTACTGAGGCGCACCTCGCCTCAAGGTTAAGAGGCGTCCGCCTCTAAAAATTAAAAAAAAAAACTAATGTACATGCTCGGTACCGCTAGGTATCGCTAGGTACATACTCGGTACCGCTCAGTACATGCTCGGTATCGCTAGGTTCATGCACGGTACCGCTCAGTAAATGCTCAGTACCGCTAGGTATATGCTCGGTGCCGTTCGATACATGCTCGGTACTGCCCGGTATCTTTCCATAAAAATAACTTACGAACTTTAAAAACAAGCATAACTTCAAAATTATTCTTACAATAAAAATTTTTTCAGGGGGTGCTGCCCCCGAAAACCCCCGAAGGGGCACTGCCCCTTGACCCCGCCCGCGACCTGATCGGGCAGGTCGAATCCCGCCAAGGGCAGCTCCCCCTTGGACCCCCGGCAAACCGGTATATTGTTGTATTTATGTTGTCTTATTATTGATATATTTTGATTTCACTTCATATCTTGTGCATTTTTATGTTTTATATATTATTTACTCATTAGTATATACAAAATTTATCATTTTATGTTTACGCAATTTTTTTATTTTGAGGCTTACGCCTCAAAACGCCTTGAGGCTTACGCCTCGCCTCACGAAAAAAAAAAAAAAACCTCATTATCCGATTATGCAATTTTAAACATTGACCATAAACAATCTCATCTATTTAAAACATACAAAAAAATACAATACCGAAAAAGGAAAAAAAATACAAATATGATCCCGTTTACTAAACAACCCCTCCCTAAATCAAAACCTGCCTAAACCGCCCCCTCCTCTTCAAGTAATGGGTCCCACTAGGGTGTCGGCGACGGTCTTGGTATCTAGAGTAAACTAGCCCTAGGGCTGGTTCAACCAACCCTCCTTGGGCCAATTCCGGTCTAACATGAACCAAATTTATTTGGTAGAATATGTTGCTCTTAGTTTTGTTATAGTTCTACACTTACATGTGCAGTGGGCTTAGATATGCATAGATGATCTATCAGAAGTCACAAATTTTATGCGCCAAACTTATAGTTCAGACATTGTCTTATTGCTAATGGGTTTTAAATTTACTTCACAAAAGTGAGTGGGGATGAGGTTTCATTAAAGTTTTTCACATTTCCATCAATAGCCAAACAAGTATGCCATTCAAGATTGCACCGATGAAAAGCTAAATGCTATTCCTTGAGTCTCAAGTAATTAGTTGTGCACATTTTTTATGCTTTTTTTTTCATTCAGCTGCAGTTAAATTACCTCAATAGCAGTATTTAAAGCTAGAACATTATCATCACTGATAAAGTTGTTGCGACCTGGAATATTCGCAGCGACAGAGAAATATAAAATTTAATGTCTTAGTTTTGTATGAAAATCCAGCACACTATCAGATAAAAAAGGTGTAGTGTTCATAAGAGACCAGATTTTTTACATGGAAACCCTAAAAAATGGGGAAAAACCACGAGGTCTAGCCCAGTTTGAATGAATCCACTAGTATTTTTTGTCGATTACAAATGAGGCCCTTACTTGGGGAAAAGACCTTGGCTTGATGTAGAAAATATACATTATATAGAGTGCATTACATGGTGGGAATTGAAAGAATCAAAATTGACATGTTTGTTTGGTCGGCATGACCATAATTGGTGGGTGACAGAGGTCGGAAATACCATAGTCAGGTGACGGTGGTCGAAAGAACTGTAGTAGGCAAACGACGGAGGTCGAGAAGGCTGTTATTAGGCAACGGAGGTCGGAAGGACCGTAGTCGGAAGGCGACGGAGGTCGAAAAGGCCGTAGTAGGGGTCAACATGCAACGGAGGTCGAAAAGACCGTTGTCAGGCAATGGAGGTTGGAAGGATGGTAATCTGGTAACAGAAGTCAGAATAAACATAGTCAACAGGCGACGGAGGTTAGAAAAATCGTCGATAGTCAGTGGTCGGGTGTAAATCCTATAACAATTGGTGGCCGGGCGAAAGTCTGGCGCTAGTCGGTGGCCAGGCAGAAATACGACGATAGTCCAGCGACGGTCAGTAGTCCGAGGTGGGTGAGGAGGAGACTGGTGGCAAGAGAACTCTAGTTTCTCTCACTTCCTTCTCTTCTTTCTCTTCCTCTCTCCTTTCTTCTCTCCTTCTCTGATCATCCCCCTTCAATGAAGAATGAGGGGTTTATTTATAATTTTTTGGTAGTGGCATAGCCTGTAAATATGAGAGAGATCAAAGGTAAGTTGGGAGTTGTTTGAATAGATAGCCGATATTGATCCCCTTGATCGTGAACCATTTACTGGGCATCTGTATGTCTTAATGATTTCAGAATTTAACGATCTTGGGCTCATTAGATTCGTCTCGTTGAGCCGCTCAATTCGCTTATAAGCATGTCACATTAGAAATTCGTTTGGTAATCCAAATTATGGTTTGAATCTTCCAAAGACGCCTCGAGTTTTCGATTTGGACCCATATGGGCTCGAATTGAGTCAAATTTGGTGTCGTTAGGTTATATTTTCGAGACATTTAGTTCAACTATAAGTTTATTGAAATCGGAGTTCGAATGGTCCCAGATTTAATTTTGGAAGTTTTCAACTTGATTTTTCCTCGAGATTCATGCCCGATCAAAGATAATTTATTGATGATATATTAGTTGCTCCAATATTTTTGGACATCAAAGCCTGTAGAATCCAAAAATATATGTCGTAGGTCTACAATTTATTTCAATACAAAATTACAATTTTTGAATAATTACGAGGCAACACCACTCCCTGAACGTCAACGTGGATCTCCTCTCAAGGTCTTGAATCAAGTAAAATATTCTTAATTGTAAATTGAAAATGTCCTGAAGTCGGCACTTTTTTTTTTTTTATTGAAGCAAAAATTGTTGAAAATTAACACTCCAAAACACTTAAAAAATTGCTTAAAATTGATTATAAAACCTTTGTTAAGCTCCAAAAATGCCAAAATTGGATCTGAAACGTCAAAAAATGGTTTGAAGGACCCCTAAAACATCCGATTTGGACTATTTGGGCCGAAAATCGGGCACGAACGCAAATTGATGGCCGAACCGGCCAGCCGCCGTCGCCAGAGCAGAAAAGGTGAGCCCCAAGGGGCGCGCAGTATCATTGCAGCTAGTTTATAACCCGCTACAGTTGCGTTAAACAAAATAATTAATGTGGGCCCCATTTTTTTTTCTTTTTTTTGTGGGTGCAGGCAGCACCGTAGAAGCCGCCCACCTTTTAATTTTTTTTAACAAAAATATTTTTTTAGTTAGACCCGTGCACTTTTTTTTAGAGAGGATTTTTTTAAAAGAATGAAAAAAAATCTTCTTTTTTTAGAATATGCTTTGAATCTTCCCAGAATATTCTTATTCCTGGAATACTATTGGAATATCTTTGAAATATTTTTATTCCTGTAGAATATTCCTCTATCCTTTTTCTCCTAAAAACACCCCCATGAGGCAAGGGGAAAATTTGCTTCATTTCTCCTTCTCCCTCTAACTTTTTTACGGTTGAGGTCTTCCACTGTTTTGAATAGGTGGCATCCCTTATCAAGTTCAAGTGTTCATCTCTTGTGTAGAAGTTAGAGTTTTTAGCCTTCCTTTCTTTCTTCCACATTTTCCTTCTTATTTTAGAGGTTTTCCATTGTTTATGATAGGTGGCTCTTGATTTGATTATAAGCATGTCATGTTTGAAATTCTTTTGGTAATCTAAATTATGGTTTGAACCTTCCAAAGGCCCCTAGAGTCTTCGATTTCAATCCATTTGGGTTCGGATTGAGTCGAATTTGGTGTCATTGGGTTCATATTTTCGAGTCGTTCAGTTCGACTATAAGTTAGCTGAAATCGGAGTTCGGCTGATCCCAAACTTAATTTCGGAAGTTTTCAACTTGATTTTGCCTTGAGATTCATGCCCGATCAAGATAATTTTTTGATGAAAATTTGCCAACCAACAAAATCCAACACGCTGCAAGCTGTGTGCTTGGCTGCTTTTACTGCCATATATGCTTATTGACTCCAAATTTCCTACAGTTGCCTCCACTCAAATATAAAGAACATTAATATGCAAATTAATTAATCGTTCTTAGAGTTTAACAAGATAATAAACTATTAATTTGAATAGCCATGATAAATATACATGAACAAACAAATCAAAACTAATGATGCAGCTGAAAGTTAAATAAAACAGGAAATATTTTTCAGACTTCATGCCCAATGCTACAGTTGAAGCAACAAAAATAAACTTACTTAATTTCACCATAAAACTCATTGATCCAAAGAAGGTGTTTTGCAAATCAAACCTGATACATACCATCCTATTGAAAGGGAACTACACTGAAAAAGCACACTCTAGAATTCAAAAGAACCGCAACTTGCACGAATTCTACCGAAAAACATAAACCAAAATAAAAATAATAATAACAGAATCTGTTAGGATAAAAAAAATTAACATATGCTACCTCACCTTCAATGCCCGAGTGAAAGATGCCTAGACCGCACCAGTACAAGTAATTGTTCAACGGGGTGAGATCGTAGACGTTGAGGATCACCGGAACCCCGTTGCTGCTCTCGTCTTCTCCGGATGATCCCGAGGAGAAGACGGCCCCCATAAAACTGAAATCTAGGGTTCCGACGAACTGGAGGAAGATAGAGAAACGAAGGGGAGAGCGCAAAATCCTCTCCAACGCCGCGGCGGGATTAGAGCTGGCAGGCTCGAAGAGCGTGACGAGGCGGCTATATGAATCTTGGTTGGAGAAGCGCTGGGTTGGCACGCCTTGAAAGTTGGCACCATATGGAAGCAACGGCTCTCGCGGCCACAATAAAATTCACAATTAAGGTGCTCACAATTCAAGATTATAGGTTTGAGCTCAATTGGGTCCGGTAATCTGATGTAGAGATACATCAGGTACCCAATAAAAAAATGACACATGCACTTTAAACAAAAAGCACTCAGTTTTAAACAAAAAGTAAGTGCATGTGGTATTTTTTTATTGGGTACCTGATGTATCTCTACATCAGGTTACCTGACCCAATAAAAATTCCAGTCGAAGGCGAATCAAAATACTTCACGGCATATTTTTGTTGTATATCGTGGCTATATATTAGTTATATACTGGGTGACGTGGCGTACTCAGAGTCACCTCCAAATTATTCGGTGCCCTCACATAATAATTTCTCTCGAGTTTGAACTCAATTTGGCTTAACTCATAAGTTCATGGAATTATTCAATTAATTAAAAATATATTTAAATATTAATTTAAATTAATATTAAATAAAATATTTTAATATTTTTAAATTAATTTGTATTAAAAATTAATTTTTTAAAATTTAAAACTAAGAAATCGAACTCAACAATTGTGTTAAGCTCAAGTTTTCCAAATGAGCTTGAGCGTAAAAAATTTTTAACGAGCTTAGGTCAAGCTTAATAAATGAGCTCTAGTTGAGCTCGAGCTCATTAAGAACTAAATAAATTTAACACGATTAAAAAGATACTCAACTCGTATACACCCCTATTAAAACAACTAACTCTGAAAAATTGCATTACTCAAGAAAAATACAATTATTTGAATTTAAAAAAAAAAAGATTATCCCACCCAAATTTTTTTTATTTATAAAATTTATTCTTTTCAACAAAAAAACAACTGCATTATGTTTTATACAGATATAAGTGCTTGAAGTCTTTATTTTATACCTCTTAAAAACACATTATGTAATAAATTTTTGGTTCATCTTTTAAATTTTGGATGAGTACTATTTAAGATTATAATAATTTAGAGGAATTAAATATATGAAATATATAATAAAGTTATGAGAGACAGAGAGAGAGAGAGTTTATAAAAATTTATGCAAATTTTGATAAATCAATTTTCATATAATTTTTAATTTTTTATTAAATGTGAGAAGATATGTAATAATACCAAGAATTTTAATTTGATGTATATGTGAAATATATGTGGTGCTAGAGCTACATCCAAATATATCATTTTATTTGGCTATAAGATAAAGGGATTGACGTCTATTGAAGCCTTAAAGAGCTATGACCACCCTTTTAATGGATGTTCACATAATACTCCATTCCAATGGGGTGTTGATCATGATTCCTCATTCTCAACCTTCAGCAAAAGTAAGAGTGTTAAAACGAATCGGTAGGTTGGGTTCGAGTCAATTCCAAGTTGCAGCAGGTCTAAACGGGTCAACCAAACCTGAACAGATTTTGCAAACAAGTTCAGATTTTTTCTGAACCTAACCAGCGCGGGTTACAGGTTGACCCGACCCAAATCGCAAAACTGATGCATGCGAACAAACAAGGACAGTCAGCGCGGTGCTAGAGCCACGAAGGAGATACGGCGGACCGCGGTGCCAAAGCGGCCTACCGCCTGCCAATGTGACCAGCCGACTTAGATCTAGGTCTAGCAAGACAGCTCACAGCTAGTATGCCTTTTCGATTTCGTAGCCTCAGCGACTCAACCTGCCGGCGACGTGACTGCGACAATGGGGCCTGACGGCGACGCGACAAGAGAGTCAACACCGTGACAAAGCGTTGGCATGACACGACAGTCGCAACTAGACGCGAACACATCACACGATCAAGTTATCGGGTCAAAAAACTGGTTGATTTCGGGTTTCCTGGTCAACCCAAATCCGACCCGTTTTCTCGAACGGGTTGAAAACTAAAAAACGAACTCTACCCGTAAAGCAAACGGGTTAACCCAATCCCAGAATTTTTCGGGTCGAGTTAGGGTCATTTTTCGGGCCGTGTCAGATTTTGACACCACCCCTGAAAGAAACAATAAAAAAACCAACTCTTCATCAATGTGATACTTAGTGTGAAGGAAAGCGTACACTGTGGCAAAACATCAAAGACAAGAACTTCAAACAATTCTAAAATTCCTTGGTTGCAGGCTAATGTGTGCGTCAATGCTTCACAGATTTTAATTCAGACGAAGTCATCCAGACATGGTCTCCACACCATCATCATCAAGAATATAAGCTCAAATTGAACATCCCCCTCCAATTATCTTGTCCACATTGAAGAGTACTTGGATTTGATCAAGTAAAGTGGAAGACTATTGAATATCAACATGATTTTCTATATATTAACTAAAACATATATAATCTGAAATTTATATACAACAGTACTTAACAACAGAGAGCACAACAAAAATAAAAACAAAGCCTGCAAAAATAAAAGCCATCAATCTCGATTATAAAGCTGAAAGTAGTGCCAAAAAGAAGAAAAAAAATTATACTGCGATTGGGGAGGTTCATCAAAAAATTTGTTCAACTCTAAAATTAAGAAAGACTCATTAGAACTGCATTTCATCAATCATTGGAGCTGCACCCAAAGTCTTCCACAATTGCTACCACAACAATTAATCCTGCAATGGAAGTTACCATCTCTGTAGCAACTTTTCCAATTTCTTCATGCTTCGATGTAAAATTTTACCAATAGCTATCCATTGTTTCTTCCACTGTTCTATCTTAACCTTTTACAGAAGAAGAGTTTCAGAAGATGCAAATCCCCCTAAAAGCCATCACAATTCTACATGCAATGAGTTCTCTAAGTCTGTTCAATAAGAAACACAATAATTACAGAAATAGTGGAATAATTAAAGAATAATGATTAAAGCATAAATAATGAAAATCTTTGTCATTAAATCCTAGTCTCAAATTTATTGATTTATGAGAAATTAAACTGTTTTGCATATCCAATGTGGCAGATCACCCAGATGAATTGGGTTCTTAATTGCTATGTTATTCTTCTCGGCTTCTTGAAGAGACACAAGAATCAAAGAGTTGATTTATGCACATGTTCATTTGGATTAAGTTTATAAAATTATCATTTAAGTTTAAGTTTAAGGTTTTATTTGAGACAGCTTTCTTACTGCTGCTTAAAATAGCTTTTTAGTACAAAGATTAAAACTTTTGTACTAAAAAAACTACTTTAAAAAGCCAAAAGAAAGTCATCCCAAACGAAACCTAAATCAAGTATAACAAGCTATGCTGCTAGCTATGAACCAACTCAATACTTGTTAAGGTTGAAGTAGTCTAACTCGTCTAATATCTCAAAGATGGATTTCAACAACTCATCATTGAATATCACAAATTTGCCTATTCATCAAGATATTCCCCACAAAAAACTCAACTACTCATATTGAGTACTCATGCCAATTTGGAGTTCTCTCCTAAGAACTCATCTAGGGTTTAGTCTAAATTAATTTTGAGTCAAAGTAAATCAAATTTTATTTTGAGTTAGACTAATGATCTGTTTTGAACAACTTTGTAAATTGCAATAGATTTTTTAAAGTTGTTGCAGAAAGCAAATTCTTATCACAAAAATTTCTTGAAAGCAATGAAAAATTAGTGGTCAATTAAAAACTATAATTGCCATCCGAAAAACAAAGCAATGAGAAAACTATCCCAAACAAAACCTAAGTTTCAAGCTCAATCATCACACTTACTAGAGAGACTCACCAGAAAGCATACACAAAATTAGCCAGAAGAAAAAAGGATGAGACATTATTAGTTACTAAAAAAGATGATAAGTTCAAATTATACATTAAAAAATAAAAAAAGCTTCCTCGGGTTCTTATTCAGTGAGTGGCAATCCAAAAAAATGATCTACTACCACATATACAAGACAATGGGATGGTTTGTATAAAAAAAGAGAACAACTCAGTTATTGTAATCAAAGCTTCTCACTATCTCTTCAATCAAACGTTCATAATATCTCATCTTCTGAGTAGCATTGATTGCAGAATCAAAGTCTAGTTTGCTGAAAGCTTCCCTAAAGGAATTTGATGATAAACTTATAAAGAAACGAACAAATAGAAGAGTAAAAGAGAAGAGAAAATAGTTGCACAAATGTAGAAAAGATTAAAATTAAAAATGTGCGAAGGATGCTGGCATACCTGATGTTGTATCTTCATTAACACCTTAGGACCACTTGCTTCTTCAAGAGCTTCTCAAACATCCATAATCTGCATCAATTAGAAGGCTGAACTAAAATGATGGAAGGATTAATCAAGCAGTTGTGCATGGACACCAAAAGACCAAGATCAAAGTGGTAGGAAGGAGAAAAGGCATTTATTAAGCTATGGCATCATGGATGTTTTACTGAAATCAATGCATTTAAAACAAAATAAAAAAATTAAAAAAAATAAGAAGTCTTTAAAAGTTAACCTCAGAAAGCAACTCTGGATCCATTACAGTTTTGTCCTCATAAAAAAAATGCCAGCAAGTTGCAACTGTTACAAGGTAAAGTATTTTTTATTACTAAATTTTCTAGAAGTACTAAATATTAGGGTGCTGGGGGATGTTAGAAATAAACTGACCAATGAAATTGAAATGCAAGTGTGTCAGCAAAATAAGAGAACATATGCCCTTCTTTATGGAACAAAATGTCAAGTACAAAAAAATGTTTTTCGTAAAGCAGATCAATCCTAAAGTGTTAAATTTTAGCTGGCAGAAAGATCACTTCTGAAGAAGAATAAAAAGTTTTAAACATCAGAGCTTCTTATTGGAGTTAAGGCTTAGAGATGCTAAAGAGAAAGCTAGGAGGTGATGGGAGTGTGATTGGAGGTTGTGCATGAAAGCTACACATTCTAAATTTCTGCCAAACTTTCTCAAGTGGTTTGGATTAACGAGGTATCTTAAAGACTGTTGTAGACAGCATGTTCCTAGCACAGAAAATTCTAGAAAGTAGAACTTATTTTACCAGAAGGATTAACCGATTAACTAGACATCTTGAAAACTGTTGTAGAAAGCTTGTTCCTAGCACAAAGAATTCTTGAAAGCAATGAAAAAAAGTGACCAAACAGAAAAAGAATTGTAGTTTGAAAAGCAAAGTAATGAAAAAACTTTCCCAAAAAAAACCTAAGTTTTAAGCTCAATCATCACAATAAATACTTACTAGCACAAAATGAGAGACTCACCAGAACGCATACACAAAACTAGACGGAAAAATTCTTGGTATTTGAACAACATTTTACAAACCAAAGGCAAGATGATAAGTTAAAATTATACATTTAAAAAAAAAAAAACTTCCTCAGAGGGTGGCGATCAAAGAAAATGATCTACCACCACATATACAAGACAATGGGATGGTTTGAATAAACATACACCAACATAGTTTCTGTAATCAAAGCTTCTTCACTATCTCTTCAATCGCACGTTCATAATATCTCATCTTCTGAGTTGCACTGATTGCACAATCAAAGTCTCGTTTGTTGAAAGCTTCCCTAAAGGAATTTGACCAATCCTTATGCTTCCTCTGTATCTGAATAGTTGATAAACTCATAAAGATATGAACAAATATAAGAGTAGAAAAAAGAGAAAAAAGTTGCACAAATGTAGAAATGATTAAAATGACAAATGCACGAAGGATGCTGGCATACCTGATGTTGTATCTCCATTAACGCCTTAGGATCACTTGCTTCTTCAACAGCTTCTCGAACATCCATCATCTGCATCAATAAGAAGGCTAAACTTAAATGATGGAAGGATTAATGAAGAGGTTGTGCATGGTCACCAAAAGACCATGATCAAAATGGTAGAAAGGAGAAAAGGCATTTATTAAACAATGGAATCATGGATGTTTTACTGAAATCAATGCATTTAAGACAAAGGAAAAAAAAAAAGTCGTCTTTAAAGGTTAACCTCAGAAAGCAGCTCTGGATCCATTACAGTTTTTTCCTCATCAACAAATATGCCAGCAAGTTGCAACTGTTACAAGGTAAAGCATTTTTAATTAATAAATTTTGTAGAAGTTTTTAATATTAGGGTGCTGGGGGATGTTAGAAATAAATTGACAAATGAAATTGTTAATGCAAGTGTATTAGCAAAATGAGAGAACCCTTTTTTATTTTTTTGCAAAATGAGATAGCATATGCCCTTCTTTGTGGAACAAAATGTCAAGTGCAAAAAAATATTTTGGTAAAGCAGACCAATCCAAATCAGTTAAATTTTAGTTAGCAGGAAGACCATTTCTGAAAGAAGAATGAAAAATTTTAAACATCAGAGCTTCTTGTTGGAGTTAAGGCAATAATTTAGAGATCCTAACGAGAAAGCTAGCAGGTGATGGGAGTGTGATTCGAGGTTGTGCATGAAAGCTTCTCATTCTAAATTCCTGCCAAACTTTCTCAAGTGGTTTGGATAATTAGTTTTCACTTAATTCCATAAGCATCATCTAGAGTTCTGTGCCATGGCAAGAGTAATGCTTTACTATTTCTTTGGCAACTCAAACTAGATATCAAGGCACTGTTTTAAGTAAATTGTTACTAAAAAAAATCTTGGTACCCTTCTTTCTTCCTCTTGCTATTTGCGCCACACTATTCCTATATTTGTGGTAGAGTGGCCTATAAAATTATTAAAAAAAATGGTATTGGGACATCACAGAAAAGCGCATGAGGATGAGGTTATCATGCGACGCATGTCACATGCTCTTAATTGCAATAAAAAAATAAAAAAATGAAAAGGAATGCATTTATGGACAAAATAAAAAACATTTGTAAGGAAAGGAGAAGACAAAACTCAATTTCTTAAAAGCATCACCAAACCGTGTGGCATGCCATCCTACTGCATTTCTTGTGCTAGAAGGTCCTAGTACACATTTTTCATAAAACATTAGCATATATGCATTTTCTAATTACAGAAATGTTGAATCATCATGTGAAAACATGCCTAGAGAAGCAGTTAAATTGTTTACATTTTAATCTAAAATTGCTATGCAAATACAAAGATAAAGCTGTGTAAATCAACCTCTCTGTCAAGACATTTAAGAAAAAAACCCTCAGTCAAGCACTAGGTTATGCTCTCAAGTCAATTAGGAAAGGAAAATTCTGATAAGTAAATGAGTGAATTCAGTCAATGCTCTATCGAACATTGAATTCAAAAATTCCCAATGTATAAAAAAATCCCTTGCAAAGTTGATTAACATTATAAGGAATGAATGATCAAATTATTCTATAATAAACATACGCAAAACATATAGAAAGGGAATAAAGGAATGCTGCATAGAATTAAAGAAAGCACCAAATATAACGCCCTTGATAAAGGTTTGATTAGTGTGCGGTAAGCATCAATCACGCGAGCCGACTGCTCAGCAGCATAAGTTTTCTCTTTCTGAACCAAGGAACAAATAAAAAAGTGTCAGAAATTGGATGACTATATTATAATCAGCAAAAAAAAAAATCAAACATTCCATATCAAAATTGTGAGAATATTCTAATACTTCTGATTTTGAATGAACTAAATCAGGATGCAGCTTCTTCTGCCATTCTTTATATTTCCCTTCTAGATTGTCATCCTTGAGGTCAAATCCTTGTTCCCTATAAAAAGGAATAGGAATCAAAAGATATTCACTAGTAACTTAAACGAGTGGTTGAAAGAAGGCAACCAGCTTCTATTTAACAAAGCTCGATCATCACATGAAATTTAAGGGGTGGCTGGCCTTCCACAAGTCTACTCTACCAACATAGCAAAGAAGTCATTTTTATCAGCTAAATACACCTTAAATCATAACTAAAAACTAAATCACTTCCAAACTTCATCTACCTAGCTCGTACTAATCCCAAATGATTGTAAGACAAACTACACGCACTCACCATTTCCGCTAACATTTTATGCACTCGGATTATTTTGAAACCTTCTTTATGTGTTTCAGTCACGTTTAAATAAAATTTCAGAAAAGCTTCTACCCTTTACACTATAAAAGACTTTGAAAGAAAAACTTAAACCAAGAGAATTAACTTATGCTCCGCATTAAATACTTCCAGAGTTCATCAACATAATTCCTATTAATCCCATAAGATTAGAAAAAGGCCAACCTACATGCATTTATCATTTTCTCTAACATTATGCACTCTTAGGGACTGTTTGGCAACAAGTAGGATTTAACTTTATAGGATTTAGTAAATCCTATAAATGCCAATTTAGTCAATCCTGAAAACTATTTGGCAAAATAGGTGATCACAACAATAAGAACAAGATCAAGCCTTTGCCCACTACGTGGGGTCGGCTACATGAATCCTTTTTCTCCATAGTGTATTGTTAAAAGTCAAATTCTCGTTTAAATCTAATAAAGAAAGATCATTTTTAATATTTTCTAACCAAGTCTTTTTAGGACTACCTCTACCTTTTTTAACATAGGTGATAAACCTATTAAATCATGTGGAACTATTTGACAATGTAATCCAGGATTTAAGATGGTAATTTGAAATATGAGTAATGGCTAATATTTTAAGTTCCTCCATTGCTATACATTTTTAACCAACAACCTTATTGATCAAAATAAAAGGATTTATACAGGATTAGAACAAAAAACGAATTCAATATGTTTACTCACATTCCTTCATAAAATCAGCATGGAGATCCTAAATAATAACTAAAATTTGAGGACCAATTCATAAAGAATGAAGAGAGAATAACAAGTAAGAAATAAACTCAATAAGAACAAAATATTCAAATCTTGCAGTGTGAACATTTGAAGTCATATAACAAAATTCGAATTAATATGCATTATTTCAATAAAACAAACAACTTGAGACATGTCCAAAAAAAAAAATTCAAGCTACATAAAATTTCGCTCAAACTCATGATAACACATGGATCTAAATTTAACTTTATTACACGCTTCGAGGGATCAAAACATATAGTCAACATGTTGAATTTATTTTTTTTAGCCTATATGAATTCTTTTGTTTTGATCAATATGGTATAACGATTGTTGGTTAAAAATGTGTAGCTAAGGAGAAACTGAAAATATTAGCCACAACTCATATTTTAAATCACAGCCTTAAATCCTGATCTCCTAGATCATATTGCCAAATAGTTTCACAGGATTAACAGATTTTATCACCTATCTTACCCAATAGTTTTCAGATTTAACAGCTCCAAAATTTACTAAATACGGATTAACTGGATTTACTAAATCATATAGAGTTAAATCCTACTTGTTGCCAAACAGACCCTTATTATTAAGTTTCTTTCAGGGTTGCAGGACACATCAAAGCTACCACCTTTTAAACACTGAATGAAAGAAAAAACAGAACTTCAAATAAAAAGATTCGGCACAATCACAAAACATCAAAGACAGATTTGGCAATTAACAGCGCATAAAACCTAACAAAAGCAATCCCGCAGTGCTTCTGAGAAGACTTACAGCCCAAAGATCTGGAAATAGTCGACAGACAAATCAACCGGCTGTACCGCTCCGCAGGATCCGCAAGAGAGGAACGGCCCCACCGCCGGCGACAGCTCACTACAGTTCCAGCAAGCGCAGGCCACTCCATTACCCGACCAAGTCGAGTAGGGAGACCATAACCTAACTGTACATCGCGAGAAAGGGAAGAGACGGTGGAAACACTGCGAATCGTCGATCAATAGGGAGCGCAGCAAGGAAACCCTACATGGCGGCGGGGTGGGGCGGAGCTCGTGAAGAATGCGAGGGAGAGGACGGAGTTGTCTGCGGAGGATTTCAATCGCTCTGGTATAGAGCTTCCTTCTGCTCGACATTGAGGGGGCAGTTTGGATGCAGGATTTAGGCGGATTTCAGCTAAATCCAGCCAAACGGCGGCCAAAAATGCAAAACCGAATCTAAATCCTGCTACCAAATAGCCCCTTAAATTCGATGGATTTACCGGATTTGGCGGAAGATGCTCGTGAAAAGGAGAAAGTTACCTTCACAGCAAGCGAGCTCTTGTCGATGCTTTCGATCAAATGTCGTAATTTCCAATCCAACAGGTAGAGAACATCAACGAAGGAGCGAAGTCGATGAGTGATGGAGGAGTCGAAAAAGAACAACAACGAAGAAATACTGCAGAATATGGCGTAGGTTATGGAAATTGGAAAGAAAGGAGTGAATTAATATAAATTAAATTATAACTAATTAATTAATTATAGATAATTAATAATATAAATAATAATTAAATAACTAATATTTTAAATAATAATTAGATAACTATTCTAAGTAGTAATAATATTTATATAATTAGGTAAGTTATTAATATTTATAAAAGTAATCAAATAATTAAACTAATTAATATATGTAAGTTATATTATTAGTTAAGTTAGGTAATACTAGCTAATTAATATTTTAAATAATAACTATATTATTAGTTAAGTTATTTGATAATTAAATTAGCTTCAATTATATTATCAATATTAGATGTATTTTATTTGAACTTCTGTTGTTGTATTTTAATTATTCTAGAAATAAATGTCAAATTTCTTAAATGTCTTGTATCTTGAATTGAATTGTCAAACATTCACAAAGGATTTATTACCATTTATATTATTTGTTACCAAACAAATTTCAGAATTTATCACCCCTAGGATTTCTAAATCTAAATTTATAGGATCTATGAAATCCTACTTAAATTAAATTCCGGGTGCATCCAAACATCCCCTGATGTTAGAGAGAGAGAGAGAGAGATGGAAGGCAAAGGGGAAGGTGGCAAACATGGTGCAATGTGTTTCAATTGCGAAGGACAAGTTGAAGGAGTGATTAGCGACTGTGAGGAAGGCGCGATGGATGTAAGAGGGGAGTCGAAGGGCTACGCTTACGAGTCCAAAAGGGAGCTCTCTGTCTCGACTTCAATTAAATAAAGACAACGTAGCTTTAATGAGATTGAATGATCCAATTTGATTCATTTCTTGTTTGTTGAATTTTAAACAAAATAGTCTTATTGAATTAATAATAAGATTTATTTTTTATATATTCATTAGCTTAACAAACGAGCCTTATCAAGGCTACTATAACTTGTTTGCAAATATGTCTAGCAAGTTCTTCTTAGCTACCAAAAGAATTCATTCATGAACATATTTAAGAAGTGTTTTCGTGCTACCAAATGAGCCCGTTCACAAACAAATGAGCTCAAAAATAATTTTTCTTATATATAAATTTGTTTATGAATTCTTCAAATAAATAATTCAACAAACATGAATAAATGCCTTTTATTCATAAACAATTTCTATAACATAAAAATTATATTAATTTTTTAATAAAATAAGAATTTATAATAAAATTAAAATTACATGAAAATATATGGAAAAAGGATTTATAACAAGATATAATTAATTTTTAACAAGTTTACTCAAAAGCTCTGTATTAAATATTAATCGAACTTTTAACGAGCTTGATATTGAGTGTTTACAAACTTTAATTGATATATATATATATATATAATTTATGGTAACAAAATTTTGATTAAATATTAGTTTATATGGCCATAAAATTCTAAATTTGAGAAATAAATTTATTGTTTCATTTATGACCAAAATTTTCTTTGGACTAAAATATTCCACATATAAAGAGTGGATTAATTTTCAAAGTTAACCAGAATAAAGTTAGAATAAAATTTGATCAATGTTAAAAATAATATTTGATAAAAAAAAATTACTCATCATCGAACTTTCTTCGAACCCTAATGGAATATTAATCATTTTTATATGAAAGAATTTTCAATTAAAATTCAAACAATGTTTAAATAAGACATTATTAGTAAAATATATAAAATAATTGAATTGCAAGTTTGAATAAGGTTCATTCAAAGTTGAAATAAGATTTACACTTGCTAAACAATAGAGATAATCTCACAGAATACATCAACAATACCTATAACACAATCAGACTAATACAATAGAAGAATCTACAACTTCATCATAACGTTAACACAAAGAGTGGTAAAAAGGTCAACACAACTCAAACTAAATTCATAGCAGCAACAAAATATGGAATGTGAAGGGATGATACATTTTCATGTACATAAGAATATCTCAGGCTGGCACAGATCAAATGCTCCACTCAAAAGCATCTCACTTCTTCAATACACTGCACCGAGGAACAACATCATTAGGAAGAAGCCAGAAAACATAAATCCAAGACAACAGCATGACATAGGAAAAAGCCGAACCCATTCAGATTTCTAAGCTCACGGCTCGGTATACCTCAGTACTACGCAATACCGAGGCTCAATATCACTGACATGACTCATTCTGATTGTTATCCGCATAGACTAATCTCTCATGACATAGACAAACTTCAGCAAGAAAATAATTTGGCACCATTGGTAGATTTAGGATCCAATTGGGACCGCTTCATTGTAACTATGAGTTGTACAATTGTTAATAAATAAAAAAAAAAATTTAAAACTATTATTGTATAATTGTTAGCATCTTATAATTATCACATTTTAATAAATTTAATTATAAATAAGTACTTCATATCATAAGAATTTTTGATAAATAGAAAGGCTTGAAAAGCAAAGCAGTGAGAAGATTGTGCGAAATGAACCCTTGGCTACTACTAAAATTACAAAATGCTTAGTTTGGCTGCACATACTTCAGAAATCGAAATTTCACTGTACTCTCAATATCTGAAAAGCAAAACCAAACAGCAGACATGACAAAGCTAGACAAAATTCCAAGCTTCGACTTAGTTTTGCAAATTCAAGTATTAATATATTATACTTCAAAAGTATAGTAAATTCTTCTTCTGAAAAATATTTCTTTCAAAGCCTCATGATAGAAGCTGTCAATTATAATTTTAAGCATAAAATTATATTCAAGCTAAGCTATCTAGCATGAGTACATATTTGATTAGATACGTTCAGCACAAAGTTGTTATTAGGAAATATTGTATAAATTTGAATTATGGATAGTAAAAAAAACAACTGATAGCTAAGTTAATTGGACTAAAATAAAAGATGGTTTATGCAAAAACTAAAAAAAGATAAATGGAGATATTATAATATTCAATGAATGGTCAAAATAACATTTATTTAAGATATAGAAAAAATAAACTTAGTAGTTTAAACATGTACATGATAAAAAAGAATTAGGCATGCAGATAGAATTAGAGCTGAATGACTAAGTAAGATGGGTGGACTGACAAGAAAAAAGATAAAAGTTGTGCAAAAATATTTGTGAAATATGTTTAGCACCACATGCTACAATCAACAAACACTAATGGAGAATGACGAGTCACAAATATATATAAAAATTTATAGAGAAACATCAAATTGAGCATGAAATAGAATGTTATTTGGCATAAAAACAATGCTATCAAGAGGAAAATGAGCTAAACATCAAGGTAATTATGAATCCCTACATATTAAGCAATCAATAGCAGGTGAACTTCAAAAATCAAACTAAAGTGCAACTCATTCTGGGGAATTCAGAGTAAAGAGGGCTCACTTGTAAAGATAAGCAGCAATTCCGAGTATAATGCAAAGCAGGATAATATCTATGCAAAAGTTGCGACTTGACCTCAGCTGCAAGAAAACATAAAAACCTTAGCAGAGTAAAAGTGGAAGTTCAATTGTATATGGAGAGTCCGGGAAACACAAAAGCCTCACCTGATTTATGGTATCTTTAAGCCTCACGTTGGTATTTTTTAAGTCAGCATTGGCTCTGTCAACCTGGAGACATAGTAAACAAAACCATAAACATTTAATACATTTACCTAGATTCCAGTCAAGCAGTCAGACAAAGAGGAAAGGAAGGAAGTTTCACCTTAGTATCAATCTCATCAATCAAAGGCACTTGCCTGTCCAATTCCTGATAATGAAAACAAATTAAGAAAAAAGCTTTCCTGGTTTTCTGGAAAAAGCAATAGCAAGTAGGAAATCGACAGCTAACCTCATTCATATCATGGGCCATGTTTTTCAGCGTATCCAGTCCTTCAGCTATAGTGTCTAAGCCTTGATCCTGCAAATATGGAATTTTTTTTTCATAAAAGCAATTTTCGAAGTGAAGGAAGTCATGCTGCAAGCATATAATACTTATAACCTACAAAACTAACCTCCGTTACATCATATTTAGTCATTCAAAATGGTTTAAACTTTAAAGTACTCAAGATTGAATGACACACTATACTACAAAATAAATAACGTCTCCAAGGAGGCTAAAACACACCAGAAAAAGGATTTTTCAACCTCAACATGCATACAATTTTTTGCATGATCAACATGCATATTTCAATATGCTCCCTTCTTATGGTTATTTAATAGTATTTAAAAGCATCTTGATCTTAAGATTGTATAATTTACTAAAATACTAGTATTACCTTTTAAATTCATAGAACTTCAAGAATAAATGTTTCATTCTGAATGACTTTTCAATGACATTAAGGCTCTACCGGTTTAAGTGAATTAGGGGATTCTATTCTACTTAATAATTTCATTTAAAGTGTTTGGTTGTAGATAAAAGGGGAAAATTAGATTTAATCTATTGTCTTAAGTTTTCATTTAAGCCAAACAAGAGAGGTAAATTGGTTTTCCAATGATTTTCTACTCCAAGCAAACAATCAAGAAGAATTTCAACTCAATTCATTTACCATTACTATTTTCTTTTTCTCTCATTACACTTAAATAAATCAGAGCCTAAGAACAAAATAAGGAGGCAATTTGAAACTAACGACTTCTGAAAAAATAACAACAAAATTGTGTGAACGGATGCATTACTTATAGTAGTATGGTTTCTCTATCTAATAAGGATATGATAAATATTGTAAGCATACCTACAGTTTTTCGAAGTAAAATATCAATTGGGAAGGAAACCAGAACCACGATAATTGTACTAAGTTACTAATAATTCTTTTATTTAAGTACTTAATGATGCATGATTTCTTTTATCCATTGAGAGAACTATACAGTTCTTTGGTATGGCACAACCATAAAAGCACACAAAAAAGTAAGAAAGCATGAAAGACATGGGCAGGAAAACTTACCTGTTTCATTTTGCGCATCTCAAACTCTTGCCTAAATTTGTTTGATTCTTCTGTCTGCTGAAAGTAATTAGCATCGAAACTTCCATCTAAAAAGAAGATGAACAAAAAAAGGTTAATCTTATAAGAAAACATGCGGCATGCACAAAACTCTCACTGAAACTAGAAAGCGTAAAAGTTTTATGTCAGTGAAGAACAAACAAGGGATGATTCAAGAAATAGCACTCATTAGTCCTGCTATTGAGAATCTTAATATAATCCTTTACAGGTGCTTCTTACTTAAGTGTATCAAATATGCATTTAGTTATACTGCGACACCTTAAGAAATTTATTGCTGTAAATAAATCAGCAATCACATGATGCAAGAAAAGAATTTTAGGCACAAAAGAACCACCCAAGCAGCCAAAACACCATTGGCTTTAATACAAAATTCAAAACAACATTCCTATCTTACCGCAATTACAGGCATGACATGACATTGTCAATACCTGAGGATATTTGTCAATTATGCACTTAAGAAAATGCCTTTTTACACATTGTTTTTCACATTATCTTTTTGAAACACACTGACAAGTGACAACACAGTACGTTGACATTGGGAAAGTGTCAACAAAGACATATATCTTTAGCTTGATATGATCAAAGAAAATGAATAGTAAATAATGCAATTCAGTAGTTGATGAGCTTTAGTTAGAGACATGCAAAAATATACCCATGGAATCAAAGAATCAAACCTAAATGACCAATTTAAGTAAGTTCTCTGAAGTCATGGTTCAAATCAAATTCCAAAAATAATTTAAACAAATAAATATGATTGGTTCTTGATTATGCTAGTCAATTAACTCGGACTTGACTTGAAGCTAAACCTAAAAGTTCGCAAAACTCATGTTTAAAATATTTTAAAATTTTCAATGGAAGAGTCAAATTCCCAAATGCATCCTTGAAAATTTTAATATAAATATGCGAGTTATATATGATTCGAAGTGACATCTTTTTTTGTTGGCTGCATGCTGAAAAACATACGCACCTATAATTTTATTTGTAAGCCAATTTTATTTATTTAGCTCAAATTGCTACATTCTTGTTGAGATTGAATTGTGGAAATTTGAGAATGTAATCAAAGGTTGAAGCATTCTTCTTTTCGATAATACTCAAATCATAGAATAATGTTATGACTAAATGTGTTCATTGGACACCAGAACTTAATTAGTAGGACTGAAAAACGTGGTTTGATTGATTCTGCACGGTTGAGGCAATTCAGGTCAGTTATTACTCCAAAAACGATGGAACCAAATAAACTCCATTTAGGTACCACTTTCAAATGAAACCAATCCAACCCAATATGAATTGCACCCCTAGTTTTAGGCTAAAACTCGAAAATATTAATTGGGTAGCACAAATTCACATGCAATTGCACATATGCCTTGTATTGTCTATTAAATTTTGATTGTAAAACAAACCAAATTGATTGTAACATCGATCATCTGAAGTTAACAACCTAAAGATAAAATATCAAATAACTACAATAAATGTTTCAAACCAAATTTACTACAAGTAAACACAACACCCAATGGTTAATCATTGTTTTAGCAATATCTACTCATGTACATACAAAGGATCTTTAAAAAATCAAATAAAAATGTAGTTAATTTTTTATTTTGTACCAACCATATATCCACCTAAAATCTCATAAAATATATACCCATCTGAAACTACTTAGACATTTCTATTACTTTCATGTTAAATATGAATAAGATTGAAAAGAATGCTGATTGAAAAGGGAAAAAAAATGCATCAAAACTGCAAATCTGACTTATGCCAAAAATTTGCTTATGGCAGACGTATCCTACAGAATTACTAAAGAAAACTACAACCTATTTTACACTGATTTTACCAAACTTTTAATGTAGCGGTTGTTGAGAGGGTTGTTGAGAGATGAAGGTAATACAGTGGCATTTTCTAAGCTGGAGAAAAGAACGTGTATATATATATATAAACCTAAGAATGAAAATTGTCATCATGGCACACAGCTCATCTTGGTCTGTTGGTTGGAAGCTTAGGCTATCAACTAACAGGTCTTGGGTTCGAGTCTTGTGTATGTGATGAGTGTGTGGATCTGCCTTAATTGGCCTAAATGTCCCACAAAAAAATTCATCATGGCATTTCTCTTTATACGCCTATTTAGTCAGCACATACTAACTGATTAAATGGAAGTAAGACAGACGGTGCACTGGATACACCCGTTTTTGGCAGGAAGATCAAATTCGCTTAAAAGAACCTTATTCCTTTCCAATTACAAATGATACAGTTCATAAAATAATCAACAGTCAACACTTTGTTAATTAACATCATAATAAATCATCCAATAAAAATATGATCAGTGCTCTATAAATTTTTATAATCCAAATGAGCGTTAAGTATCAATTAGTAACATAACAGTTTAATTAGAAGCTTGATCAATTAATTAATTAATTTAATTCGTTAATCATTGTATTGTAAAATATTTAGCCGTAACTAATGCACTAAGTAGTGCTTGACTTGGGATTAGTTACTACATGATTTGCAGCATAACTGCTGTTTAATTAATTCGTAAGTGTATCAAATCCATTCAACGTTTCTAGTGACCAAAACAAATTCAGTATTAAGTCTGAGAAAACAGGTTTTGACTACCAAGCACGTTGGCATATTAACAAGAATAACATTAGTTGACAGCGAACTTGCCCAATCACTTACCTTTGAAGGAACCAAACAACCGTTAATGCTAATTGATTCAGCAATACAATTGCAAGCATGCAATAGCATTGAATTTCAGTGTCTCACATGGAATAATACAAGAACACAAGAAAATGCAAGGCAATCATGGGCAGAAGAGAGATCATGCCTTTGGTACAACTTTCAGGTCAAGCCATGAAGGTATTCATGTGATTTTATGATTCTAGTAAAATTCAGGTCCAAGTTAGACCATGAACATCGGAAAATAGTACATAACATGCTCAATAAGCCAACAGCCAAGTTGCACAGAATGTCTATCCGTGATTACATTATATGTTGTCCAAGCCCCTTTTCCTTGTCTATAAATTATAATGCATACTATTAAAATCTTATAATTAAAGGATAATAAACCTGTAATTACATGCTAATAGGATACAAAAGGCAGTAAGAACGTGACAAATTGAAAACAAAAGAATATAGGAAAGGCTAAGGACGCCTCTTGTCTCATTCTTCTCTCAATTACTACTTTTTTTCTTACCTTTATTTCAGTTTTGTAATTATATTTAGTCCTTGAACTTCTCATTTCATCCATAATTTTCATGGCGTGTCTCTTAAAGCACTCTACCAATCATCCTTCCATATCAGTAAAATAGTTACAACAACATAATATTTTTATGAATGCTTTTGTGTTCAGGTAGAAGTCCAGAGTTAGAGCAGAAAAAGTGAAAAAGATCCTTGTAAGTTCCTGGCAATTGGTAAAAACAATCATTTTTTGTTTGCCTTATCCTCATTTATTTTAGCTACAATATTCTTCACATAAATAAGAATAAAATACAACCATGTGCACAAAACCGCATTAAGAAAAGAACATATGTAATGATTAAAAGTTCCAAAATAGCAAAATAACATAATTTATATTTCAATCAGTTTATGGGTGTATTAGCCTTGTTGACTTCAGCTAAAGTTCAAATGAACGTAATGCATACATCATCAGTGAGACAAAAGTGTATCTAATAAACTCCAAATTCCAAGTTCAATGATAAATAAAACATACATTCCCACAAATATGTATCACGGACAATTGCAATACTTTTAAGGGCGTCTTAAACTTTTGGATTTCAACTACAAATTCATATTAATAAAATCAATAGACAACAGTATGCATACTTTCGCATTTAAAAAGACTGCATCTCATGAATCAAAAATTTCAAATAGAATATATATATATATATATATATATATAATATATATATATATATATATATATATATATATATATATATATATATATATATTAAGAATCAAATGGTTATATCCTAAGGGGTGTTTATCATGCAGGCATGGTGATATATATGACCACCAATGGATCGCTATTAGGAAACAGAGTCACATTGAGAAAATAGTATATAAACAACAACAAAATCAAGCCTTTGTCCCACTATGTGGGGTTTGTGTCCGGTCAAAAGTCAAATTCTCATGTAAATCTAATAAAGAAAGATCATTTCTAATATTTTCTAACCAAGTCTTTTTAGGTCTACCTCTACCTTTCTTAACATAAATCGAATCTAATGCCTCAACTTTCCTAACCGGGTCATCGGAAGGCCTCCGTTTAATGTGACCAAACCATCTAATGCGACTCTCTCTAATCTTATCTTCCACTGGAGCTACTCCAACCTTTTCATGTATATGCTCATTTCGTATCCTATCTCTAAGGGTCAAGCCACTCATCCACCTAAGCATCCTCATTTCTACAACACTTAACTTAGTATTATGCTTCTCTTTTAATGGCCAACATTCAGCACCATAAAGCATTGCAGGTCTCACCACCATCTAATAAAATTTTTCCTTAAATTTGAGGGGGACTTTTCTATTGTACAATAAGCCCGATGCATTCCTCCACTTCAACCATCCAATTTGAATTCTGCTGATAATATCCCCATCTATTTCACCATCACTCTGAACAATAGAACCAAGATATCTAAAATGTGTACTTTTATTAATGACTTGATCGCCCAAAGTCACAATCCCCTCACTAGGTCTATTGCTACTAAAATTACACTATAAATATTTAGTTTTAGATCTACTCAAGCGAAAACCTTTAGACTCTAAGGTTGACCTCCATAATTCAAGTTTACCTTCAACTCCCTCTCTAGTCTTTATCAACAAGAAGAATATCATCAACAAAAAGAATACACTAAGGTACATCCTCTTGCAAATGTCTACTGAGAACATCCAAGACTAAAACAAAAAGATATGGACTTAAGGCTAATCTTTGATGTAATCCAACCGAAATAGGAAAATACTTAGTCAAACCACCGTGTGTTTGAACACAAGTAATAACTCCTGCATACATATCTTTAATGATTTGAATATAAGCGTTATTAACTCCTTTCTTTTCAAGAACGCTCCATAGCACTTCTCTTGGAACTTTATCATATGCTTTCTCTAAATCAATAAATATGATATGTAGATCCTCCTTATTCTCTCTATATTTTTCCATCATACCTCTCAATAAATGTATGGCTTTCATAGTAGACCTACCCAGCATGAATCCAAATTTATTTTGAGAAACATTAGTATCACGCCGCAACCTACGCTCCATAACTCGCTCCCATAGTTTTAAAGTATGACACATTAACTTAATTCCTCTATAATTCGCACACTCCTGTGCATCACCTTTATTCTTAAAAAAAAGGAATTAACACACTCATTCTCCACTGATCTTTTTAGTCTTCAAAACAGTATTAAAAAGTTTAGTAAGCCAAGAAATTCATTCATCTCCTAAGCATTTCCACATCTCTATTGGAATATCATCAGGTCCAACAGCTTTTCCACACTTCATTTTCTTCAAAGCCTCTCTAATTTCGATTTTACTTATACGCCAATAAAAACAAAAATCTTTATTTTTATTTAGGGTGATGAAGTTACTAAAGTCAATCGTATTTTCATATTCTTTATTAAAAAGTTTAGCAAAATATCTCATCCACCTTTATTGAATATCATCTTCTAAAAAAATTACTTTTTGATCTTCATCCTTAATACACTTCATTTGAACTAAATCCTTACTACTCATATCTCTTTGTTTGGCTAATTTATACATATATCTTTCTCCCTCCTTAATATTTAATATATTATATAAATCATTAAAAGTTAAGCTCTTTGCAACGCAAATAGCTTTCTTAGATTCCTTATAAGCCTTTTAATAACCTTCTTAATTATCATAATTTTTACATCTAAACCAATTTTTATAACAAATCTTCTTATTTTTTATCTTTTTTTGCACATTTGAATTTCACCACCAATTATTTTTACTATTAGAAGATTTTCCTTCGAAACTCCAAGCACATCTTTTGCAATATTCTTAATATCAGTCACTTTTTTCCCACATAATATTAGTATCCTCATGCATATACAAAATTTTAAGATCTAAAATCATACTCTCAAAAATACATTTGTTAATATTCTTTAGAAGCCGCCATCTAATCCTAAAAAATCATTTTACTTTATTTTTTATTTTTTGTTCATTTATCTTAAAGTAGAGGCAGACCTAAAAAGACTTGATTAGAAAATATTAGGAATGACCTTTCTTTATTAGATTTAAACGAGAATTTGACCTTTAATAGGACACAATGGAGAAAAAGGATTCATGTAGCCGACCCCACGTAATGGGATAAAGGCTTGATGTTGTTGTTGTTGTTGCTCATTTATCTTAAAGTCCAAAATTAATAATCGATGTTGGGTACATAAATTTTCACTCGTAATAACTTTACAATATTTGCAATCTAAACGATCTAATTTTCTTATAAGAAAATAATCAATCTGTGTTTTACTATATTCATTTTTATAAGTGATAAGGTGCTCATCTCTTTTCTTAAATAAAGTATTAGCTATTCAGAAATCATAAGCGAAGGAAATATCTAATATAGTCTTACCACCTTCATTTGTCATTTCAAACTCATGGCAACCATGGATTCTTTTAAAATAATCTCTCTCTACTAACATATCCATTTAAATCTACTCCAATAAAAACTCTTTTTTCAAGAAGTATCTTTTGTATTAACTCTTCTAAGTCATTCCAAAATTTTAATTTTGAACTAATATCCAAACCTACTTGAGGAGCATAAGCACTTATAATATTAACAATCTTAGCATCAACAACAATCTTTAAAACTATAATTCTATCTTCAATTTTGTTAATTTTTATAACATTATCGTTCAATCTCTTATCTATAATCACACCTATATCATTTCTAGTACGACTCCTACCCGAATACCATAGTTTACATCCTAAACTATTAATCTCCTTAGTTTTCTCTCCAACCTAATTAGTTTCCTGAATTTACAGAATATTTATCTTCCTATGAATCATAATATCTATTAATTCCATTAGTTTTCCTGTAAGGGAGCCTATATTCCAAATTCCTATCCTAATTTTAGTTTCATGGACTAGCTTCTTTACCCACATCCACCCTTGATGAGGGAACCCTTACCTATTTAACACTGCACCCGGGCGCCGGTGCAGCGGCCATTGCACACTTGTCACTGTATTCAGGTCATACAGCGCGTTGCTTCCAAAGGACGCCCTAGCATTAACACAATTTTTTAAAGGATTTTTGTCATGATTATTCGACAAATTTTACGCTGGTTATCGACTACCTAACACAACCCTCCACTTTTCTCATCCAGGACTTGGGACCTGGCAACGGCAATGTTGAAAATAGTATATCACATGAATTAAAAATTCCATGATAAAACATCAACATAGTATATATTTCAATCAATAAATGGGCGGTTTAGCATTGTTGATTTCAACTATAAGTTCACATGAACAAGGACATAAAAAAACAACAACAAGATCAAGCCTGTGTGCTTCCCTAATATGGTGGTGGTTTGGATTGCTAATAACTGTTCTAATAGTTGTAATGTAGATTATCATGTTAAAGTGCTAATAAAAGAAAAAGATCATTGTCAAATATTTTCGAACAAGTCTTTTTTGGTTTCTACCTTTACCTTTACATGTAACATAAATAGAATCTAATGACTCAATCATTTCATCGAACCGGGTCATTAGCGGTTACCTTGTGACGTCCACAGTAGTGGCCTAATGTCCGGTGTTTAATGTGCACCAATCCACATCTAATGAGCTGTACCTCTCTCTATATCTTATCTTCCCTCGGAGCTAATCTCCAACCTTTTCATGTATTTGCTCATTTCGATATCCTACTCTAAGGGGTCAAGCCACTCATCACACCTAAGCATCCTCATTTCTACAACACTTAACTTAGTATTATGCTTCTCTTTTAATGGCCAACATTCAGCACCATAAGCATTGCAGGTCTCACCACATCTAATAAAATTTTTCCTTAAATTTGAGGGGGACTTTTCTATTGTACAATAAGCCCGATGCATTCCTCCACTTCAACCATCCAATTTGAATCTGCTGATAATATCCCCATCTATATTCACATCACACATCTACGAATCACTAAGAGAAAAAAACAAATATCTAAAATGAGGTACTTTATTATATAATGTGACGCCTCGACAGACCAACACATCCCCTCACTAGGTCTATTGCTACTAAAATTACACTATAAATATTAGTTTTAGATACTACTAAGCGGAAAACCTTTTACCTAAGTTTGACCTCCATAATTCAAGTTACCTTCAACTCCCTCTCTAGTCTTTATCAACAGAAGAATATCATCAACAAAAAGATAACACTAAGGTACATCCTCTTGCAATGGTCTACTGAGAACAGTCCAATGACATAAACATCAAAAAGATATGATCTTAAGGTTAATCTTATGTATGTAAATGGGTTCACAATCCGAAAGAGGACATCATTTTTCTTCAGTCAGTAGGATCTCTCACCGTTTGTGAAAGAAAGGACAATAAGAGGTGTTGGGTTAAACTCGAGTTTTATGGGTTGAATTTTTGATTTTGGGTTTGTACTCAAGTTATAGCGACCTTGACCCTACTGATCAGCTTTAACTTGATTTTTTGTATCTGATGCAGACATGCTGATATATATGACCACCAAATGATCACTATTAGGAAACAGAGTCACATTGAAAAAAATAGTATATCAGATTAATTAAAAATTCCATTATAAAAGATCAACATAGTATATATTTCAATCAATAAATGGGCGGTTTAGCATTGCTGATTTCAACCATAAGTTCAAATGAACAAGGATATACAAATTTGTGCCCACATCCTCGAGGAGAAAAAGGTAAATCTAATGAATAAAAAATTTCAAGGCCAATGATAAGCAAACATACATTTCTATAAATATAAGGGTTTCTTAGCCTTGCTGATAAACACGGAATATAAAAGTAACCAGGCAAATTACATCTAGGTCCCAATGGTTTAAGACGTGCTTCACTTCGATCTATATTTTTAAAAATCATACACTTGGACGTTGAGGTTAATTTTGTGCTTTAAATAAGATTCTAGTAATAACCATCATATATTATACCAATTCATAAAATTTCCTTCACATATCATGTCCGTAGGGTAGGTTCGCATCGAGCCGAGTTTGAGCGAGTCAAATTTGGCTCGAACTTAAAATGATACAATTTTGCCTAATTCGAGCTCGAATCAAGAGCGAAATATTATTTGAACCAAGATGGATAAACAGAAATGATGTTCCTTATGAGCCAACTCGAAATCAATTCTAATTAACTCAAAATTCCAATCTAGTCACTTGAATGCATTTAATTTAACTCATTTAGAGTCAAAATTTGAATGACGAAAAATGCTAAATACTAAAACACATGCACAAGATGATGGATAAACCCATAAATGACAATAAATTAGTAAAAATCTAAAGTTAAATCATTAACAAATCAATTTCAAATTTTCACTTCAAATCTCAAAATTAAATTAGAAATAAAAATATAATAAATTTTAATATCTTAATTATACATTTTAAATCAAACAAAAACCAAATACTAAAATTATACAATTTAATTCCAACTTTTCACCATTACAAAATAAAATATTACATCATCTCTTCACCTAAGGCCAAAAACAAATAAATATTAGGCTAGCCAAAAGAGTTAGAACCTAGGACCTTTCAATAAATCATGAAAACTCACTGCCTCACAAACCATTGAACCATCAAGCATTTTGATTTTCAAATGGGAATAAATTATATTATAAATAATATTCTCAAATTAAATTTTGAGCAAGCCATTGTGAGCTAGATTTGACCAGAAAAATATTTGAGTTAATTTATGAATCATGAATGAAGTCAAAATATATTGATTCAGTTCTAAATTGATTTAAAATGCAAGCAAGTTTAGAACGAGTTTCAAATTTCAAATAAAATTTCCACCTGTAACCACGGGCCACATAGATCATGTTTGAATTTCTACCTGTCTTTGCAACTCCTCATCATTGTCAAGCACATTGACTCTTCTAAAGGTGAGAATTTCTATTCAGAGGCTAAGCAACGCAATCAGCAAGTATTCTCTTCTCATGACTTCAAATGAGCCTTTAAATGAGTTTAAATTTAGGATTTTCTCATAACCAATTTTTTTTCTTACAAATATTTTTAGAAGCAATATTATAGCCATGTAGGAGATTTTGCACAATATGTTCATGTTGTTTGCTCGAAATTTTCATCTTGAATGGCCTCAGATATATCTTATTTTACAAGATTTTTTTAGGAAATACCCCATAGTCTTTACATGTTGGGGTGTTATAATCTAGTTCTTTGATAAATAACAAGGGTTTAGATAATTTTTGTTCATGCTTTTTGATTGAAGGTCAAATGGCTTTGATGTGAATATGGAGGTGAACTACTTTGTTATAAGGCCAACTGGGCATTTTTAGAAGTCAACATCCAACATTTAACAAATATTCATGTATTTAATCACATGAGCGGACAGAAGGCTAACTTTAATAAACTATAGGTTGTTGTTATTACTTTAAGGTCAAAAGCTAAGCTGGTCGACCAAAGTGACATACCAAAAAGCACTAGGAACTCAAATATAGCGTTTACAAAAACATGATGTACCAAAGTGAAGCACACCATAGATGTAATTTACCAAAAAAAATTTAGAAAAACATTTTAGCCTTCTTGATTCAACTACAAAATCACATGAACAAGATGAACAAACAACCCTACACGTATAATTTCATTACGAAAAGACTGCATCTTATAAATTCAAAAATTCATAATTGAATGAATATCCAAGAATATATGTCAATCAATGATCAAGAAATTGTTTGCACTAAATAATATTCAAAATTTAACAAATAGCTATCTAGTGAAATTTATATAAAAATGCTCAAGAATATCAATAACCAATATCAACCAACTAAAGTACTAAAAATTCCCCATAAACTCCCATGTGCCATGATTTTCAAAAAAACTTGAGCTTTGTTTAAGAGGAAAATGAAGAATGAACACGGATTCCTTATTGAATTATAAACAACCTAAAGGATGTTTCTAATGAGAACATGATGCAACCACCACATGATCACCATTAAGAAACACAATCTCTAAGTCACCCTATCCATTAAGTTGCACATATGTAATAACTTGGTGAAAGAAGTACTTGAAAATTATGTTAAAATTTTTTAATGAGAATTCAAACAAATTAATGGATTAAAAACATATTAAATATCTAATACCAAGATGATAATATTTCTTAATGAGTTTGCTTTACTTTTTAGAATAGTAGTTAGAGTTTCTTCATATAAGACTACTTCAAATGTAACTTTTCCTAATCTAAATGCATGTCTTATGATCATATTCATTTATAAGCGGATCAAGGATGCATGGTACACAAATCAATTTGTTCAACCCATTATCTAAAATAGTTTCAATAACCAAATTAATATTTCATTGTTTGCATGCCACTCAACATAATGCAAAATGCTAGATTTCAAGTATTAAATAGCTAAACATAAAGTTGCACTTGGACAAAAATATACTTGAAAAAGATAGTCAAAATAAAAGCCTCAGGAAAACAACAAAGTGGAAAAACTTTATTAATATAATGATGTAATTTTCAGCGTGAATAGTTAAAAGACTGGAATTAGTAATAATTTTATAGGAGAAATAAAAAGGTCAACAGGAAGTTGCCTGAGGGAGAGTCGAATTTAATTTCAGTGCGAGAAGCAGAAGCTGTCCAGCCTCCAGTTTGTTTGGTTCCATTTGAAGTTCCATCAGGAATCGATTGAATTCTATCTGGCAATGCAAGAACCATATCATTTCGTGCAGCAAGATCTTCTTTTGTAAGCCCTTTAACCTGTAAATAAGGCATGAAACACTTCTAGCATTACAAGCGTGGAGATTCAAAATAAGATATAATCAAATGAAGAAAATGTGAGTCTATAATGAATTTGGAATATACAAAGGATGGTTATAATTAACAAATCTACTGAATAAAGTATTGGACTATGAAATCACAACATTATGTTGTTTGATCAATGTGAGAAGTTGACACTCTGTAACACCATGGCAATATTAAGGTAGTCTAATTCATGCATGATTATCATTAACAAATCTACTGAAATACAATATTAAACTATAGAACCATACCATTAAATTGCTTCATTTAATGGAAAAAGAAGAATGTGATGTAGAGGAAGAACATGAAAAATAAAAAAAGATGGGCTATTGAGCAGAGTGGAAGAGCAAGCGCTTAGACGCTTGCTTAGACGAGAAAGAGAAAAGAAGATAAGATCGAAGAAAGAACCTCAGGATTATAAGAAAGGAAGGAATGGATCTGAAAAAGCATGCCTAAAAAAAGCCATATATTTATTTCAACATCAATCATTTTCAATTGTAACCTAGGACTACTGTTTATAATAATAGCTATAAAATTCTGGATATTTTAACCCTAATAATAATAATAAGAAAATAACAAGATTATACAAACGGCAATTGATTATCTTAACCCTAACAAATATCAAATAACAAATAAGGGAAATAACATGAACATGATATATTAAATAAATGCTAAATAAACTAACATAAATAAAGACATAAGTCTAATACTTGAAAGTAGATGTCTTGCATTGCATTTTTAATTCTACGGCATTTAATCTAACCCCATTAATGAGTTATGGTTCCATACAACTTAATCAACTTACAGATCCTTGATAATTAATACCTCCTTCATGTTTTGAAGATTCAAAAACTTGTCTTGAGGATCCAACTATCAATCTCAGACTTCGAATCAAGAACTTGGTGAATTGCTATTTGGTACCTCCTTTGTTTCTTTTCCTATTATATTTTCACAATTTTGTTACACAGCCTGCATCAATTTATTATCAAAGATCAAAATCACGCTATTTTTGCACTCAATACAAGCGATTTACTAATGCTTTTGGATTTTCCCCCAATTTCTTGCAATTCTAAATTTTTGTTCTCAATTATTTGCTTTAGTCCCATGTTATCTCTCTTCCATACCTTCTTTTCTTTTTATTGAGATAAAAAATGGTCCAATAGTCCCATATTATTCTATGAATTATTTGCTCACTTAAACGTTAATTATGCCCCTCAATTAATTATTCAAAATTTCAAAATTACATTCACTTCAATCCTTTCTAGAACTTCCTAAACAAATCTTTAAACAAAAACTTTCAAATTTGATATTCAAATCAAAATTTTCATTTAATTCAAATGCCTACCAAATTTCCTAAAAATCCTCCAAAAAAGTGCTCATTCAAAACTTATTATAGCTAATCATATCATTAATCATAACTATAACCACACGACATAAACCCCTGCAAGCTCCATCTCTTTTTTGTATAGACTCCAACCCTGCAAGCCCTCAAATCTCATAAGACCGTGCATGCAAATACAAACTAATTCTAGGATATACAATCATTTATTTTTCATTATTGCGAACACCCGCAATACCCATTAAATTGCTCCAAAGGATTGTGTGCCTCTCCTCGTAGTATCCCAATGCTCAAAGACAACTATTATTCTATTTCCTGCAACAACCTTGATGTATTTATGCCAACTCAAGCCTATAAACAACTTTCATTCCAAACTAAATTATGCTATCAAAATCCTATTCAAAACAACCACCAATATTTCTAGAATTCTGAAAAAATATTGAAGCTCTAATTCCTATTCCATGAGAACAATAATTGAAAATTTCTTTGTTGTTGTATTTATCTCTCCCCGCATAACACTCCTTAAGCGAGAAAGAAAAGAAAGTAGAAATAAAGGAAAAGAAAGGTGCACAACAAAGTCTTCTTCTTGTATTTTTAATACATCTATTTATTATTATACTTTCTTAGTTCAATCTTTTCTTGTAAACGGAAGCAAGAAGATATATTTTGTTGCTTTTTGAGTGTGAGAGGAGTTAATCCATTGGTATATGAAGAGCTTACACTGCTTTCATAGAGGTGGAGGAGAGGGAGGAGAAGATGTGGTAAGTGTTTTCTAGGAAGAATAAAAATTAGATTTTGGAGGGAAAAGGAAGATGGTAAACTCACCATGTCATCATTTATGGTGGGAATGTAACTTTTTTCATCATCTTAGATAACAAGATAACAATGACCAAGGAATTATGAGCAAATTAGTTCTAAGTGCTTTTTTTTTTAAACGAAATGGGATTTTATGAATTATCAATGGGGGTAAAGTGGGCTCCTATTTTTGTCATGATCATGTCATTCTTCTTTGAAAATATTATGTTCAATTTCTGTTTTTATGTATTTCTCATTATCTTATTTTTAATTGTTTTAGATTGTCCAAGTAAATTTTAGCTACTATAAATAGTAGGATTAGTTGTAATTGAAGTTGGCCGTGGCATTCTCATTGGAGATCAATTCTCCCATCATTCTTCTTGTTGTGAATCTCTTCCTACCCATTCTAGATCATGCATCTCCACCTATGAGGCATTTATTCTTGTTATCGTCTCAACCTTTTTTTATCTCCCCTATTCTTTCTATATAGTGGATTATTATCTTAGTGATTCAATGCTTGAAAATCCATAATTGTTTACTTGTTGTCCTTTTTAAGTAAATTGGTTTTAGAGCCCAGTTTCATGTAGGGAATTTTTCATCTATGCTGTGATATCATTGGAATTTTCAATGGTTTGTTCAAAAGCCCTTGGTTTCATTTACCCAATTACCATAATCTTCCCTTTCCATGATCCAATCTATATCTTTAAACCATGGTTCATTAAGTCACTTTTGAGATTATGCATTGTTATAAAAATAGTTGATGCCCTACCCTACACCTATTTTTTTCCTTTTATGCGCAATACATGGTCTATCTTTGTTTTACTCTCTTCATGCTACAATAGTCCCTAGATATGTGTCCATTTTTACTTAATCATAATTGTCATCTAGAGAAGGAACCTTGATCCCCATATGATCTCCTCACCCTCTATGTACCCTATTCCATTTCAACCAATTGTAAATTATAAATCCCCGTGACATCACCTTCCCTCCACAAGATCCCGCATAAATTCCTCCATAATGCTTTCCATAATTTATTTGTTTATTTCCTCTTCATTTCTTTCACCAAAACCTCTAAACTTATTCTCTATTGGAATTGTAATTGAAACTTAAATTTGAATTTCAATAACTTAATTTTGAAAGTTGAATTAAAACTATCATCCTAATCTCCTTCCTATTTTCCACCACAACTTTCTCCAACCAAGTTAACTCAGACCTAGCTAGTTTCTTCCAGTTTAGCCTAACTCCACTTGTTCTCCAAACTAGCACATTATATGTAGCGAAATTGTGAAAGTAAAATATAGAATGGGAACAAAACATTATTAACCATATCAAGCAATGAATCTTCATGACATTGATTGTTATATCCTCGAATCACAAAACATTCATATGAGTATGAATTTTCATAGAATTATAACTCAATATACCATTCATCAAATTTTTATATTTATAAGAAAAAAGATGTTATTTATAGTGTTATTTATAGAAATGTTTGTACAAAATAAAACTTTAAACTACTTCCAAGACTAATTACAAAATAATCTTCATGAAAATAAGAAATAAGTCTAAATAAAGCTAATTCCTAAAGATCCGAATAATAAATAAAATTTTATCTAGAATATCATCACTCTAACAATAGATTGCAACAATTCTTCTAGGGGTGGGAAGAATTCTTATTTGTAGAGTAAGATTGATGGTACTACTTTGGAAAGCTGAGCCTAAAAGAAAAGCAATGCTTCAATGTTACAAGCTTTCCGTTTATTAAAGATAGATGATATCTTCATCTTATTGCAGAGCATGTCAAACTTAAATTTTGATGTGATGTTCTTAGGCTTAAGTTGAACAAATATACTTATTGCAAGAAGGCGGAGGGAAGAAGAGGAGAAGATGCAAAGATGTAGAAAATATTCATTTTTTTAGTCTAGAGACACAAATGGAGAAAAAAACTTTGAAGCTGTAAAGGAAAAAGAGATCGAAGAGGCTAAGGCATTGTCAGAGAGGTTAAGGAGGTAACGTTAATTATGGAAGATGGTGTGACAGATGACAAAGAGGAAGTTGACATCAATTGCCTAATTGTGGGTGTTGGGGAAGTGAAAAGGGCGTGTACGGTTAATTCTAGCAAGGAAGGGATTGTGGTAGCCTATTGTCACATTACATATTTAATCCATGGATGAACATCCTCTTAATTCTCTCTATCAAATAGAATGTTAAAGGTAAACATAATACTTTAATCAGAAGTACATGGGGGTTAAGCACATATTGCTAAACCAAATTTAGGCTATGTACACGTTATGATGAATCGAAAGTGGTAAAGTATAATTATTCTATAAATTAATACCAACTAAACTAACATAAACAAAGACTCAAAATTGGTAATTGGAAGTAGATGTCTTGCACAACATCAATAATCTACACTTGAATAACTTTACTACAAGAAAACTAGAGAATGTAAGATTATTGTGCTTGTAGTCTCATTGCTTGCATCAATGATTTGTTAGGCAATGTTAAAACATAACATATTATATCTTTTAAAGCATCATGTGGCTGAAGCCTAACATCCATCATTGCTCCAAACTACTTGGCATCATCCTTATAGGGGTGTAAATGAGCCGAGCCCAGCCTCCGTCGACCAGGCATTCCAATTTCTCCGGTAAGGCAAATTCACGAGTCAAGCTCAAGCCTGCTACAACTCTGATGAACAGAGTTTGAGCTCACCATATGAGCTCGATTCGAGACCGAGCTCGAGTTCGAGCTTGTGACTACGTTGACAACCGAGCCCGAACTAGCCCAAACTTGAGCTCGACTCGACTCGTTTGCACCCCTGACCTTTATAATCATCTCTTATCATTCATTAGTATAAGAGTTACACATGGTGTTGATGTTAATTTAATATTTTTGTTAAACAAGCTCAAACAATAATAGCTTAGTCCTACCCATTTTATTCCAAACCATTTCAAACTCGTTAGGTCCACATCTTATTGATGCTACCTACCTAAATAATATAACTCTAAACCACCTCAATCTCAGTCTAAGTTCTATGAAATCCTCATTAATATGCCCCAAACTCCGTCCATTTAAGAGTTCATATCTCACTTTATATTTTTTAGTTTTACCGGTCGTATCTTAATTATCTCTGCTTATTATAACAATCTTTCTCAGGTGAGAATTCTTTATACTTAAATTCAAATCTATCAAACGATTCATCAATGGTTGGACTTATATTTTTTTTAATTTTGTGTAAATGCTCAACGACAAAACATAAGTGTCCTCGCTCAATTTCAATCATTTAACATTAATCCTTTAATGATATCATCAATTGTAAACCATTCCTTTAAAAGCACTCTTTAATTGATGACCTCCATTTTTCATTTTAGCAAAATTGATACAATAGATTTAATCTACATTCAAATTATTCTAATTTCCTTCTACTTTAAAGCATCTCAATGGTGTTCCAACACTTCAATTCAAATTCAATAAGTACTACTCTCACTATTATTACATATTTAAACTTATTAGTCTTACCACACATGCGCTTTATATTTCACTTTTTTTCTTACTCAAATGGGTTATTGACTTACTTGTGGGCAACACTCTAATTCATAAAGCATAACTGGCTTCTCATTTTATAAAATCCACTTTTAGGCTTCATAATATAATCTTATGGCACAATACGCATGAGTTTATTCGCCATTTTCACAATTTTAACTCTAGAAAATATATGCTTATCTATAGATTCTTTTTTCTTTTTTATGTTAGAGTGAAGATAAGCCTAACATATCAAATATTTCAACAACATTGACTTATATTTATCAAGATCACACTCAATTGAATTGTATCTAAAGTACTCAATATGTATTACAACAATTATAAGCTCCTCCATCTCCAATAAATTTTCCTAATTCTTCAGACTTTAATATCAAAACAGTTCTCATTTCTTTGAACCATGAAATCTACAAAAATCATACATCAAGGTGACTCGTTTTTAATATGCTCATAAACAAAACCGTAACTAGTACAAAAGATATGAATTTAATCCTTGATGTAATCCTAATATGATTGGAAACTCTTTGGTCACTCCACAATTATTTTTACTGCTATACATATCTTTAACTTCAACATACCATTGACACAAACTTTCTCCTTAATGCCCACCAACTCAATTCTCGTGGTCTCAATAGTATGTTTATTCAATATCAATAAAAATCAAAGAAGACATTTTATTTGTTTTATACTCTTTATCAAAATTAACTTCATACAGAAATCGCCTATATAGTAGCTTTTTAGCATATAGTTGAGTAGTTCCTTTAATATTAATATGAAATTTCTAAGCTTACGTTGCTGTAAACCCTCTCAAAACTATATTGAATGATACATAATGGTACCGTATGGTTATCATAATCATCAAAATTTCCAAATTCTAAGATCCAAAATTACAGAATAGACAAGTGCCCTGTCATTCGTGACAACAGAGCAACAAAATGGTATTTCAAAAAAGAAATGCCGCATTATCCAGGAACTAATATATATATAGAATAATCATTAAATCTCCAAGGAACAGAGTAAAGCAATACGAATATGTGAGCACATAGCAAGTGTACCTTCTTATACGCCAATCTCTGCAGTTTGGGGACCTCCTCTAGTAACTTGGCCTTGGTGCGCCGGATCTCCGCATTCATCGCCACGACCGCCGCCCTGTTCTTCTCTTGAGACGCCAATTCCGATTTCTGCAGACAAAAATCCTCCGATCAGCTAGCAATCAGGACGAGATTGAAGAATCAGAGTGAGTCTCAGGAGAAAGTGGGAGCAACGATGATAATGCCGACGCGGATAGGGTTGAGAAGGCGGGATTACACTTAGGGCGGCCTCGATGTCGGCTTCGACGGACGAGTAGAGGCGGGCGAAGGCATCGTCGCTGGCGAAATTCCCGCCGTCGCCGCGCTGTTTATCGACGTCGTACTTGTCGTATTTCTTGCAGATCGAATCAACGCGGGTCAATATGTCGATCACGCTCATTTTTCCTCCCTAAATCTTCTTCCTCCGGGGCACCTTTCCCTTCTTCCTGATGAGTCTTACCGTTCTGAGTCCGCTCAGGCCAAAGCAGACAACAGAGATGCGAGAGGGAGAAGAAATGAGGGCAGCCCTGCAAACAAGCCAAAAGGCGACGAGGCCGACGAACAGCAGAGATTGCCTAGCATGTTATTTTTGGAGCATTGAAGAAAAACGATGAACCCAAGAAATTATTTAGTGTGAATAATAATTAGTGGGTATATAAAATTAATTAATTAATATATTTTTTAGTTTATTTATTTATATATTTTAAAAAATGAGTGTTGAATTTAAATTTATGCGGGATTTATATACATACCATTTTATTTTATGTTATTTACATATTAACAATTAAAATTTTAATATTACATTTTTGTCATTCATATAAAATTTTAATATCAAATATATTATTCTTATATTTCAATATTATCACCCATACCACCTAATAAATTTTAATATTTCATTTCATGCACTCATATTTGTTCTATGGGTGGTATGCATATAATATTAAAATTTTAGATGTTATATATGTAAATAGCATAAAATAAAGTGGTATGTATGTAAATCCCCTTAAATTTATTTGTCGGTGATATATAAACCTCTAGCAAGTCTAGTTAGATAGAACAAGAGAAAAGGAGAGAGAGAACTGAAAATGGCTAAAAAATAAAATAATTATCATGGATGATAAAAATGGCAAAGTTTCAAATATGTATGTTAATCTTTTATTTAGTAAAATGCTACACTTAGAAAAATAGAGACATAATGCATGATTGGATAAGTGCATACTAGTGCAAACACATTGAATAGACTGAAATGTATATTCATGGTCATATATCACAAATGTGGCTAAGGGTTTCTCTGGTGGATGCCATGTGGATGTGGTTAGTTCTCATCGACGAGTGCCTTAGGCGAGTCCATGAGATTAAGTGCTTTAGGCGAGTTCTCCATGATGAACACCTTTGGTCAATTGAGTCCATGAAACTAAATGTCATGTATGAGTGGCGAATCTCTCCGGGAAAATGGTGTTTTTTAGATGAGTTTGCTTGTTAGTTGGAAATAAACACATCTGATGAAGCCTTCACTATGGTCCCTTTAGGCATGCGCCTCTTGTAACTTGAATGTGGATATCTATTGAAGGCGAATTTCCCTAACTAGGAAGGATTTTTTAAAGAGACGGTTCCTCATAAGAATAGTGTTTTTTTTTAGTAAAGGCTTGCTTAGGTGAATTCTCTACTTGAACTCACTCAAAATATTTGCATTTATGATTGGATTCCTCAGGCAAGTTTATATAATGAGAGCTTTATTGGGTCATATGCTTTATCATTGATCTTAATCTAGCAAATGCTCCTCTAGATGAGGCTCATTTTGGGCAAATGTGCCTCTTGATCGAGCTCCTTACACTCGCTTGACATCTATATGTTATCAATATATATATATATATATCCTTATTCAAACCTCTTGAATGAAGGCCTTAGCATCAATAATCATGCTCTAAGATAGTGAATCAATCCATAGGTTATAAAATCAATTATACTTATGTATATAATTATCTATAATGCCCTAATTGATAGTTCTTATATATGTTATTCCCCACCTAAGAATTGATGAGGGTTCACTTGACATTAGCATATTGGTGAATGATTATCATAATTTTTTTTCTTGACTCTACTTGATTTGAGTTGAAGGGTTAAACCTTTCATATATTTTGAGATTGGAGCAGTATCATATGATGAGATGCTCGATGATTGAATGAGCCAATCTCATGATAAAACTAGCCGCATCAATCTCAAATGTAAACTCAAAGACTAGGATATAATTCAAGATCACTAAGGTTTGAACAAAATATTTGAGAGAAGTATATGATGCACAAAATGATGCATGGAGACATGATACAACAACGACAACATCAAACCTTGATCTCACTACATGGTCACTTGAATTCTTTTTCTCCATTTTTTCCTATTTAGAATCAAATTCTCATTTAAATCCAATCAAAAAGATTATTTCTAATACTTCATAACCAAATTTTTTTAGGTATATATCACTATCTTTTTTAACATAAGTCAGATCTAATACATTTACTCTTCTTATTTGGTTATTGGAAGACTGTGAACAAATCATGTAAGGCGACTATCTCTAATCTTATGTGACCAAACCATCTAACATGGGGATATTCAATGTACAAAAAATAATAATAATAATAAAACGTAGCCGCTTGTCGAATAACAAATGTTGTTCACAATATCATATCATTTTAATCTTATCTCTTTTCATGTTGCTCTTTACTCTTCCTAGTTTATCAAATTGCTCAAAATAGAAGTTTATCTAATTTTGAAAGGTCAGCCTTCCTTGGTAAGGCTTTGTATATATATATATATATATATATATATATATATATATATATTATTTATATATATATATATATATATTTATATATATATATATATATATGTTTAATTTTAAAAAACAATTTAAGAACAGTTATTTTTTTCTTTCTATTTTTCCTGCTAAAAATATATATTGAAAGTAGAAACTAAAAGGAAATAAACTATTTGGTAAACTAATAACCCAATTCAAATTCATTGAAGTTTAAAAAAAAATGTATTTGTTTAGGCTCATTTATAATATTAAGAAGATCTTGAATAATAAATCAAGTTGATGACATTGATTGCCTGTTTTAGCTTTTTTTTTTTTTCTTCTTGTATAAAAGTTCATAGGACGAGATTTATTAGGTTGACAATAATTTTCAAGACCCTTATTGATTAGATGAGATGTCGCACCTACTTCAACAATTTTTTAATTATTTGCATGTTTCACAATGATATGTCTTTAAGTTTCATAAAACTTAAAACATTATTTATAGTTATTTATAATTTTTAGAATTACTTATGTCGGTAGAGAGAGAGAGAGATGTGAGCGCAAAGTGGAAAGTTCGGGAGCTTAGAAGGGAAAATATAATATAAGAGCGAGTACAAAAAGAAATTAAAGATTATAAGAGAGATAATTAATAGAGCGATTAAGCAGTTATCGGCTAACTTAGGCTTTGTTTGGGACGGCTTCCTTTCTGCTTTGTAAAGCAGCTTCCTTGTATAAATTTTTAATTTTTGTACTAAGAAGCTGCTTTAAGAAGCAATAAGAAAGTCGTTCCAAACAAAGCCTTAGACATTTAGGTTTAGCTAGGTTAAAAATTAAAACATGAGAAAATTTTATGGTGTGATGGCTCATTGGATGTTATTATGGATCTATCCTAATACAAGCCAAAAAATGAAAAGAAAAACTTTTGGATGATCTTAAGCTTGTGCATTTTAAGTCTTTCGACATCATTGGCATGTTTTTTAGTACAAGAATTCCAATTTAAAATGCTCCAAAATCGTTGAAATACATCTTTAGAAGTTTCATTATGCTTTAAAAGTGTCAAAATTTAATTTCTAATTTCAAAAAATGATCATGAGGTTTAAAAAAGCCTAAACGGATTTATTTTAGGCATGAAATGTAAATTTTTATATCGGAGCTCGATCAATGACCGTGTGAACTCCACGTATGCAATACCTTCTTACTGCGGAGGAAAAATTATTTTGTGCGGACCCGAATGGCGTCCGGAGACCAATAAAAATGCACCACATCATCCTTTTACTATGCCGCGGCTCGATACTGCTCGGTACCGTGGCATCCGAGCGTAGAGCTTTGTCCAGCGTCCGCACAGAATAATTTCTCATGAGGAAAAATTATTATTAAATATACAAAAAGATCATAAAAAAGCTTTAAATTTACGAAGAATGCCAAAATAATTTTAAAAACCATAAGAAATTCTGAAATCTTTATTGTTTTCTCTCGTTCTCCGCTCAAATCTCCTCTTCTATGTCCTATAAAATCCCATTGAGGGTATAACGAAGATCAAAGTTTTAATTAGGTTCTTGTTTTCCTTAAAATAAAGGCTTAAAAGAATCTAGCTACAATTGCTAGTAAATAACAAGGTTCATAGTCTATGCATAAAGGATTTGATCTGCATTAGAAAAAGAGGGGTAACTTTCCTAGATAGTACAATTTATAATTGAGACATACAACGTACGATTACACCTCTTGGCTCCATTTTATTGGGAATTTCTAGTCCTAAATATATTGCCTAAAGAGTAAAATAAACATATTGAGATGATGCCACATCAAAATAACGATGTTGTGCATAGAGAATTAGAGGTACTAAATAAGTTGAGAAATCAATACATAGATGAATAGATCGTAGCAAATATTCTTAATATTTAGTATGAAGGAAATAATGATTTCTAGTTGAGTTAAAGTTATCTTAATATTTTGTCTTTTGAGACCTTATTCTTAGTCTAAATTTAACAATATTTGATCTTGTAACTTACAACAAATAAATCAGAAGTGGGAGGCATGATGATAATCGATATCATTGCATTCAGTATAACAAGAAATACCCCGATAAATGATCAATATTAAAAGGTCCAGTTTCTCAATGACTTTGGTGACACTACAGGAAAAATGCCGATTACCGGCGGTTATAGGACTGCCGGTAAGAACGGCGGTTTGGCCCGCGGTTTGGCCGCCGGCTATTACCGGCGGCCTAACCGGGGGTTTTGTAACGTTTATGTATGGTTAGCCAGTTTATCCATCTAAGTAAAAATATTGAAAAGCTGCCGGTAGTTTTGAAAACCGCCGGTTTTTAGCGATTTTCCTGTAGTGTGAAACAACATGTTGGCATTTAGGGCAACCATCTTTCCTACTTGCAATAAGAATCTAACTATTCCAATAGAGAAACAAGCTAATATTCATAAAGTGACTAAAGATTTCATAACAATAAGGTACTCTAGGTCTAGCTAGAGAAAGGGAGGTTGTAGCATTCTTTAGTGCAGTAGACAATTTCTAAAGGTCAATGATGTGTCAGCAAGAGATCTAAACCATATTCTAATGATTCTTCATGGAATATCTTAAGATTGATGAAAGCGTCAGAGATATTGCAACTCAAGAGATGGTTCTTCTAAATTCCTTAAAAATTGTACATGATGAAGCCTAAGATTAGGGATTCAAGATCGAACCCTATGTTAGGTGTTTGAGGACTCTTTTTTGAATTCAAAGGAAGGTGTGCAAAGAATAAATTAATGATGGTAATTAATTATCACAGTAATAACGAGAGGGCGTGGCCAATAATTGAGACCAAGATGGTTCATGGCTTGACAAAGATAAGGCTCGTGAAATTTGACCCAACATGAATTTGGCTAATATTTTTTTGGTTAGTCAGATTAGCACAACACCATTTGGAGCGATGAGTCATTTGACACCATGAGGTTAGTTCATATAGGTACAATCCATTAGAGTAACTACTTTCATAGAAACTTGTACGAGCATTGGATAAGATGAGCATGTTTAGCATGAAACCAATTACATGCCCATTTAAAACTACATTAGACATGTTACTATTGGATTTTGTGATGACTAACTAATTAATATGTATAACAAATCATACTGTTTTCTTACATGATAGTTTGGATTAGTAGAGAATGTGGTGCATATAGGTCATGTTTAGTAGGGTAGTATGGATAAAGTAAGTTTGCTGACAGATAGTCATAAAGAAAATATATAATATGATTTTTTCACGTATAAAAGATGGCATGTCATCATTCAAATATTGCCTAATATAGTAAGAAAATGTCTATCAATAAACCATTATAAGAAGAGTAGAGGCACTTAGGGAATATATTGTTAAAGCTTGTGTGTCAGGCAATGACAATAGTTGGAAATATTGATAAATAGTAAGAAATGACTTAAGTAAATAAAAAATTATTAGCAAATACTTATTCCTACATTGAACATGTGACCATCAACTCTCAAGCTTTCTATATATTTGTAATATTTTCTCCCTAGTTATCCTTATTGAATGACATGAAAATGCATGATAGAAGTGAAAGTTCATAGATGTTGCCTTTCACTTAAATTCCCTTATAATAGATTCATCATCATGACATGAGAAGGGCATGTAAGGTCATGCTTGTATGATGTAGTTCTTAGATTAGGAATGAATTCGCATGAATAACTATAGTGCCAATTAATTTAAGCGAAACTATTGTCATTATATGAAAGTTATTGGCATTACAAGGGTGGAGGGGGCAACAATTCGGAGGACTATTATAAAAAAAAGCTACATTAAAAATGAATAAATGAAATTCTATGGAAACATCATGAATTATATGAAAATTTCCATTATTATTTTCATAATATAATTTATTGCATTTTTTGTTAAAGTTGATGCATTCCATTTTTATATTATGTTAATATTTTCTATTGAATCCTAACTATTAAAGCTCATCCTTTTTTTTTAGTTTATCTCATAGTTGTTATACTTCAGTAATGGTTTTACAATGGATTGTGCAGGTGGGCTGTGAGGATTTATTAAACAAGCATAACATGACATACATGTATAGTTATTGGCCAAGGGTTGATGGGTAAAAAAAGTTAAATATTATTTTTATTGTAGGTAGCCTGACTATAAGATCTAGTCATTTTGTTGATAATTAAACAAATGATTTTTTTCCTTAAATGAATGTTAGATTAAATGTTCATGTTGTATTTGTGCATAAATTGATGATTCCTTTCAAGATATTCTTGTTACTACTACTATGTATATATAGATATATCAACTGCTAACCCTATGAGCACTAACTCTTAGGTTACAACATTTGCCATGCTTGAGTTTCCAACACTTTTGGATAAGTTTCATTTTGGTGTAAAAAAAAAAGTACCAATATTAAGGTGTTGAGTGTAGGCACAAGCCCTTTGAGCTAAAATTAAGAAATAATATATCCACCAACAAAAGAGCTCAAAGCCTTGCAAGTGGTATGTTTAACCATTATTGTATCATTACCCTTTGGAGTGTAGAACTATGCAAAGAAACTCGCATGTTGGGATTGACATAGGTAGTCTAAATTGATGTCCTTTAAAATGTGACACTTTAGTTTAAATAACAAAATAATTATAAATAGAAATCACTATAGGTTTAATAATACATTTGGAATCATACTTGGCTTCTTAGAGAAACTCGCATGTTGGGATTGTAAAACTTTGTATTTAGTAATGCATAAATCTTAATACAACACGCATATCTTAAAGTTATTTAGAACGATCAAATAAGTGCATGCATTACATAAATTCGGAACTAAAAAACATAGCATCAACCCAATAGCTTCGTTCCTTTGATGCATTATCTATATGAGGTGTCTAAACAGGCTTATTAGCCTTCAAATCTAACAAATTACACTCCATAAGTAAAGTTGATTCAATGGTAAAGCTAGTGAGACACTAAGTTTTTATAGTTATGTGTTGAATGAACTCAAGGTCATACAGCCTTTAAGTTCCACTCCCTGCTTTGTAAAATAACCTAACAACTCATGCCTTTTGATTATTTATTTGAGTTACTCTTTAATAACAAGTTTGATAGGATGATAATGAAAGTAAGGCTAGAGGGGTTAAGAAATAAAATTAAAATGAATGCTTGCTTATCATAAAAGGATAAAATTGCTTAGTGTTATTGTTATGGTAGTTAACATAGTATATCAAGAATTATTTACAACCTTTCTTAAGGAGCAGTATGGAGTTAAACACATACTCATGGATGTTGAGGTAGACCTAGATCATATCTCCATGCTTGGGACTACTAAGAATAAGTTATGATGTAGGATATCACTCAAATATTAGAATGCCAAGTCATAGATGAGCATACTAGAGAAGCCTTTGGACTTCTATAAGGCGTTAAAAAGAAGGATGTTGCATGCATTAGAATGGGAGAAGAAGTAATTGAGGTGAATGAGCTTTCTTATAAGCTTTTAAATTAACTTTGATAGAATAAAACTTATAAGTGGTATCAAGGCCCGTCTAAACTTTATTTAGATTCATATTTATTCTATGAAGCAAGATCATATAATCCAAGAACTTAGCTAGAAGAAGATCTGAATCTTCATATCATACAATAGAGCTTTTTATTGAATATGTTTAATGTCATGAATATCTTGAGGCGGCCAAGAAGGTTTAGGTGGTGAGCAGACTAATCTAATTTGTTGATTGTATTAAAGGATGAAAGATCGATATAAATGGTAACTATTTTATATGGTAGTATGGACTATATTATAGATGTATTATGGAGATGACTGACTAAAAAGTTATTATTGAGGATATGATGTCTGAAATTTGTGTTGATAATACACAAATGATAACATTTATCATCACCTCAAGTGTGATCATAAGGGGGACTATATCCTGTCTTCTATAATTTCCTAATAAATCGTGTCAGATCAACATCAAAGGCCTACAAATCTCAGACATCAAGGCCTAACTTCTTAATCATATTAATGTAGAGCCCTACATATATATGAAAACCTGTAAACCTTCATTATAATTGATGACTACTTAACAAATATCATATTATTATTACATATGTTTTGAGTTATTGGTAAATCGTTATTTATGAAAGTTTATTGAAGAAAAGGTCCAAAAAATATTTACCTAAAGCATGTAGCTCGGGGACTAGCCTCCCAAAATACAAAGTCTATCCTTATCATGGGGAACATCTACTCTTTGCTAGTCATGAATGGGTGGACAACTTAGTCGGCATGCTCTTCCCCATGAATTAGGTGACTAAACAGAAGCAACTAATATGATGATTAAAAAAAAGGGTGTAATTAATTTTAGAGACATGAAACCAATTACATATAAGGATGATTACATATAAAGCTACATGCATTGAACTAATAAAATTTCATTAAAAAAAGGTCATAAACTAAACTCAAAACCTTCTATCACCTAAACTCTTTACTTTGTCTAGAAAATATACATGGTGGTCGGTTATACTCATTAAATTTATATTTATTGCTACATTTGAAGTTCCTCATTGTACTCTGAAGATCATAATCTATTACGCTTAAAAAAAGTGTACTATATTACATTTAATAGTCATTGACTTGCTTCTGTTCATGCCTGGCTTGCATTTATCTATGCATTATTTATGGCTACAACTGGAAGAAAACTAATTAATTGACTTTAGATCATTTCAGGTGAGGAAATCTTAAACATTTTGTGATGAGTAGCTGTAGTTGATAGTTACAATTCATTATTAATTTTTATGACATTGAATCATAAGATGATGATGAGCAGAAGAACCAGTCCTTCAATTGGCTAGCTCATAGTTGTGCTCATTCAACCTATTTAATAATTTCAACCATTCATGTTGAAATTGATTCATTTAAGTTTGAAACAATTTAATAGTTGATGTGCGTGTTGAGAGCAAGCTATATTCATTATGAAATGTTTGTTCATATTGATATAGTATGTGGTTGACTTTCATCTACATATTGAAGTTTTTCGAATGGAAATGAGTTTGATTTCTCATGTAGATGACCTAATTTTGATCCTTATTGATTCTTTTCTTTTATAATATTAAAAGTGATATTACAGTTGAATGTTCGTTTTAGATTACAGTCTTATTTAGCTATTGTTTTCTCACTATTTTTTAGCAATTTATATGATGGAAAGATGTTTTAGTAACCATAGTAGCTCAATTGCTTTCCCCGTAAGAACTTCACAACCAACTTTATAAAACGTTACAGCTGCCCCAAGCACCATAAGTAATTTGCAATTTTGTGGCTTATATAAGTCCTCGGCCTTTCACCATGATTAATGTTTAAGAAGAGGTGACGCTTAATTGAATAAACTATTGATGTACAATGTAAATACTTTCATTTAAGAAGACATCTCAAATGAGAAAGTGATTGTTAAAACACATGATTTGTGTTTGCACCTATATCGAATAGTTGAGAATGTGTTGATATAAAAATATCAACTTGTTGGCTCGATCGCTAAGCCGCGCCTTTTGATTTGAAAGCGATTTTAACGAGTATATTTAACCCAACTTCAATCAACCTTTACTTCATATTCTTGAACACCAATAAACAATATCAAAGTTAGGTATTCCTCCCGAGTCTTTTCCCTTCCTCCACAAATAACTAAGGTTTAAGAGTGGCCGACTTTCGCAAAGAATCTATATGTCTAAGTGTGCTCTAAACGTAATATGTATGGTTAGAAATTAATATATTAATATTTTTTTGAGACATTTAGGTCAATTAGGACAAACTCACACACAAATCATATTCATAAAACTCGAACCCAAGATATCTTGGTCGGTAGCTAAAGCTCCCAAGTCCCAACAAGCAGACCAAGATGAGCTGTGTAATTATATTAATGTTGAAGTATAAAGTAATTGACCATCATCTAAGAACCTAAGCGTTTACTTTAAAAGCATATTTATTAATGTACTGAGTCAAGCTTTTGGCTTTCTCATTTAGTGCCCTTCGAGTTTCTTAATCAACTCCCACATTGAATTTTCTTCAGAATTAACTACTGCGTTAATAGGACGCTTAATCAAGATTAATTTCTATAAACTAATATATCAACTGTTGTCTAAGGCAATAAGAAATGTTTAATCTGTCGCCAGGCTTTACTTGTTCATGGCTGTATCATGAAATAACTAATAAAAATGATCTATTACAAAGCTTTCTATTACATTCATTGACCTTTTAATGGTGAAAGCTGTTGTAACTTCACCTGTAGTTCTCAATTATCTTCTGCTTCTTCTTCTGGTCATAATTTTCATTGATCTTTCCTCTCTTCAATCTTTCTATTATCTCAGTGTTCTTAAATGAAAAATATTTAGTTTGTTATAAAGATTATGGAGATAATTTAGGTTAGTTTTTAAGGGAAAGTTTAGCTGTGAGAATATTATGTAGAGTCAATTACAATGAGAATATACTAAAAACTTGTCGTAGTTTATTGTTGGATTCAAATTTATTCGTGAATCGTACAAATCTAATCACATAGAGAAAAAGAGATCTAGAGAGAGAAACTAGCTCTAAAAATTTTATTTAGGCTTTGTTTGGAATATTTTTCTTACTGCTTTTAATAACATACTTTTTAGTACAATTTTTTTTTTATAAGCTACGAGAAAATGGTGGCGAAAAACGAGGCTTTAATTTATGCAATAGAAAGCACATGATTGATGTGGGATGAGCATATAAGATTGTGACACTAAGAAGATGAGTTCAAGGGTATAGTTCCTAAAGATGCAAGTGAGATTTTTAAGATTTACATAGCTTAGGCTTCGTTTGGGACGACTTTTTTAGTGCTTCTTAAAACAACTTTATAATACAAAAATTTAATTATTAAAAAGCTGCTTTAAAAAGCAGTAAAAAGCCTCCCCAAACGAAACTTTAATGTGCGTATTTATAGCATTTTATTATAAACTAATTGAGTGTGTTTCAACAAAGATCTTAAGAATGATGAACACGCTAATAGTATTTATTAGAATTTACCAATAGTTATTCAAAATACAATTTAGAGTATGCAAAACATTATCTAATAATTTTATAGAATTTAAATAGCTTTATTGTTTATTTATTTGATTAATTTCCCATTTTTTTCTATGAAAAAATGGTTTATTTATCATTATGATGATATTGATTACTCATTTGTGATAACAAAATTATGTGATCCTAACTTTCTTATTATACTCAATAAATTTGCTAAATAATCTTAATTATGTTACTTATGTCTTCTAATTTTAATAAGGAATACGGATATAATAATCTTAAATTTTTAGCCTAATTGCGCTAATTATATATTAATTATGATACATTATAATTATATTATGCATAATAAACTTTCTTTTAATTATATTCCATTGAATTGACTAATGCCTGGTTTACATTTCATTTGCGATGGGATTTGCTACTAGTACTTAGGAATAATGGTATTTAAAAAAAAAAAATTATTAGACCATATTTTTTTCTTATTTCTCTGTTTGGCTAAACGAAGGGGAATGATGGGATTTAAAATTTTTTTAATAATGTTTTAAGATATTTTGAATATAATAATACTATAATTATATAATTAATTTTTTTTTTATAAAATTTATAGAAATTCTTTTGGGGAGTCAACCATAATAGAAAAATATCTATAAAATAAATCATTTTATTTAAAATTTTTTGGTGAAATCAATTCACAAAATGGATACTTGATAGTCCCAAAAATCTTATTTGTACCTACAGATGTTAATTTCTCAAGGATTTTCACCAGCTTCAAAAAATTACGAAGAAATTCGAGTAATTAAAACACTACAATAATAATGTTATGGAGAAGACGATTTTTGTTGAAACACAAGACCATTCTTTTAGATCTTGTTCAGAGCTTGAAGAAGAAGACAAGTCAAGAAGACAATTGAATTATTTCATTATGTCTCTCTACAGAACTATTACAGTTATATATAAAGACATACAGCCGAAATGCTTTACACGTGTAATTAATCTATTGGATAGCAAGAATACAATGTATTTAATAGTATTTATTATTGCTAGTCTAACAGCCCCCCTCAAACTGACGAGTTCTGTGTTATAGTTAGTTTGTTCCGCAGATTCTTAAATCTTGAAGTTGACAGTGGTTTAGTTAGAATGTCCGCCAATTGATCCACTGTGCTTATAGGAAGAAGACGAATTGTGTTGTGTTGAATGTGATCCCGGATGAAATAATGATCTATCTCAATATGTTTAGTGCGAGCGTGAAAAACTGGGTTGTTTGCCAGTGCAATTGCTGAAGTATTGTCGCAATAGACATCAACCGGCTCACTGTGAATAATATTGAAGTCCGCCAGTAGACGTTTTAGCCAGATAATGTCTGCTGTTGCTGCCGCAAGAGCTCTATATTCGGATTCAGTGGATGATCTTGATATTGTCGATTGCTTTTTAACTGTCCATGATACTAAGGTATCACCGAGGAACGTGCAAAATCCAGAGGTGGATTTACGGGTGGTAGCGTCTCCCGCCCAGTCGGCGTCGGAGAACGTTCGAAGTTGCAGATTTTTCTTGCTGATGGGTAAGCCATAGGATGCCGTCCCTTTGATGTATCTGAGCAGCCGCTTGAGGAGATAGCTGTGAGAGATGTCCGGGTTGTGCATGTGTTGGGATAGCACATTTACCGCATATGCGATATCTGGCCTGGTAATGGTCAGATATTGCAATGCGCCTGTTAGACGGCGGTATGTGTGAGGATCTTGAAGATTGGTATCTGGTAAGAAATCAGATGGTTGTTTTGTACAGCCGGGATTTGCTAAAGCATTACAGTTAGATAAATTGGCTTGAGTAAGAAGAGAATTAGCATAAGTAGTTTGGGATAAGAAATACGTATCGGAACCGGAGTGAATGTGGATGCCGAGAAAGTCCTTTGCCAGACCGAGAGACTTCATAGTAAACCGAGAGCTCAGACAGTTGATCAGCGTCGAGATAACGGCGGAGTCATTTCCTGTAAGTAGGATATCGTCTACATAGACAAGCAAGAATATGTGAATGTCGTCTCTGTTGAGAATTAAAAGAGATGGATCCGCTTTGCTGTATTTGAATCCGATATCTATCAGATAGTTTGTAAAGGTTGTATACCACTGTCTTGGAGCCTGTTTTAATCCGTAGATCGCTTTTTGAAGGTGACAAACATAATTTGGATGAACCGTGTCTTCAAAGCCTTTCGGTTGGCGCATGTAGACCGTCTCATTCAAGTGTCCATGAAGAAAGGCGTTTGAGACATCTAGTTGTTGAACCTGCCATCCATGGAATAGTGCAATTGTGAATAGAATTCGGATTGTAGGAAGTTTTGCGACCGGGCTAAATGTCTCGCCGTAATCTAATCCAAATTCCTGATTGTTTCCTTGAGCAACTAATCGCGCTTTGAATCGTGCAATTGACCCATCCGCATTAAACTTTTTGCGAAAAGTCCATCGACATCCTAAGACTGATGCATTGTTAGGCAATGGAACTAGGCTCCATGTGCCTTGCTTTTGAAGCGCCAAAAATTCGGATGCCATGGCTTGACGCCACTCCACATGTTTGCTAGCTTCCGTGTATGTGGTTGGGACTGAAGTGTCAACTGCTGAAGCCTGTTGATGAAGAAGATTGAATCGTGTGGTGGGTTTGAGTGATCCCGTTCGCAGCCTGGTAATCATATGATGTCTGCTTGCATTCGTATGTATTGGGTTCGAAGCGGGTAACAGAGTCGTGGATGTGTGATTGACTGTGTCAGTAGTTGTAGTAGGTGAGGATCTGGATGTGGATGCATCCAAGTTCGATCGGATAGTTTGTGGAGGATGGTCAATTGTTGAAACTGGAACCAACAATTGAGCCGGCACCTCCATCGATTTTTGCTCTTTGGGAGATTCTGCTTGCTTGAACGGAAAAGAGTCTTCAGAGAATTGAACATTTCTTGATATTATGATGCGATTGTTACTTTGATTTAAGCAGCGGTATCCTTTATGACTATCACTGTAACCTAAGAAAATACAAGAAAGTGAGTTGGGTTGAAATTTAGTTCGTGTATGAGGAGGAAGCAGCGGGAAGCATTCGCATCCGAAAATCCTCAAATGCGAGTACTCAGGTTCAATGTTAAACATAAGTTGAAGAGGTGGTATGTTGTGGGTTGTTGCTGTCGGGAGTCGGTTGATAAGGTATACTGCTGTATTAACCGCATCGGGCCAGTATAACAGCGGTACTGAGGCAGTTTGAAGAAGAGTACGAGCGGTTTCTACAATGTGACGATGCTTCCGTTCTGCTACGCCATTCTGCTCCGGTGTATACGGGCAAGATAATTGGTGTTGAATGCCTTTGGATTGAAGAAATGTTCTGAATGTTTGATTGACGTATTCGGTTCCACCATCTGTTCTAATCACTCTAATAAAGCGACCTGTTTGCTTTTCAATGAAGTTGATGAAATTAATAAATAATAACGGAACATCAGATTTTTGCAAAAACGGAAATATCCAAGTAAAATGCGAGTAATCATCCACCATAATGAGATAGTATCTAAGACCCTGATGAGAGGGGATCGAAGATGGTCCCCATACATCGGAGTGAATAAGAGCTAGCGGTTCTTTAGACCGATTTACAGAGTTTACAAAAGGAATTTTATGACTCTTGCAAGTTTTACAAGGATTGCAGTTATAGTAAGTGGTTGGTATATGCAACTGAGGATGATGGTGAGAAATGGATTTCAGCACTTTGCTGTGGGGATGTCCCAACCGAAGGTGCCAGTTGTTGTTGGTTTTTGAAACAACGGATAAAGCTTGCTGCTGTGTGCTGCTATTAGACGTAACCACCGGATAGAGGCCGTTTTTACATGGACCGCTGAGAAGAATGTTGTGTGTCTGTAAATCCTTGAAAACATATCCATTAGGATCAAATGTAATCGAAATCTGATTTTCTTTAACCAGATTAGATATAGATAACAAATTATATGAAATAGAGGGAATGTGTAATAGGTTGGAAAGAAAAAGCTTACGATCGGGTGTAGGTAGTAGACCGGTTCCTGTGTGAGCAATCGGAACAGATCTCCCATCTCCTACCGTTACCTGATCAGAACCGGTGTATGCCGAGCCTTGCGTGAGATTTTCTAGACGATTTGTCATGTGAGACGACGCACCTGAGTCTAGATACCAGTCGGTCGATGGAAAATCTGTTGTGGCAATAAGAGCATTGCTGGTATCTTGCGTGTTTTTAGGGGTGACATAGTTGGCATTGAGTCTATGCCAACAGATGTCTGCAGTGTGCCCCCTTTTAGCGCAAATTTGACATGTGAGGGAAGATTTTGATCCTGTTTTATTTACTGTATTAGTGGTTTGAGATGATCGTCCTCGACCGCGACGGCTTCTTCCTCTGTTGGTGTATAACGCTGTCTGAGCGTCAGACTGAGTCGCCATTCTTTGCAAGTCCGCTTGAACATGAATCTCTTCACTGATTAGGAGGGCATACAGAGTATCAAGCGTGAGAGAATGCTGCATTGTACGAATATATGTTTTAAACGATTGATATGTCGCCGGTAGACCATTCATGATATGAAGTATAATGTCTTCGGTGTCCATTTTTGCTCCAGCAGAGGCAATGTTGTCCACTAATTTCTTGATTTCTGCAAGATATGTTTGCATAGACATGTTTTTCATAGAAATATTGTGAAGCTCATTTTTGAGCTGAATCACCTTAGACCGACTTGACGACTGGAACCGTGTCTGCAGCGCTTGCCAGATCTCCGCAGATGATTCAAGATGCATTATGTAGGGTAGAACCGGAGCAGAAATAGTGGAGCAAATGGCTGCCGCGAGGTTTTGATCTGTGAAAAACCAGGTGTCATCGCGTGTATTTGGGTCAAGATTCTCTTGATTTTGATCGCGCCCAGATACCATCGAAGCCGAGGTTGGATCAAGAAAGGCTTCAAAGCCATTTGCCTTGAATAACTTCAGGATTTGATTTCTCCAAATCGGGTAGTTTTCGGCAGACAAATGATGAGGAACCAAAGATTTGAGATGCGACACAATGAATTTGAGGGAGGGATAGAGGGCGAATTTGTCGGCCATGGTCGCAGATGTAGCCGCCGTAGTGGAAGATTGAGAAGACGATGTCGCCATAAGGAAACGATGCCCAAGAACTTAGACCTCTTCTGATACCATGTTGAAACACAAGACCATTCTTTTAGATCTTGTTCAGAGCTTGAAGAAGAAGACAAGTCAAGAAGACAATTGAATTATTTCATTATGTCTCTCTACAGAACTATTACAGTTATATATAAAGACATACAGCCGAAATGCTTTACACGTGTAATTAATCTATTGGATAGCAAGAATACAATGTATTTAATAGTATTTATTATTGCTAGTCTAACAATTTTTAAATTCTGCAAGTTGAAAAACCTGTGCTTCCAGCCATATATATTATGCAAAGATGGAGAAATTATTTTGTGCAGATACCAAACGGTTCAGAGATCAATCAGAATGTGCCACCTCACCCAATACACGGTGGTACTGATCACCAATATTGAACAAAAAATGATGTGATGTATTCTAATTGATCTCTAGACACCGTCTGGGTCTGCACAAAATAATTTTTTGCAAAGATGGCCGCATTGTCAACAAGATTTAAAAGGCAGAAAATCACCTTACAAGTCATAAGACGCGCAATTCTTCCTGAATAATTTGTAGATGGCAGGAAACTTCTTGCGAGTATAGAACAAAGAAAGTCAAGCTTCAATGCAGAATATATTATAAAGGTTTGGCTGGCAAGAAAGCCTTAATATAATCTTCGACAGAAATTTAAAGACTACTGTGATTATTTTATAAATCTATCTTATTCATCAGCAAGAGCTGGCTGCCCTATCCTCATTTTAAAGCTTGTAGAATGCTCATCATGGCTGCTAAACATCAATCTATTAAAAGCTTCTAGACTTGGAAACTCTCTCTCTTTTGTTTGGGGTGACTTTCTTACTGCTTCTTAAAACATCTTTTTAGTACAAATATTAAAATTTTTGTACTAAAAAATTGCTTTAAGAAGCTGTAAAAAAGCCGTTCCAAATGAAGCCTAAATATCATCATTTTGTTTGCTGTTAATGATATTTTTAGCCATTGATTTGTTTCCAAAATTCACCTGAGAGTTATACTTTAATTTCAAGCTGATTCATTGCTTACTAACCTTTTTTTTTTTTAACAAGATACTATCAGAAAATAGAAGCATGCTACTTGAAATTAAACTTTAAAGCAAATTTGAATGTAATTTTCAAACAACTTCTCAGCCTCCTTTATAGAAAAGATCATCAGAAGGCCTGCAATCAATAAACAGACAACGACTAGCTGTTCATATATAATGTCATTGAACCCTTTAAATTATGTCTTTTTCATATTTATTAATGCTTTGTTTGCAACAACTTTTTTATTATTTTATAAAACAGTTTTTCTATATAAAAATTTTGTGTTAGAAAATTATTTTAAAAAGGAGTAAGAAAGCTGACCCAAACGAAGCCTAAGAGTTAACTTGAATAGCTTTAAACTATCAATAGATATGCTGTTTTGGGGAAAAAAACCTGGTCGGTCATGTTTTGTTTATTAATAGTCTAGCTGAATTTGCTGTCATTTTTAATAAGGATGATTGAACTGATCAGAACATTTCAATGATTTACAAATCAATAACTGAGGATAGGTGATGGAGGAAATTTTGATGCAAGTATAAAACGGTATTGACCACAAAATTCTTCAGCCATTTTCACTTTCATTTTATATAACAAGTGGGACTGGTGGACATTGTTTAACCATGGTAATTTTAGAGACTTTCATTTTTATTCACCTTTGCTTCCTAATCTGTGAGGTTAGTGACATCAAAGGAATTGAATAATAACACTGCCTCTTAAACATGGAAAGATCTTCGAGGAGTGGGGATGACACATTTTGTTATCCCTCAAGAGCACACTTCAGGAAATTTATTGAATACCGGCAATTTTTCCGGCGGTCAGACCGCCGACAACTAACAGCGGTTAAACCATCAGTTAAAATCAAGTTAACTGCGGGAATTACTGCCGTCAAATGACCGCCAGAATGTTCTAACTATGATGTAGTTGTCGGCGGCCACACCGCCAGTTTTAAGTGACTTATTTCCGGCAGTTTATGCCGCAATACCTAACCCTCCCTCTCCTTCCTCCTCATTTCAACGTCTGCCACGTTTCGTTCCATCCAGAGAAGAAAACACCTGCTACAGCTCCAGCTAACCTTCCGCCCTAGCCTGTAGTGGCAGTGAAAACTTGTAAGTCAAGACAAAATGTTAGATCCATATTAATTTCATTAATGAAATTAAAATCTTCAGTTATATTTGAATTGTTTGCCTGTGATGTGGCTTTAGAGAAGAAGCTCATTTGACTTTTCTTGCAACTATGTTTCACACAAAGGCAAATCAAGTAGACAACGGAGACTGAGATTAGGGTTATAAGTGAACCAATGCACTCAGTAAATAGCTCAAATTTAGTTCGATTAATACTAGTTCAAGTCAGTAATTAAACAAAGTCAAATGCTTTTTACAAACTAAGAGGTTAAATAAATCAAGTTTAAACACAACTCAACTTGTTTATTTGCATTCCTAAATATTTTGTTTGTTGTTCAACAAATAATTTGTTAAAAACTTCAAATCAAATTAGAATATCTATCTTCTTGATTGATATCTCGCTTCATTTTTCCTCTGCTAGGCTTTTTTTCTCTGGAGCATTGGCTGGGTTCTCCCCGCCCCGCTGGGGCCTCCCCCTTGCTGGAGCCGGCGTTCTCGATGATTTTCAGGGAAGTGCTCTATGCCTTTTCTAGTGTATTATTTGGTTTTGTGTTTTATCGCTTTGTTTTCAGACTCATTCTCAGAGGTGTGCCGGAATGGCCTCGAATCGGTTGTAAGACCCCAGTTTTTTAGGGGGTTCGTCTCATTCGCGCTTGTTTTTGGAAGCATTTGCTGGTTCTTCCTCGGTTACTTCATTTTCAGAACTGCGGACCTCGACTTTTCGTGGCTTGCCTTCCCTTTTGATTTTCGACCAGGAAATCAATGAATTGGTCATCCCGTTTCAATTCTCCTTAGTTGGTTTCTCCACTCCGTCTTGCCCAGTTCAGTCTACTGCTGTCTCTGTTTCGGTTGCTGCGACTTATTCGGAAGGCTCACCTGTTAGAGTTTGTGGTGCTAGTAAGGGTAAGGGTCCTCCGATTGGAGCTACTGGCAGTGCGGTTTTGTTAGATGGTAATTGTTGTGTTAATTTTAGGGTGAGTCCTCATACTGATGGTGTGGAGTCCTCGGATACTAATTCTATTTATTTAGCCGATGGTGGTGATGTGTCATTGGTTAACTCAGGGGAGGCCAATTGGCATCGTCCCTCTGGTGGATGTGTGTATTGTTGTTATTTCAAATGCTAATTTGCAAGCCCATCTTGCTAGGGACAGTGTTCGGTGGCAATGCGATTGGCTTCATGATGATTTGTCGTCTGCTGAAGGGGAGGATACTTTTGATAGCATTTTGGAAATTGGCTCGCTGGATACTTTTGTTAGGAATCGTAAAAGGAAATCTAAGAAGAAATGATTTTCTCGTGCCTATTTTCGCGGTTGTGGCTTTTTGCTTTTCTCAGTTTTGGTTGTCGTCGTTGTTTTGGATATGGATTATGAGGAAACAGTCATTCTGCATGCACCTTTGATGGCCAGGGTTGGGCAACCGTGGCAGTCTGGTGTTTGCTGCTTGTTGGCTTGGTTTCTTGGCAGATTATTTGATCCCCCCTGGATGGCCCCTCCCTGGCAACTAGGTGTCAGTTTGAGTCCATTTGGATCCGATTTTGATTTTGGTTAGTGTCTGATTTAGTCTGTTTTTTGTTGATTGTAACTCCCATGATGTGGCTCTGTCGTGATCTTGCGGTGTACCTTTTGCTTTTAATAAATATTTTGTTTATGTAAAAAAAAATAATTTGTTAAAAACTTCATAACATACTAAATGGTGGATCATATATTATTCAATTAAATTGTTTTTTAGATCTAATTTATTTAATTACTTATTTAATATTAATTTATTATATATATATATTCATTTGTTAAGCTAGGATACTTTGTCTATAAATTTTATATGTTACATATTCTTTTATTCTTCCACCTCTTACATTTTTTACAGTTTACACTTTGCGCCTATATGAGCACACTAGTATTATGCCGATAATTAGCTTTGAGCTGAACATACTTATAGCAAGTGGATACAATTTCCTCAAAAATTAGCAAACGAAAACAATAAATTAGGAAGAAGAACACATCAAATTATTTTTATTACAAGATATATGACATAAAATAACAATATAAAATTGGGTCTTCAATTGGAGAGGTAGCTCCGGCTCTCCCAATTCTCTAGCCGGCAACTAGAGCCCTCACAACCTAAAAAATTCTAATTTCAGCAAATTCAAAACATAATCCTGAAATCACCCTATTGTTAGCCTTAAATAGGCTCCCATGATTCACTCCCAAATCAGCGCCATTTTCCTAAATAATTCCCTCTCAAATTTGAATTCAAATTAGATTTATTTCTCTAATTAATTCCCTCTCAATTATAATTAAAACTTTCTTAACAATCCCTCCTTAATTCCTCGTTTTTCCTGAATAATATTTTCTTAGATTTTGAATTCAAATTAAATCTCTTGCCCTAAATAATTCCATCCAAATTATAATTAAAAGATTCCTAAACAATTCCCCTTCGATTAAGAACATTTCTAAATAGTTCCCTCTTGATTAGAAAACTTCCTAATTAATTCCCTCCGAATCAAATCAACCGGACCATCACATATATACCTTCTTGTTCTCATCCACTTTCAGTTGATCGATGCTTTGGTGAGCAGAGTCTGTGGCTGCTCCATCTTAGCCTTCCATGCATTTTCTCCAACATTCATTTAATCATAAGAATCAAAGTACACCGATGTGAGAATTGAAGGTGAGTTCAAATTCTCATTTTTTTTTACCTTGCATGCAATTGAAACATCAACTTAGCCCTTGCCGCATATTCTCCAACATTCTATTGATCCATCATAGTTTGCATATTTCTTATCTTCTTTTCAAATCTACTACTTAGACGCTACTGCCCTCCACGAGACTTTGCCTATAAATATTGCATATCACCACAGTATCTTTAAGGCTTGTCATTTAACCTTGTTTTTGTTCTCAAGTGATAAATATTGCAAAAACTTAGGTTTCTTAAGATTTGTTGTAAGTTAAAGTTTCTTTCTCTTATCAATGTTCAAATCCCATATGTGTATGCGTCAATAGCCAGCCCATCTCCTGTGGGGTTAAGCCCTATGGCTTGTCGGAATCGTACTGGTAAAGCCTTAGCTGGCGAAGCTTCGGATCTTAGCTAATGCCATTTGATTTGAGGTACTTACAAATCGTGAGGGTTGGTGTAACTAACTGAGCTGATAGGTGAACCAAGACCCCGAAGGTTGCCCCTTCCGCCCTTGCGCCAAGATAGCTTTCAATAAATGGGCTTCGCAGCTAGTGCAAGTAGTCCCGTACTACTTTTTTTCTCAAGATCATTTTTCCCCGGAAGAATGGACTCGGACGCTTCCACTCCTAGTAGCGGACGCAAATGGACCTTTCCAACATTTTGAACGGACCAATGGCTTAAATGCAAGGTGGAGTTGGCTTTTCTGAAGAGTCCGTAGTCTGTTTGTGCGTGAGAAACCGGAAGGAAAAAAAAAGCCCAGGCAGGTTTGGTTTGCCGATTGGGGTTTCGCACTGGTTTGTCTGCTCTTGACAAGGCGCAACGACGGCTGTAGGCGATTTGCTAGGTCGAACTTCCACTGCAAGTTGGAGACGGAGGAGGTAGGCAGGTCGTTGAGGCTTTGCTCGCATTAGGAAATCAGCCGGACGGAGGCAAGCCAACGTCAGGTCGGACACAACAGAGACGGACGGTATTGTACTTACTTACGGGCGTGGAGAGCAGAGGATTTTTGGCATTGACTCTTTTAGATAGATGCCCAGGCTGCAGATGTGAATCCAAAAGTATGGTCCCGTGATAGACCTTTGCTTTTCGGGATTCCCAGACCATCTAAGGCGCGGAGCGTTCTAGCCTCCAAATTGTCGGACGGATAAGGGAAGAGGAAGAGGGCCATCTATAGACTTAATGAAACGTCGGAATGCTCTGGCTAAACCTATTTATGCCGTGCTATGGTGTCATTTCTTCCTCTCACTCGGCGAGGCGAGGCCTGAAGAACGGGGACTTCCATGTACGTATGAGGCTAGAAGTCAGTCCTATCGAACCAGAATGAAGGTCCACCCTGGGTTGGGTACAAGACCGATCCTCCTATCCCTCCTAGGTCACAGAAGCCAGGGCTCTGGCGGACGTCATCTTATGGTCGATGTTTCAGCTCACCACTACCGGGACTACGTTCTAAAGCCTAGAGGAGTTGAACCCCGTTGACCGCGCGTTGTAAAAGGAGGAAGTCCAGTCCCTCCCTTTCCATTTGCACAAGAGAACGACCTTTTCCTTTTGTTTTGCTAGCTCTCTCTCATTATACATTCTATAATTACGATATGCAGTTCAGAAATAAGAAAGCAGAGTTGGGCGGGCATGCTGGTATCCTAATTGTCTGCTGGCATATAGCTTCCATCTAGCTGGCAAACCTATCTGAGGCCAGTCCTAAAATCAAGGATCTCCATATAGCTGGAAAAGTCCTCCATTCAGAGTGAACCAGTGCAGTTCCCTTTCAAAGAGCTTTTGATCCATTATATGCTCAACTTAGTTCTATTCAATTACAACACTACCTAGAATATTAACTCCAGGGCCTGAAAGAATCTTTACTCTTCATAGCTCTCATTTAGACTCTTCCAATGTAATTTTTAATTAAAATGTTCATTGCATTCATAGATGCTCAAAAGTCAAATCCACTCATTAGGCATGGTAGGTGTCCATTGGTAAATCCATGGCCCACCTAGCTCTATACTCTATGTTAATAATTATGAATCAAAGTGTGTGAATCCAACATAGATTAAAGTTGTACTAAATAAATTACTGTTCATTTTTTTTTTCACTTGAAAACATTAAATTTATGAGTGGGGGTCAGCTAAGACTTCGTTTGGGACTGTTTTTTATTGCTTCTTAAAGCAGTTTTTTAGTAAAACAATTAAATTTGTTGTACTAGAAAACTGCTTTAAGAAGCAGTAAGAAAGTTGTCCCAAACTAAGCCTAAATTTTTACCTCAACATATTTTGCAACCATCAAGTTTTGATTTTAAAAAAAAAAAAAACTAGTTTATTGACTTGATTTTTTTTTCTTATTAAACTTATCCTGGCTAGTTCTTTAAGCTTGTGATCTTCCTAGAAACTTATTAACATCTCTGAACATGGCAGGCATAACTTCAGCTCTAATGCAGTAAAATAGTGGTTTTTCTTCCTTGAAATTTGTTAATAATACATTACTGACAATGACATGAAGTGTCAGACAGTTCATGCTCTTCTCATGGCCACATTACTTGAAATCAAAACTATTTCAGCATAAAAAATCCAAGACTATCTTGTACTGTCATAAAAAAACTAGACTCAAATTGATATAATATTATGGGCTGTTTGATTTATAAGCATACAATGCCAAATTTGTCCTTTGAATGAATATTATAGTGGAGAATGAAAGGAGGACATGCTTGCACATCTGTGGTTCTAGACTTTGGATTCTTTTTAAATGAATAAAAACAATGACGGTGAGAAAAAGATAAAGAAACTAACACATAAAGAAACAAAGAACAGCCAAAAATGATATTTGACTTGATCAAACGATAATATCAGTCACATTCAAAGGCCCACAAGAAGAATTGGCAAATACAGCAATTAAATTATCACAGCTAGCCGGTGCAAGAAATTTGTTTTAAAACCAGTCGAAAAATCAAGCATTGAAGAATATCAAATCAGTGAAAAGATGTTTTCATATTTATTGTTAAGTGTCTCACAACCGTGTTTTGAAATGGCCTTGCCCGGAAAAGAGAGTTGATGAGAAAAGTCTTCAAACAAATATATTCTCCACATATTCAGATTAAACTATTGGTTAAGATACAGTAATTTTCTTCGTTTGAGCCAGAAATTATCTTGCAAAACTCAAAACTGAACAAAGAAGATGTCTTGAATCTCTTGAAGAAAATATCTGATCAGTTTTTTTTTTCATGATCTTCTTCGCTAGCTCTTCATAATAGCAATATTGAAAGGCATAATTCATGAGTTCTTGTTTTGTAAGGAAAAACTAATTTTCTTGCTAAAAATACTGAGTTTTTGCCTTGCAAAACACAAAAAATTGTCTTAAAACATTTTGTAAGGATAATATGGGCTAATGATTTTCCTATTACAAGAAAAATAAGTAACACAAATTAATGAAGTTAAATTAAAAATACTCATTTCTTTGCTGATGTACAAGTATAATTCAGTAGGATACAAATGAAATTTATAACTAAAATTAAGATCAAATTCAGCAGCTTAATACTTATTTTGTCAGTAGTAAGAGACACTTTGAGGTAGCTCCCCAAGCTTGCCTTCACCAGAATCATCAGCCCAAATGGAAGGAATTGTATCATCAAAACCAGAACTACTGAGAAGATCAGTAATGGATCCAAAGTCTAATTCCCATAAAAATCCATATTCAGATCCACCTCTGTAAACTTCTTGCTGAAGAGAAGCATCCAAGCTGTCATAAGAGCTTTGAAATTCTTGATTACCGATTGCTGGAGTTAACACACAACTGGTAGAAGACGAGGCCTGAGCACTTGGAATGAGAGACTGTGCTGAAAGCAATGGAATTGAAGATCTTTGATAACTACTAGAATGGCTTGCTTTTCCTTCCATCACCCTTTTCTTTAACTTGGTGTTCCAATGATTTTTCACATCATTATCTGTTCTTCCAGGAAGCTTTGAAGCAATCACAGACCACCTAATAATAGGATTAAAAACCATCAATAACTCATTTTTATTCAACAAAATGGCCTGCCTAACAGAAATTCATGTGTGGAATTCCTCGTCAGCATTGAATTCATTTTTGATATAAATCTCTATCAATGATAGAAACTTATGAACACAGTTCTTGATTTAGAAAGGAAGTTGTCACTGTATCTAATAGAGAGAGACAAACTATTCTGTAAGTCTGTCAGATTTGTTCTCACAAAAGAAAGTATATATACCTGCTTCCTATCTTGTTGTAGAGAGTGAAAATCATGTCATCTTCTTCCTTGGTGAAACTTCCATGCTTGATGTCTGGCCGGAGGTAATTAAGCCATCTCAGGCGACAGCTCTTTCCACAACGCTTAAGGCCTTCATAAGAAACAACAAAATCAAACAAATGTTCTCAAGCGCTTACTCGAGTAGGAGAAGTGCAGAAAAGAAACAAGCTTTGTTCCATTGATAAGTGATGGAAAAAAGAGGAGAAGAAAAGAGTTAAAGGCAAAAACTTACCAGCTTTCTGTGGCAGAGCAATCCAATTGCCTCCGAAGCCATGATTATGGATGTAGCTTCTTAGAGCCGCGTCCTCCTCAGGAGACCATGGCCCCCTCTTCACGTTTGCTTTGTCGCAGCAAGGAGCTCTCCCCATTCCCAATCACTCAGAGAGAGAAAGAGAGAGAGAGAGAGAGAGAGAGAGAGAGAGAGAGAGAGAGAGAGAGATGGTGAAGAAGAAAGCAGAGGGCTTGCTTAAAAAAGAGAGACGGGGAAGCACACCATTTCTATACTTTCACTGCGCCATTTGCGCAGCATCTCTTTTTGGTCTTTTTGGGTGTTCGACAAAGCGTTTGTCAACTCCTAAAGTTTTTTAATAAAAATAATATATATGGCATTAATCACTTCTTGTGATGAACCTGCTGGCAGCCGTCCTCAGCCCAAACTAAGGTAAATCAGTTGGGGTTGGTACCGCTAGTACCACTATGAGCACGTCAGTAGGTTTGCAACTTTGTTTGGGCCCAACATAGCTGAAGAAGTGATTCCACTCATTCACAATTGGAGATTGAAGATTGACCGACTCCTTGAATCATTTGGACATAGGGGTGCAACCGAGTCAAGCCGGCTCGCGAGCCGACTCGAACTCGACTCGATAACATGCTCGACGAGTCTAGCTTATCGAGCTCATGAGTCGAGCTCGAACACTATTTCGAGATTGACAGCTTATTGAGCTCGAGCTCGATCGAGTCGAGCAGCTCGCGAATGAAATCGGCAGCGGAAAAATGAAAGTAGGTGCGAGAAAATGAAAACCTGGTGCGCGAAAGATGCTGGCGACGGATGCGGACACTAGCAACGACGGATGCGAACACGGATTGAGCTTGAACGCTGGTGATGCGGACTAAGCTCGAATGACGGCAGATGGGAAAGACACTGACAACGACTGAGCTCGAACTCCACTCAGACGGACGGGATGACGACGACTGAGCTTGAGCTTTGACGACGCAGACTGAGCTCAAACGACCACGGACGGGAAAGACGTTGACGACGACGACTACTGAGCTCGAAATGACGCTCAAGCAGCTCGACGTACGGACTGAGCTTGAACGCGACAACGACGACGACGACTAAGCTCGAACGCTGACGACGTGGATTTAGCTTGACGGACAGACTGAGCTTGAACTCTGCTCGAGAAGCTCGACGAGCTTTTCTTTCCTCTATCGAATCGAGCTTAAGTCAAGCTCGACTCGAGTTTGAGCTCAAGCTCGAGTTCGGTATTTGACACATGAGCTCGACTCGAACACCCTCAAACTCGAGCTCGACTCAACTCTACTCGTTTGACCCCTATTTGGACACCTTCAAGGATCAGAAATCCATATGCATCTCCCACACTATAAACTATCAACTCTTCATAAACACTTTCAAAGAGCAGAGATAAGGTAGTTCAATTCCTCGCATATTAGAATTATCTAATATATTTCTATCACATTTTGCCAACTTAAAATGGGCCGATGTTTAAACCTAGGATGGGGAATCTCTCAAAGGCTACACCCATCGCTTTAACAAGGCTTCCACAAGATCATCGATGACAATAATAATCTTGCTAAAACGGCCTTTATCTTGGTATTACACCTCTAGAGCTTCAAGTTTTTGGTCGCTAAGAGCCATCCAGTAGGGGTGTCAATATTTGACCTGACCAGAAACCAACCTTAAAAATTCTAGGTTCAGGTCAACCCATGTGTCAAACGAGTCGAATTTGAGTTTCGGTTTATGACCCGTTTCTAAAACTGGGTTAGGTTTGAGTTGACCCAAAATCAACCTGTAATGATCAAAATCCCGCTCGATTCCCTCATATTACTTAAACATGCACATATATCTTCAAGACTCATCTCAGACCATATTTAAATAGAGAGAGAGAGAGAGAGAGAGAGAGAGAGAGCAAGAATACTCATAAACATATGCAAAATGTGATAAACAATGAAATTTAGGAGGTTACCTTATTTAGATTGAGTCAGAATGGGTGTAATCAAACACGAATTCAGTAGGCGTGACAAGTATTAATATCCTTTACCAACCTAGCATAACATTACAATCCATCACGTCTTGGTTTTTCGACATTTGGGAATTGTATTTCCTCGATACTTTTCTCATCGTGATGCTACATCATTGATTTATCTTAGTCATGTTGGAATACTTCGTCAAATAGATTGAAGCAGTGATCTCCCTCCTATATCTAATTGCCAAAGCCATAGTGAACTTGCTTTGGATCATCTTCAAATCAACGAACAAGCAAACATTAATATAAACAAGCTCATCCTCAACCTTCTCATGAGAAGAGTCAACAAAACCTTGGGCAATTGAGCAAAGGAGCTTCCGTTTATTATGAGTTGTGCATCGAATTCAACCTCTTCATAGAAAGAAGGGACTTCATGGTGTGTACAAAACAAATTATGTTAGATATGAGAGAGACCTAATTCTAGAGAGAGATTAGAGAGAGACCTCACACAATTAGGAGGGCCCATTTATCATCTAAGATCGTCTAGGGAAGGGAGCCTATTGGTTGTAATCTTATGAAGAAAAAATCATCCCACTATCTTGACATGCTAATGACCAAAAGTATTTTTATACTTGATTATACTAATAGCTATTTAATTGAGTACTGCAGGTGAATCTTCTATGTAGAGGTACGCTACGGGAAACCAGCTGATTTCGGAGGCCTTCTTCGTTGGAAATCTGCCAATTTTTGTCGGAATGATACATTTTCGGCTGATTTTCTGCCGGTGAAACATGAATCGGAAAATAATTACGAGCGAAAAAATCAGTAAACAGAATTTGAGCGAAGGAAAAATTTTGGGCAGACTTTTGGCAAAAAAATAAAAAAAAATTCTAGCAAAATTCATTTTTCCTTTGCAAGAATTATATCTTCCAACCCGCTGTCAGCCCGCGATTGCTCGTTGTCCGCGCAAACCTGGCTGCCTTCACGCTGCCCGCCAATTCACTACCTGCCCATCTGTGCCTGAATGAGGCTTGGCTCGTGAGCTCGCGAGCCGGCTTGATTAAATATTAATATTTTAAAAATAATTTTATTTTATTTATTAAATTTAAATATTAAAAAATTATAATAATAATCACCTAAATTTTATTTAAAAGTGAAATATTTCATATTTTTATAAAAAAAAATTTTAAGTTTTAAAAATCCCGCTTAAAGTTTAAAAATCCCGCCTAATTTTAAAATTTTTGAAAAATCCCGCCCAAATTTAAAAATTCCCGCCCATGGCTGGCGAGCCGGCTCGCGAGCCAGCTCGAGCTCGTTAACAGCGACACGAGCTCGAGTTCGAGCTCGCTATCTATCTAACGAGCCGAGCTCGATAAGGGCCAAAACTCGACTCGACTCGACTCGTTTACACCCCTATGGAGGATATCTAGCTCTCATCCACTCTACTACAAAGCAAAATTTGTTACTACTTTTTAATTATATTATAACTCATAGAATATTAAAATTAATAATTAATTAAAAATAAATATTAGTTAATTAGTTAATATTATTGGTTTATTTAAATTAGTTAATATTATTATTTTATTTAAATTAGTTAATTAGTTAATTTTTTGATTAGTGAATTATTTTTTTTTAATTATAAGTATATGATTATTTCTCAAAAAAATTTAAAATCCAACAAAAATACGTCATAAATATTTCATTGGAAATTTGTTGGAAGTCTGCCTTAAATATTCTGGCGAAAATCTGTCCGAAAATTAGTTAAAATTTTAATTTTTCAATGTAAAATTTTTACTGGTGATTAAAATTTTTTCTGTAGTAGTAGTAGATGTTTATGAATAACTGTAAAATGTGAGGATAAGAACAAGGACCCCAATTAGAAGGGCAAAGTGAGCTCAAATATTCCACTACCACCCTCTTTATTATTCAGCATTGTTGCGTGCGAGAATATACGCGGCGGTAGAGTTTGTAAATTCACGTCCTAGCGTTGCACGAGTATTTCACACACAAACAGAAAAGAGAAAGTGAACACCAAGGATTTTTACGTGGAAAACCCAAAAATGGGAAAAACCACGGGGCCTCGCCCAGTTGCAAATTTCCACTAGAGTTTTCGTAGATTACAAATGGCGGATTTCGTCCCACAAGTCGGGATAATCCAAATACAACTTGTTTCTTCCACGAAATTCACAAAATCCTGCGAATTCCCTGCGTTTCCTGAAAATCCGGCAGAGTTCCGGCGTCTTCAGGCGGCAGGAAAAACTCCGGCGGCGGTGGTCGAGGAGGTGAGGAATCTCCTATTCCCCTTTCTCCTTCTCCTTCTCTTCTTCTTCTCTCTCTTCACTTGAGTCCCCTTGGTGTAGAATGAGGGCTCTATTTATAGTTTTTCTGGAGTGGCATAGCCAGTAAATAGGCGCGAGATCAAGGGCAAACAGGGAGTGGTTTGAATGGACGGCCGATATCGAATCCTTTGATCATGCACCGTTCGTTGGACATTTGATGGCCTTAATGATGTCGGAATTTGATGATCTTGGGCTCGTTGGATTTGTCTCGTCGAGCCCTTCGATTCGAGTATAAGCTCGTTAAAATCGGAGACCGTTTGGTAACTCAAATTGCGGTTTGAACCTTCCAACGGCGCTTTGAACCCTTGATTCGGACTCACTTGGGCTTGGATTGGGTTGATCTTGGTGGCGTTGGGTTCGTATTTCCGAGACGCTCAGTTTGACTATAAGCTCGCTGAAATCGGAGTTCAGATGCTCCCGGATCTAAATTTTTGAAGTTTCCGAACTGATTTTGCCTCGAGATTCGTGCCCGATCAAGATAATTTTGTGATGACGTATCAAGCATAATTTTTTTTTATCCTATTATTAATTTTACTTCATCATTGTGACATTACTATTGTACAAAAGAACATTAGATTATATAAGTATTCCACAACATCATGATCAAATCACTGTAAACTCTCTCTGTCTCTCTCTCTTTTGGGAATACAAACTCCATTTCCTTTTTTCTAAGTATTTGAATTTGGTTTGACCATGCATAACCCTCTTGCCTCCTTATTGACAAAACATTGTATGGTGATGATTTCTTGTCTCTCATCCTTATGCCATTGAAGCGTTGACTTACCATTGTGAGTTTTATATGTCAACACCTAGTCTAATTGAAATGATTACACTAATGTTTATCATCAATTATAAAAGGAAGGCATTGGAAAAAAATAATAAACATAAATTATGAGGGATAATTCCATTATAGAATTTAATAGTCTTAAGACATTAAAGTTATCTTCAAAAGATTATTTGGTATATGTTTGATTATTATCTTTTGAAGAGAAATGACCAAAGACCAAGAAGTTAAGCATTAATCTTGGTTTTGATGTTGGGCATTAGAGCTAGTATCAATGATATACGTTAGCCTTAGTGGCAACAACTGATATTGATGTGATTGACAAATACATTTGACAAAGCTAATGGACCTTGACATTGTTGGTGATGGCTTGTATTGGCCTTGTAAGTGTTGTCGTACATTATTATTATTATGAAGGCAAAAGCAATAGTGCTAATGTTGATAACATGCATCAACATTATAGGCAACGACGTGCATTAATAATGGTGGTGATAATGAGCAATGAAGTTAGTTGTCGTCGATGTTTATTATGTAAATGACATGTAAGTTGGGTGATAATGGTTATTATCGTTATTAGTCAATGACATCAATGAATGATGGTAGTTAGATGATATTGGTCGAAAGATAATAATTGGGTGATGGTGGTCATGAAACAATAGTTGGTGTCTGGTTGGATGATGGTGGTCAAGCAATAAAAGTCAAGCACAGTGTTTGAGCAATGACGGTTAGGTGATGATGTTTGACTCGTGATGGTTGATGAAAGATGGTAGTCATGTGACTATTTTTGAGAAACTATAAGCTCTAGCAGTGATTGTCAGGATTAAACATTTGGTGGGGCTCTATAATATTTTTATCTCTAAGCTCTCTAGAATTTTGTAAATATCTCCAATTTTAAGTCAAGGTCGGAGCTATGAGCCCTCCTTCATATGATGAATGTTAATATACTTATATTTTTTTGGAGTGGTACTTTGATACTTTTCTATCAAAATTACTAAGGTACTCCATTTAATATACGTCCTTATTGATTCTCTTGATAATAAATTATTCTTTTAGCATTTAAGCTCTCTAACGATATTATAATTTATTGATCTTAGACTCGTTTGATTTTTCTCATCGAGATACTCATTTAAACATAAGAGATTTGAAGATCAATTGATCCTTTGATTAGAATAATAAATTTCTAACAATGCTTCAAGCACTTTATTTATTCTCATTAGGAGTCAGTTTAGACTAATTTTGGTGTTGTTGGCTTTGTCTCATTGAGACTATGTTCAACTAAAACTTTGATCAAATTTGAATTTTGATGATTATGAATTTACTTCTAAAAAAAATTAATTCAAATATTATATCAAAATTCATGCTCGACTAGTGAATTTTCAAGGACATATTATAACTAACTTAAATGTGTATTTGAACAAATATTTTGGTAGTTCAACATGATCTACTACATGCCATAATTTTAATGGAGATTTTTTTCATGAGGTAAAATATTATTGTTTAGATTAATTTTTTATAATTATCATATTTTAACATGTGTAATTAATTTAAAGCTTTTTCTCATCATAAAAATATAAGAAAATATAGTTAAATAAAAATATTTCAAGAATCTATAAAATAAAATTAGAATTTTTTTCTTCCAATACTCTTTATAAAATTTTCATATTTTTATTTTACAGATTATTATCACATTCTAATTTAAATATAGAGATTTTGTGAATATTTAAAATTTTTAATAATTAGATCAACTATAATTTTGATAATTATGAAAATAACTATTCAATTTTCCCTAGAAAAAAAAAATTATAAGAACTTCAAAAAGCTCTTACCATTTTTCGAATAATTTCAAATCTATTCTTGCATATAGCAGAAGTCTTTCCAAATGGAGCAATTATTACGTCAGGTGACCTGGCGCGTCCAGAGACCAATAATCACGTGCCACGTCACCTGAAACTCGGTATTGCTCGTCCCGATTTCCGATTTTTTGTCCGGATGTAATAATTACTCTCTCAAATGTGCCTTAAAATAATATCATATCATAGTAAATAAAAATATATATAAAAAAATATTTTCTGTCATATTCATATATATCTTCTTGTCGTATCTTTCATTTTTGTTTTTGTTTTTAGCTTATTTTTAGCAGATTAAAATATTATTTTCACAATATTAAATTTAATAGATGATTGCCGGAGGACGGCATGCACGTGTATTTAATTTAATCATGATCGAATTAAATACTATTTTTAAATGCATAAAATTTATCCAGAATGAAATTAAAGATTTGAATAATTATTGATAAATTTTATTCTAAATTTAGAGAATATTGTCCCATTCTTTGTGATAAAAAAAATAGAGAGTTTATTGTCTTAATATTATATGAATATATAGATAAGAAGTCCTATGTAAATCTTAAATCTTAGTCTTGATATCTAGATTTTGATTTGGTACCGGCGAAGTGCATTCGTCATACTTATAGGCCACTGTGTATCGACATTGCTGGAGACGATGGCCGATGAAGTTAAAGGGTGTCGATGTAGTCAAGCAATAGTAATTAGAAGACGTTAGTAGTGTAATAATCTGAATTTTTGAAAATAATTGAAAATGAAAAATCTGAATTTCTAATTGAACAGGAGCGCATCGTTAATAATCCTTTAAGTGCTGCAGTGAGTGGTGGTGCTGCGGTGCTACCCACTAAAAATATTTTTATATAATTTTTTTTTTTCACTCACCGTCCATGATTTCCCCAACCAACACTGGCTTGCCGAGCAAGGCAAAGAAGGGGACATGAAAGGAGGACAAAGAAAGAGAATCTGAATTTTTGATCTTTAGATCACTTTGCCTCTTTTATAAAAATTATTCAGATTGAGGTAGATTATTTTAATCCTATCTATATTTTCAAAGATTTTAATTTTGACTATTTAATTCTCTTCAAAACTGATTTTACTGTATTTTCCTCGACTTTATTGAACTTTTACCGCATAATTTTTTACTGTTTATCCTAAATATTTTGTCTACAACATTTATGAATTTTACCGGATAAAATAGAAGTTATTGAATTTTATATGAGTTATATTGTATAAAAATTTGGTATCTTTTAAGCATATTGTTAATACAAGAATTGAGAATTAAAATGGGTATTTGATTGGGTAATAGTTAGTTGTTATTTTTGTTATAATATTGTGAAAATAATATATGTGAGGACAAGTAAAAGCTAGTTTCATTAATATTGGCTGCACACTAAATGATCTATACATGATAGAGGATCAATGGGCTTTCTTTTAAATACTATATTTTAATGTTATCCTTTATTGATTCATATGATATTGATTAAGAGTTATAAATAATTATTACTGTGACAACATGCAAAAAGTGATGAGTCTATTTATTAAGTCAATGAAGTACTGATATAAATTATTTCTTATTAAAAAATCACCGCTTAAACCAAGACTTCTTACTTGTTTGGTATGACTATTAAAATATATGTTATAGATTGATTGTTACTGCACGATTTTACTGATATTATATTGATTTACTTTCAATATACAAATTATTGTTATAACATTGATTTACTGCTATTGCAACTGGATTTACTGGTATCAATACAGAAACTAATACTGTTACTAAATTGTTACTCATAGTATTATTGATTTATTATATTGATTAGTGATATTGGCTTGCTATACTGATACTAAGCATGTGACATACCAAGTAAGTGATTTACTAAGCATGAGATTAAAAAATTAATTTGACACTAATATAAACTAATTGGATAGTATGTGTATATCATTATAAGATTTTACTCTAGTGATGTGAGTTTTACCGCTTTATACGATTGATTTACGTATTGATAGTATTGATACGACAACTTATTGATTCACACCCATTCTAGTTTATTAATTTCCTCACTATACCATGTTACTGACATTCACACCATATTGTTTTACTATTTATAAGTTCTACTATAACTGCATGTGAGTTTTACTATTTTGTGTTGATTCCTAATCATATGACTATTAATATTATGAATTGATCAATGACATGAACACTGTTTCTTTACCGTGTTTTGAATTCAATTATAGGATTTTAGTAATTTGTTGGGTTATTTAGCTCATTATATAGTTGGTAGAGGAGGATCAAGTGTGTGAGATTGATCATATCAATATCATCCAGGTTTACAGTTAGTTTATTCCTTTATGTTCTTTAGCTATTATTTTGTACCTATGATTGATGATTATAGACTGTAATTGTGTGATTCATGAGTATTGTATATAATTTTTGGTCAATAAATATAGATGCTCTGATTAATAGAATTTGTTTTCGCAGATATATAATGTTATTTCTGATAAAAGAAAAATAGATAGCTCTAGTGTTGATTTGGAAAGATAAAAAGAATAATTCTTTCAAATTTAATCTTGAGACATTACAAGCTAGGTGGTAGTGGTTGGGAGATTATAGTCGAGTAATGCTGGTTGGAATATTGTAGTTAGGTGACGATGATCTAAAGATCTTAATTGAGAGACAATAGTCAAATGATTATAGTTGGGTAATGATAGTTAGATGATGATTGCGGGAAACAATGGTCATGAGAACCCATAGTTGGGTGATAATAGACAAGAGAATTGTCTTTGGATGATGGTGGTTTAGAGGACTATAATAGAGTTGTGGAATTTAGGAGGATCATAATTGAGTGATGATGATTCAGAGAATGATAGACGACAGATGGTGGTTTAGAGGATCATAGTCAAGAGACAATGGACAAATGATGGAGGATAAGCGAAGACTATTCAAAAATGGTAATTAGATAGCCAGGCTGAGCAATAACAATACAATGGTGGTGGTATGATGTTTACTAGAGTGTAGCTTTGAGAGTCTGCAAGTCTTTGAATATTTTTAATCTTAAGTCGAGGGTTCAAACCCTCCTTTATGTTAAGTGTGACATATTTATAAATTTTTTAAATGTCTCATAAATATAACAAAAAATAAGAACACTTCTTCGAACAAGTCACATTAATTCCCTTAATAATTGAATCATTATTTTAGCATTTAAGTGTCTTAATGATGTTGAAATTAGATAACTTTTGGCTCGTTGGATTGATTTGTGGAGACACTCTATTTGACTATAAGCATTCTAGCTTTGGAGATTGTTTGGCCATTCAATTAATTTTTGAAATATCCTAATTACACAAAGTGTTTAGTTTGGACTTATTTAAATTTAGATATGATCATTTTTGTATCGATGTGTTTGTCTCATTGAGACGTTCAATTTAACTGTAAATGCTAGAATTGGAGTTTAGAAGGTTTTGAATTTAATTCTATTTTTCTTAGTTTAAATATGTACTGAGATCAGGCCTGATCAAATCACCTTTTGATGACAATCAATGATTGAAGGCTTAATAGAAAAAAATTTGATATCTAGCTCATAATCACAAAGTTAAATTAAATCAAATAAATAAAACAACTCATGAGAGTGTTGGGTGATGTGAAATTTTATCTATTTAACAATTCATAAAATTGAAAGGCAACAAGTTTTTTTATTAAGTCAAAGAAACAATAAATTTTAATCAATATTTAATTATGATAAATTTTAAAACTATTAAATTTATATTAAATCAAGTATAATATTTAAATAATCATATAACATTTATATTATATTTATCTTAAAATAAATGAAAATTAAATTCAATTTTTATTTAAGATATTATGGCTCCAAATTTTAAATTTTCCTTTAAGTAGAGAGGATTGCAAATGATTAAAATAAAAAAAATGCAAACAAGTTTCAACTCTTGAACTAAAAAAAAAAGTATGACCAAAATGTATGAAAATTCAATTTTAATTAGGTTTTATTTTCAGTGCTTTTCATAAGAAAGGGTAAATTTATTTATTTTTTATGTAGGCCTTTGACTTCAAACCAATGTTTCAGTAATATTTAAAGTAAATTTTTTATGTAAAAAATTGGTCATGATCAAAATAAGATAAAAATAATCTCAAAATTATTGAATTATATATACATCTGATCTAAATTTGATAAAAATCTTAAGATTAGTAAATTAATTTTAAGATTTATGCTACAAAATTCATAGTAGTACAGTGAGAATTTTATGTTCATATTACACAGACACAGACACAATTAAAAGAGAAGAATATTTTAGACAAAAGTTTTTTTGTGAAAAAATCACGAAAGAGTAAAAAAATAGTAGTATTGAAGCCAATTGAAATAATCTATTATGTATGTGAAGTTATAAAAATCCGTCTTTTTTCATAATTGGAGAAAATGGTATATACCTAAAATTCCAAAACACTCTATTAGATAGCTTAATGATCAACATTGGATACATCAAAGAATTAAGTGTTTATAGAATATTCTTTACTCATAGACTATTTATTAACATTTAAATGCCTTAATAATCACATAATCAATTGATCTTGAATTCGTTGGATTCCTCTTATTTAGCCATCAAATTTAACTAAAACATGTAAAGATTGGAGATCATTTGACTCAATTAATATCATGAATTTTTTAGTTATACTTCAATGCTTGATTTTCGCTCATGCATAGTTGAATTATATAAATTATGATGTCAATGAGTTCCTCTCATCAAGAACCTCAATTTGACTATAAAATTGCATGGAGATTTGTGTTTGAAATGTTGACATTTTTTGTGATACATACTATTCATGATGGTTTTGGGGGCAAATGTTCATAATAAAAAATGTATTATAATTTAAATTAAATTTTTCAAAAAAGTGAGCTCTCCCGATGTGCTCTGCTAGGGTTTTGTCCCGAATATAGTGTCGTTCTCTGCTATCCTCTTTGTGGCCGCTGGTGATTCTCTGCCTTTAATGGAAGTTACATTCTCTCCCTTTCTGAGTTCTTTTATTTCATTTGGCGGGCAAGCGTTTGGTTGATCCTGGGTTTTTGGCCGGCAAATCTTCTTCGAAATCTTTTTGTGATGCTTTATCTATTGTTTCTTCCCCCTCTCTTTTCCCGAATCTTAAAATAGCTTCCTTCTGCAGTTTGCCCTCATTGTGGATTTCGGAAGCTGAAATTTTAGCTTTAGCGTGGCTCCTTTTGAGTTTGTTTTTGTAGGAAAATCCCCTTCGCGTGGGCCGTCACTTGAGGGTATTTGAAAAAAAAAAATTAAACTCAAGCTCAATGGCGAGTTCTCTGTTACGGCTCTTAATCCCAGACATGTTTTAATCAAACTTGTTAATGACCTAGACTATTGTCATGTGTTTTGCTCACCGTTCTTGTTTTGTAAACAATTGTTACATGAAGATCTTTAAGTGGACGCCAACCTTTGATGTGGAGATTGAATCGCCATTATTCCTATATGGATTTCTTTCCCTAACGTGCGTCCCCATCTTTTCTCCCCGTGCATTTTGCATGGTTTAGGTTCTATGTTTGGTCGGCCTTTTAAGATTGATCAGGCTACTTCGTCGGGCTTTAGGCTTTATTGGCTGAGTTCGATGTCACGAAATCTTGAGTTGGATGACGTTGTGTTGGAGGGAACTTGTGCGCTTGTTGCCCCTATTGTTGGTAAGGAATTCACTACGGATGGTGTTTCTGGTGAATTTTTGGTGGATAATGTTAAGGGTCACTGCGAAGTTAATTTGGTTGTGGATTCTAAATCCACTGATTTGGAAGGGTCTACTATACTTCTCCTGAAATTGTGTCGGGTTCTTTTGTGGGGGCTCTTACGTCTGTTCAATTTGTTGATGTGCCGGTGTCACTTATTTCCAATGATGTGTTGAAAGCTAAATTGGGCAAGTTTTGGGACTGCTGTGTGGACCAATCGGATGAGTTGAATCTATCCCCTGTTAGTTCGGATGGGGATCGAGATGACTCTGTTGAATCGTTTGGGGGTCTTCGTGATAATTATAAGTCGAACGTGGGAAATGATTTTTCATTGGTTGGGGGACATCGTCGTCGAAGGAAATCCAAGTAAGGTGGTTGTTTGGATGATGTGGTTGATTTGCTCGTTTCTTTGGATTTGGATTTGTTATTCGAGATTGATGTTTTGGTCGGTGAGGCTGAGAATTTTAGCCCATGCTATGATGAGGCGAACCTGCTTTTTATCCGTTTGGTTGGCTCGTTGGTATAAAGACATACAATTTGAATTATATAAATACAATGTATTTCTCATGGTGAGCTGGCTCCATCTGATTGGATGAGCTCAGCTCTTATATCTATAAATACTACCTCTATAAGCTGTAATATGACAGAATAATAATATACCCTTTTATACATTTCTCTGTTCTTCTTTCTGCTTTTCTCCGTATCTTTTCCTTGTGGTTCTTGTTCCGTGTGAGAGCATTCGTTTCTTCAGTTGGCAACAATTGCTGGCAGTTTCTTGCTGTTCTTCATGGGTGTTTCGGCTATTTGGTTTTGTTGGCTTGTTACTTGCCCTTTGGAGGGCTCGGGTCTCCATCTTGATGATTGCAGTGTTTTGCCAGTACCTGAGCCCAAATTCGATCATCCCCCTTTGTTTTTCTTTTTTTTTTTTTTTTGGTTTTTTGCTCCACTGTAGTCTTTTCTTTTCTTTTGCTGATGTTCGTGTTATCATCTTTGGTTGGTTGTACCTTTATCTTTTCTTCAATAAAGTTTCCTTTCTTAAAAAACAAATACTATTTTTAGACGACAAAATTTATTTTGTCTAACATTATATATAAAGTCTTCCACGAAATTCATTACACAAAAATATTAATTCAAAAAAATTTTAAGGCGTGACTACTATCAAAAGTCAACGTGCATCTCCTCTTGGGATTTTAAATAAAGTAAAATCTCATCAATCATAATTTTAGCTCTTCCTAATATTGACTCATTGATTTCAACAAATTTATTAAAAATATTTGTTTTAAACTCTTTAAAGTTGATCAAAAATAATTTTGAAGGCATCATTGGGCTATGAAAAATATCAAAATTAAGTCTAAAATGTGGAAAAACAATCCTAGGATCCAAAACCGGCTTGTTTGTATTTGGCTAGACACATGAACATATGCCATTAGTGTCATTTCATATATATATATATATACACTAAAAAATAGTTCATCTTATTTTTTATTTATGTATAAATGTATTTAAAAAAGTTCTAATTAAATAAAGCCATAAACACTTTTAAATAATTTCCAAAAATCTTACAAGAAAAATTCAAAAATCTTATAATTTTTTGTAACTCTACTCTCATTTTAGGGTTGCAAAGGAACCAAACCGAGTTGAGTATGTGAGTGTTCGTGTTTGAGTTCATTTATTATTAGCTTTTTCAAGTTTGATTTGTGTTTGATTTGAGCTTTGTTGTTTGTGTTCATGTTTGATTCATTTAAATTAATAATTGTTTACGTTTAGGACATGTTCGATTTGTTTAGTCTTTATCGAGTGTTAAAACAAACAAGTCTTAACGAGCTATAAATAAGCTCTACTTCTAGATGTTCATTAACTTAACAAACATGATTTATCGAGCCTTCTAACAAACAATTAGATCGAGCATCTTCGTGAATATATTTAGCAAATTGTTTTAAACTATCAAACAAGCACGTTCATGGACATATCAATTGAGTATTATTGAGCTATCAAATGAGCAAATTTATGGACATATATAACTAGTTTTTTTTGAGCTACCAAATGAGCTACGTTGCTATTATGATGCTTTCTCACAAAGCCTTTTATATAGGAGAAGAGAAGAGAAGCCTTCTATTTGGAAGAAGCAAATGTACGTGATAAAGAAGGCAAAAGAACTAATGGAAGTAATATTTGAATCAACTATAACTTATCGTCGATGCTGGTCTTACAAACGCAAACTTGAGCAGTGTCAGTGAGAATGATGAGGATAGAAACAAGAGGGTTCATGACCTAAGTGTGTCTAGGAGAACAAAGAGGAAAGAAAACCCAGTTCCGCCCTTCGGAAGTCAGGGCCTGAGCAGGGAAGAAAGTTTGGCCTTCGGCTTCAGCATTTGGGGAGAAAAATTAGGGAAAAATGACAAGGGAAGGCGTGTTTCCCGCATCTGTCTTTTGTCGTTTCTTATTCAATAAAGTTTAATAAATACATATATTTTATTTTAGTTAGCATATACTATAATACTTAATTAATTACTTTAAAAATTATTATTTAAAAATAATTATATAGTTATAATAAATATAAAATATTTATATTATGTATATTTATCAATTTTATAATCGAAGATTAATTGAATTTTTATCTAGCTTATTCACGAGTTCTGAATCGAACACAAGTTGAGCTTTTATCAAGCTTAATGTCGAGCTTGCTCACGAGCTTCAAATGATATTATTCATGAGCATAAATGAGCCGAATACATTAGTGTTCAAGCTTGTTTATTTAATGATCGAATATTTAAAATATTGTTCAAATTTGTTTGTTTAGCTAATTAAACGACCACAAACACGCTTTAATTGAACCAAGCAGCGAGTAGCTCGTCGAATGTTTGGTTCGCTTGCAACCCTACCTCCTTTCAACTATAAATATCTTCATTTATTCATGCAATGAAGTTAATCTTACAAATAATTCTATCATTAAAAGAAATTTCTTAAAATAGATACACATTTTAATGGATCAATGAAGGGAAATTAAATATTCTAAAATGAATTTGTTCTTTGGTTTCTATAATTGTTATTCCTAGTTGGGCTCCAGATGGTCTGGCTCTTATCGAAAAGGTTTGGTTCAACATGGGCTAAATTGCTAATGGACTTTAAAATATCTTAATTGGGCCTGGATTCTGCCATTCATCAGCATGGTGGAATTTCATCTGCTTCTTGCCGTAGTGTTATTTCGTATTACATATAAATGCTTGCAGGTCAATTATATATATATATATATATATATATATATATATATATATATATATATATATATATATTTTTTTAATTTAGTTTTTAATAAAAATTTTATGGTAGATATTATGATATAAATTATATCATGATAGATTTCAAAATCATTAAATTTATTTCGAAATTAAAGATTTGTTTGAGGCAAATATTAAAAAGCTAAACTACTCCGATCATAAAAGTAAATTTTCATTACAAAATTTTCAAAAAAAAAAACGAAAAAATAGGAAGCAAGCAGTAGCCAAATGAAATAATAGTTATTATTTAAAAAGTGAAGTAGCGAGAAAGCTGTCCCAAACAAACGCTAATATAATATTAACTCTTTATATATAATTCTATTCTAAAAACAAATTTAATGATTTTCAAATTCATCCTCAAATGATTTATATGTGGATATCCTGAAATACATTTTATTTTATTTTTAAATATATATTTGGCTTGTGTTTTATTTATTATTTATTTTTGAAAAAAAACAAGCTTTTTTTTGAAAAAAAAATGTTTTTTTTTTCAAAAATTGGAAAGCAAGTTTTAGGTATTTTTTAGGGTGTTTTCAAAATTTTTAATGAAAACCATCCTTGACATTTCTTATTGTCATCCGTGTCAAAATTTAACACGACCCTAAGCACGATTTGGACCCAGCACGAAAAGTTTTAGGTTTGGGTCAACCCGTTTATCAGATAGGTCGGGTTCGGGTTTAGAAATGTGACCCATTTCTAGAATCATGTAGGATTCGGGTTGACCCGACAACCCGAAAATAATCCAAAATTGACTCAGGTCCTATAGTCTTGCCTAGCAAGCTAACATGCGACACGTTGAGCTCAAATGCCCAATCGGTGGATTTGGTGCCACTTAGCCTAGGCCCTTGCCACCCTAGTCCGCCTTGGCCTAGCCGCATTCACCGCTCACACGGCACGCGCCTCACTTCTCGCTAGACGTGAGCCTCGTAGCCTTTGCCTAACATGACTGGCAACAGTTATACATTGCGGCACCCGCCCAGGTGGCCTCATGCCCTTACCCAGTAATATGTGCGCCCTCAAATCTGAAACAAAGCGGGTTGCCAGGTCATGTCGGGTCAACCCGGTAACTCATGCGGGTCAGGTTCGAGTTGGTAATCCTCACCCGTTTTCAAAACTGGGCCGGCTTAGGGTCAACCCTTTTAAACACAGGTCAATCCAAATCAACCCAAACCCGACCTTCAGACTCGTTCTGACACCCCTAATGAGAGTAAGGTTGAGTTAAAAGCTAATCTTGTTAGTTATAACAAGTTTAAATTATGATCCTGAAGATAAATTGTATCTAAATATCTTAATGCTAAGTATATTATAATGAATTTTAAAGCTCTTAAATTTATACAGAGATTAATACAATTCAGATTATTACACACAACATAAATCTCAACCCGACTCTCAAGTGTTTAAAGTCCATCTTAATACGTTTTACATTAAAAACAACTTATTCATTGGATTTTGTACGCCTTCGATTTGTCGATTGATTTGAATTTAGGCTTTGTTTGAGATTACTTTCTTACTGCTTTCTAACGCAGTCTTTTAGTTCAAAAATTAGTTGAACAAGAAATTTTTGTCAACAAATTTTTGAACTAAAAAGTTGTTTATAAAACAGTAATGATCATCTAAAAACCCTAAATTTAAACGATTTGATAAATATTCAAATATTATTCAAATAAAATATTTCTTTCAAGGCGTGCTTCTCTTATTGGCTTTCATTATCATCAACATTCTAACTTTTCCTTGCCTTTATTCTTTGTGGAAAATCAACCTCATCAGTCATGCTTAAAAATAGTGAGGATTTTGGTTAGGGCTGTCAATATTTGACCTGAACCGAAAACCCGACCCGGAAAATCCGGGTTGGATCCGACCCGTTTGAAAAACGGGTCGGGTTCGGGTTCGTAGATTCGACCCGTTTGAAAAATGGGTCGGGTTCGGGTTGCCGGGTCAACCCGAAAACCCCTTTATTTTAAAAAAAATTGGATTTCCTGCGCTGCCGAACCCGAACCAGAGCAGGCGCGCAGCTGCGCTGGCTGCCAAACCCAAACCCGCGCTCGCTGCCGAACCCGCGCTCGCTGCCGCGCTGCCAAACCCGCGCTCGCTGTCGCTCCCGCCTCGCACCGTTGCCGGTCGCCCTCTGCCGCGCTGCCGTCGCCCACTGCTGCGCACGCAAAACGCGAAACATGAGCTCCGACTTCTCCGTCCTCTGCCTCGCGGGTCGGGTCGGGTCAACCCGCAACCCGGTCGGGTCGGGTCCGAGTTGAAATGTCCGACCCATTTGCAAAAACGGGTCGGGTTCGGGTTGACCCGTTTAGATCCGGGTCAACTCGGGTTCGACCCGAACCCGACCCGTCGACCCGAATTGACACCCCTAATTTTGGTTAAGTTGCTCACTACTTTGATGGTCTCTCATTTTCTAAAGAAAATAATTGCATAAGTACTCTTTGAGTTTTGCTGAGATTAGTGCTGCTTATGATATATGCTTAATTTAATATAGTTAGATTTGTTTAACTTTTCTTTTTAAAAACTATTCAATAATAATTTTAGCTAAATAAAAATTTATTTTTCTGATTAAATTAATTGAATAATTTCTTATTAATTAACCTTGAATAACTTTAATAAAGTATTATTGTTTTTTTTAATTTATTATTAAATAATTCAACCACCATTGACTTAAATCACCATGCATATTTGAATTAACAATTTTCATAATTAAATTTAGGATCATGAGATCTTTCTTTAACAAACTTTCAATAAAATTGAATCTCTTGATAATGCAAACTTAACCTATTGACACCAAGGTTGATTTAGTCTTATGCTTCGTTTGGGATGGCTTTTTTATTACTTTTTAAAGAATATTTTTAGTATAAAAATTACTTGAACGAAAAAATTTTGTACTTAAAAGTACAAAATTTTTTAATTCTAAAAGAATGTCATATGATCAAAGGAATCAATGTGGGGTAGTACAATAAAATTTTCTAGATTTTGTCTAAATTTGTGGGAAATGCTACTCACCAAAAAGTATAAATAGACATACTCTCTACAAGGGGGAGACAATGGTTAGAGACTTAAGAGAGCTTAGGGACTTGAAGAATCTTAGAGCTCCATCCAAGCAGCACCATCAAACCATCGCCATTGAATAATTGCAATTAGACCTCACACTGAGCAATTGCCATTGAACATCAAATCACCATCGCCTTGACTATAGTCAGGGGTGCAAACAAGTCGATTCGAGTCGAGTTTAGGCCCTTATTGAGCTCGACTCGTTAGTTGGAAAGCGAGCTCGAGCTCGAACTCAAGCTCGTCTCGCTGTAAATGAGCTCGAGTCGGCTCATGAGCTATGGGTGGGAATTTTTAAATATAGGCAAAATTTTTAAAAATTAGGCGGGATTTTTAAAACTTAAGCAGGATTTTTAAAACTTGGTCAAAATTTAGAAAAAACATATGTAACATTTAACATTTAAATAAAACTTAGTTGACTTTTATTAATTTTTTAATATTTAAATTTAATAAATAAAATAAACTTATTTTAAAAACATTAATATTTAATCGAGCTGGCTCAAGCTTGAACTCAAGCTCGTTTACTAAAAGAGCTCGACCTCGTGCTCGAGCTCGATAAGCGCGGCTCGCGAGCCCTTAAACGAGTCAAGCTCGAGCCGACTCGGGAACTTGTTCGGCTTACTTACACCCCTAACTACATTCATCTAAGCATCGTCTCTTGGCTATGGTCCCCCAACCACAATTGTTCTACTATATTTCTTAACCGTTATCACCTAGATATGGTCCTCCGGACGCAATCATTCTATTATGATTTATGATCATCTAACCATCATTATCTAACTACAATCCGCTCAACCACCATCCCTTTATTATAATCCTCTTGACCACCATTCTCTAATTACAGTTCTACAAATTGTTGCACAACTTCGATCCTCTGGTTAGTATCACCCTACTTTGTTCCTCGAATCACTGCCCGACTTTGATCCTTCAACCACCGTCATCGACTTCAACCCTTTAACCATTATCATCTGACTATAATCCTATAGTCATCATTACTCGACTACGATCCTCTAACTTATGTCGCTTTACTATAATCATCTGACCACCATCATTTGATTACAGTCTCTCGGCCACTATCAAAAGTTATAGCCTCTAAACTACCATCATAAATATTCTAACAAGCAACAATACTAGTTCATTATGCATAAATATTCATCAACATTAGTATTATATTCACATCTTCTGTGACAAGGAGGCCATCTCTTCCACCTTAGACCATTGGGACCAAGGTCATATGAGCCATGAGTTTTTGTTTTTGATTGTTAACATTAACCACATGGGATCACATTAGTGTTAACCTAGGCATCCATGATTCCCAATTATCTCCTCTTTGAGATGATTAGTGAGAAGTTATCTTTCATAATTAGATATTCTTGAGTGACATAACTGTAAAATAATTATTTTACTTTTTTTTTATAAAAAAAGAACTATAATAGCCCCAAATGTTTTTAAAAAATATCATTTCTTTGTAATAGTTCAAGAATTACTTATAAAAGCATTTATAGCTACCCCAAATGGACTCTAAATAAATTAAAAAAATAAGGGACTCTAATAATTTGAACTCACTTGACTCAATCACAGTACTCTCTATAATTAATTTAATAACAAATATCTTATTTACATTATCTTGAAAGATCATGTTAGAGAGTGCACATTTTTAAAATGAAAATGTATTTACATAAATACCACCTTATTCTCATATATTTATATATATAATATCTAAAATTTATAATATATTTATATAATAAGTAAATTAGAAAAAGTTGTTAATATCTAGTTTTTTTAAAGTAAAATAAATTATAAAAAGGCTATAAATATAAATATTTAATTTTATATGTTAGATATATAATGCATTTAATGGATAATTTTTAATGAACGTGACACGGCTGATTACTCCTTTTTTTTTCATTTTTTAAATTGGCATTCTATGTCCAATATCTCGATCTTAATCTGAAGTATAATGATGAATGAAAAAAAGAGAAAATCCTTTAGCTAGATAAGGGAAGGGGCGGTACCTTGAAAAATAAAATACTAGTAGATTGAATTTTTTTTTTTTTTTTTTTTTTTTTGTGACTAGGAAGTACTGTCCTTAGGCCAGTGAAAACCCCGGTCGACCTTGCATGCAACCCACACCAATTTACATACGCCAACACTTAAAGGCTTTCACTGCTTGCCAAGGGATTCGAACCTGGGACCTAGGCTTTGCCCAGCCGGCTCTTCACCACCCGGACAAGCAGCGGTGGATTTTAATATATTATTTATTAGTAATCATTTATTAGAAATATATGAATTTATTTTAATTATGTCTCTACTCTTCATATTAATCACTTTTATTATTATTGAAATACTCATCATGAATTGTTTATTTATCTCATTTTATAATTAGCATATTTTATTTTATTTTTAAAAAACTAACAACTTAAATTTTTTTATGAATTTGGAAAAATATTTGGGAAAATAATGATATATATATATATATATATATATATATATATATATATATATATATATATATATATATATATATATATATATATATATATATATATATATATATATATATATATATATATATATATATATATATATTCAAACTTTATAAATTCATATAAATTTTTCTCTGCATACAAATAGATGATTAAAAAGTTCTATCATGAATTGAAATAATTCTTGAATTATTAAAAATTCATCTTTTTTATTTAATAAAATTCCTTTGCTTTTAGCCAAACACAATCCCCAATTTGAGGATCTTGCTGTTGGGTTGCTTGGGTTGTTTAGATTTTTTAAATTTTATTTAATAATTTCATTTAGAAATTATTTGAGTCTAATAATTTAAAACTCATTTCTATTTGCATAAAATTTGATTTAAGTTATTTTTATTCAACATTTATCAAATTAATCTTATTATAATTTATTTATTTTTAAATAAATATAAAAAAAATCTTAGTTTATTAATACAATAACATGAAAAGCAATCCTAATCAGATTAAGTTACTTCATTTTATTTTTATTTGCTCTCATGATAAAAAAACTATTGAACATTTATGATAAAACTGTTGTCTAATTAAAAAAATTGAAAAATAAACTAAATTTAAACCATAAAATTCAAGCAGAATTAAAAATGATTTTTATTATTATTACCTTTGTTTATTTAATTTATGTTGTGAAAGGAAACTTAAACACCCATTTTAAATAGAACAAATTGAATTAAAAAAATAAAAAAATAGTCCATGAAAAAACTCATTTTTTTAAAATTTGAAAAATAAATAATACTGATAATGTTTTTAAAAATTATATATATACAAAGTACCATAAAAAATAAGATTTTTTTTGGAACAGACGTAGCATTTTATAATCAACGGTTAAAATCATCAGTTGTTTTTCCTATAATAATTTTACAATTAATTTGATAAAAAATTGCAATCGACCTAAATAAATCCTTTATTATGAAAAAAAAAAAAATCTGTCTAAAGATATCTCCATCATAGTTAGAACAAAGACAAGTGAAAGCAAAGTAAAAAAAAAAAAAAAGTCTACATAGAAGCAAAGCAAAGCAAAGCAATGAACTAAGACAAATATAGCCAAATGGATCAAATCATCGATTGCGAATCCCTATGCTTGACTTAAGAGTTAAGATCCTATCTTATCTCCGACTAATCAGGAAGCTGCAAAATCATATAATTTTTTTAAAACTAAAATTATTTTATTAATATTTTTTAAATATTTAAATATCAATCGCAACATAAAAAAATATAAATATTAGAACCACTTGCTTTCATTGTCTCCATTGATTCCAATTAATCCATAGGAATCATCAACTTAAAATATTATTATATTTATTTATAAATTTAAATAAAATTTTAAATGTTTATCATATAAATAAAAAAACTTTAATATTAACGGTGTTTATTTATGATCATGAATATGAGCATTTATTATTTAAAAATAAAGTATTAAAAATTTAATAAGATGATAATTTAATTATTTATTTGATGATTTTTCTATATTTTTGTATCAATATATATAGGTATATTTTACATTTACACCCACTTAATATTATATATGTTGTTAAAAATATATAGTTCTTAGAAATATATTAAATAAGCAGTTAGAAATTTAGATTAAAATATTATTGCTCATATTTAAATTTTACAAAATAAATTAAATGTAACCTAATTAATTATATCAATTTTTTAGTCACATTTTCTTAACCTTCATATTTAACCATGGACCATGCTTCTTTTTATAATTACTTAAATTTAATTAAAAATTATAAATTCAATTACATCAAATAATAAAATTATGTAATTGAAATATTAACATTAAATATATTTTAAATTTGATAAGATTTATAAATTTCAATAATATTAAATTGAGCTTAACTGTGTAAAAATAAATAAATATATAAATTAAAATAATAAAAATAATAATTCTTACAACCTACCTCCAAACATAACTCTCTTGCATTTATTCCTTATTTTATTTCCTTTGAAAACAGGAATCCCATTTCTCCATTAATCACCTTCGAATAAAACATATGAGCTCTCACGTGATAGCTCTACTGAGCTACCAATCTCCTCCCGTGCCCTCCCTTAAATCTTAATATAAATCTTTTACATGAAAATCCTAGAAAGATAAAAAAGTTATTGGGATAAGGGTGTTAAAATTGGTCAACGGTTAGGGTTTGTTTGACCCGAAACCCATTTAATAAACCCTAAACAAAAAATTGAACCCGAATCTGATTCGATAATCTGTTATAACTAAAAAAATATTTTAATTAGCTTATTAATGATAAATTTTAGTTTAATTGATAAAAAATAAAAAGATCATATCAATAAAGTAAAAAAAAAATATTAAACGGGTAAATCTCGAGTCAAACTCAAGGTTGGCAAGTCAACCCGATATCCAGTCGGTTTAATAAATAGGTTGGAATGCATAACCCGAAACTAACTCATTTTTTAAACCGATCAACTTGAACTCATATTTTTGGATTTGAGTTTAAGTTGGGTTTAGGTTGGGTTGACGGATATGTCAATTTTTGACAGCCCTACACATGCCTGAACCAATTGAAAAACTAATTATATATCAAAAAATATAAGAATCTTTCTTTTCTCATAGTCAAAGAGAAGAAAAAAAAAAGAATAAAATGTATAATTTCACTTTTATAGTGAAAACAATTGAAATCCAACAGTCTTGATAAAAATATGTAGATGATGGCGATGATTGCTCGTGATGGTCATCGATGATATTTAGTCATCGGCGGTGGAGAAAATTTTTACATTAATAATTTATGTGATTTTAATATTTTATAATACATTTAGTATTTTTAACAGGTTTTCCTATGTCCTTCTCATAGTTTCAATATTTTAATCTTATAAATTTAAATATTCAGAAATAATAAATTTTATGAGTTAAATGAAAGATATTTTTGTAGGTGGATGCAACACGTTAGCGATCCTATTGTTTAGGATAAGATTCGTGGTTTGCTCACAGAGCTAAGGAGAAGAATTTATTATTCAATCTCCTATCTTGCAGATAATATATATATATGTTGCGTCCTGGTGGTGTTCGCAACGGTAGAGAAATATAACATTTAGTGTCTTAACGTTGTACGAAAATCCGGCACGCAATCAGATACGTGAGAGGGTTTAACATTTATGAGACTCATTTGGCTCGAATTGATTCGATTTTTTTGTCGTTGAGTTCGTATTTCTTAGACGCTCAGTTTGACTGTAAGTTCGTTGAAATCGGGGTTCAGGTGATCCTGAATTTAATTTTTGAAGTTTCTGACTTGATTTTGCCTCAAGATTCGTATCCGATCAAGATAATTTTTTGATGACATATATATATATATATATATATATATATATATATATATATAATTTTTTTTATATTTAAAAAAATAGATAATGGAGTGAAAGCAACTTGACAGAGAAGGGTTGTTTGGGGTAGTTGTAATTATTTATAAAATAAATATAAAATAATTATGAGAAAAGTAAATTTTTATGAATGATGATGTGTTTATTATAAAAATATTTTTTTCTTAAAAAGTCAGATAACAGTTTTTTTAACGGCTATTAAATATTAGTTGATCTAAATATAAAAAATGGGTATTTACTATAATTTTTTTTAAATAACAAGAAAATAGCAATAAAATTAAAACGAGGTATTTGTAAGTGATAAGTGAAAGATTTTATTGAGTTTAATCAATTAATTGAGTTTGAGCTCCAACTTAGGCTCATTATTATGAAAGATAAAATAAAATGATAAATTAGAAGAGAAATAATATGAAATCATGTAAAAATGAGATATAAAATTTAAATATTTTAAATGGCTTTGTAATATTTGAATACTATAATTTTTTAAGCGACTTATAACGTAATATTTTTTTTTAAACAAGCAAGTTTATAAACGAATGACTCGAGTCGAGGCTGATTCAAAATTGACTTTAATAGTTCATCGGAATTGACTCACGAGTCATTTATCGATTCAGGTCTGCGTCAGCTTATAGGTCCACTTGACTCAATTACACTCTTATGTAGTTATGTTGAACCACCTTTGCTTTGCGATCTATGAAAACCAAAATGATTTTAGTATGATCACATCTCATGATTTTTTTCCTTTTCTTAGATTTTCATATAAGAAAAATATGTATCTCCTATCATTAGCTCTTAGCTCCTCTTGGTTGGTTTGTTTGTTTGTTTGTTGTTTTTTTTTTTATTTTATTTATTTATTTATTATTTTTTTATAATACCCACAGAGGGTTCTACGCGTTAATATAAAAGACAGTTACAAGATCATAATAGATCAAGAGCTCTTCTAAAAATAGCATTTGAAGAAAACCTAATAAGCCTATAATCCTCATAATACAAGAATATAACCAACAAAAAGAAAAGCCAGAAACCCAAAGAAAAGCCAAAAGGCAGCCCAACACCGAAGCACCAGAAATCCAAAAGCGAGCAACAACACAACTGGAGTAGGCAAAACAATCTGCATGAACTACGAACTCAACAAATGGCAAGATGCTCCCTGCACCACCCCGCAGCCTAGCAAGGACCATCCAATAGCGGCAACAACCCACAAAACACAAACAACATCCGACAAGCCACCAAGCAACTACCGAGCACGAAAGCAAGACCACCAAGGTTGCCAACAAGCCAAGGCTAGTAGGTGGTGACCAGAGAGCCGCCTCATCATCGTCCAGAACACCACTCAATTCTATACGATTGAATCATACAACATCGATCAAGAGGGAGTCAACCAAAAGGAATATTTCTTCTTAGTTTTATTTCTACGCCTTTTGCCTCTGACACTTGATTCTGCTTGATCAACAACGCATCCCACCATGAAACTGTACAAATCATGAGACTCATATACATGCTCACCGAAATCATCATCCAGTCCGCCCACTAGACGGGGTAAGTGAATTATCCAGTCAATCAGTTTGATCCAAACCTGAGATATTCAACGAAGTAGTCAAATGGGCCTCAAAATCCTCATTGGACATAACCAAAATTGGAATATTAACAAAAGCTACCTTTTTTCCTTCGATACATCAATAATAGGAGACAGGCTGACTCTAAAGAAGTCAAGGGTGAGTCAAGAGGAGAGGATAGCTTTCGTATTGCTTCTTAAAACAACACTAAAGTGCGTGAGATCCTCAAACAACACTAAAGTTTTATTTGAGACAACTTTCATATTGCTTCTTAAAATAATTTTTTAAAATAAAAATTTTACTTTTTTTTACTAAAAAGCTACTTTAAGAAGCAGTAATAAAGCCATCCCAAATAATACCTGAGACGATAAACTATATTTACCGTCATGAATATTCCAACATTCAATTAGTAGGGCGGCCGCAAAAATTCATTATCTTGAAATATAACCAAACTAATATATAATACATGTGCCCTAATCCCATAATAAAATATAAAAACTTAGAGAATCAAACATCCTTACATTAGATGATGGTGAATGAGTGATGACATAGAAATTTATCCAAAGGTGCCAAGAACCAGAGTTTGAAAGACCAACAACCATCCAGCTGCTTGGGTTGCTTTCGATCTGAACCGAATCTATGAAGAGATAAGCTTAAATAAATTAATTTATTGGTGATTTGCCACATGAAAGCTAATGGCAGAACTTTAGCCCATTAATGACAATTACTTAATTAAAGTACACTTAATTAAAGAATTGATTAAGAGGGAAACGACAATGCCACGCGGCCCAGAAGAAGTAGACAATGAAAAGCTCTCTTTCTCTCTCTCTCTCTTCTCTGTTTGCTTTGCGATATATTAATAGATTTTCTCTGTATGAATCAAACACAGTATCTCCTCTATGGATTGGGGATTTTGCTATTGGCAAGTAGGGAATATTTGAGTGATTGATACTGAGTTAAAGTTTTATATGTGATTATGGTCCCCGCTCGAGCACTGATAGTTAGGTGATCGCAGTTAGAAGATATTCTTCGGGCGATGTCATTAGATGATGATAGTAGACAATTAATGACTTGTCAAGCAAGTCGATCGATCGAAGGTGGCGCAACAAGCCAACAGGATAAGCAGATTTTCTTATACTGCTACAGCCGCCCAGCTCCTTACCTCTTCTGTCACCAGCTAGCTTAGTTTATGTCTACCATCAAAAGCTGACAAAATCAATCTGCGCCATTGATTTCTAATTGACTTTGATCAAACCGTTCATAGTCTTTCTTAGCTTCAAATATACAATGTAAAAAGAGAATAGTATTAGAGTAGAAAATCATGAATCAATATTTCGTTTATTGATTCCTCTCCTTACATCCGAAAACATTCTTCTTCTTCTACTTCTTCCCTGTTTTCTGCTTTGTTTTCTTGCAGGAAAAATAGCTCAAGCAAGTTCGCATGGCAAACGTCGATGTAGATTGATCGATATAGCTTTTGAGTTTTTTAAGTATCTAATCTCTCACAAGATTCAAAAATACTCCATGGAATTCCTAAACACTCATAGGAAGGACCGATATTAATTTTCTCAATCATAAACTGATCTTTTAATGTTCAAATAACTTAACGACATCAATACCGATCAATCTTTCATTAGATTCCTCTCATAAAGAAGCTCATTTTGATGATAAGCATATAAGATTCATAAATATTTTGATCCCTTAAATAATATCAAACAAATTTTAATAGCATTTGAAAAATCAAATATTTATAATTTTTTATTTATAATGACCATTAGATAAACATAATTATCAAAGTGATTGGTGCTTTGAAAATTACTAAACCAATCCACATCATTGAAACCGATTAGGATATGGAACTAAGATCAAAATCAAAAAACAATTTTTAACAGCAACAGCTCAAAGAACATTGGACAATGTAAAAGCTTCTCCTCTCATCATGACTGGTTCTTCAAAAAGTGGCAGCAGCTTAACGCACTTTAATCTCCGCGCGGCATATTACCGGTGCTTATAGATTCTGTAGCAAGCTCGCGACGCCCACATGCGCACGTCAAACATCAACTGAGGTGGCGACTCAATATATATCCGACTCCGGCAATTCAGATTTAAATTGATCCAATAAATTATTAGGTAGAATTTAAGTATCAAAATTTGGTCCGGTTGAATTTTGATTAGTTTAAGGTTTCACTGGGGACAATTTTTTTTTTTTTTTAACTTTCTAAAGCGGGTTTTTAGTTTAAAAGTTTATTGAACTCAAAATATCTGTTAGGAACTCAAAACTTAGGAATTTGGTATCCTAAGTTTAGTTCTTCATTTGAAATAATTGGTTATTCAGATTCTGACTTTGCAGGCTGTAGGGTGGATAGGAAAAGCAGTTCTGGAACATGCCAAAAAAATTATTTTAGTATGCAATGAGAAAATTGTCCCAAACGAAGCCTGAATTGATCTAAAAACTCTAAATTGACCAATTAATTATTCAAATTCAGGTCAATAAATGATTATTTTTAGGTTTGCTTCGGATATCAAATTTGATCCGATTAAATTTTTGGTCGGATTTGGGTTGATCTTAACATTTGGAATTGACTCAAAATCGATCAAATTACTATTTGAGTTGGGTACATGTTAATTGAGTCATCTTTTAGGTTAGGATGATCGTGTTTGTCCAAAGTATATATGATTGATATAATAAACATGTTAATTGTTAGAATTTGATTTAGGTGAGTTTAGTTCAAGTTAGATTCGGCGATAAGTCAACGGGCGGCGGCTAGAGGCCGTGGCTAATGGGAGGCACAACAGAGGCACCCAGTGGTTGTGGTCAGTGATAGTGATGGCAACTGGGAGTGGTAGCAACCACCAAAAGGTGTGGCAGTAAAAGCAAAAAAATTTAAAGTGAATTTGAAAATCGGTCAATCTAAAAATTTTGAAATAGACCGAAATTAATTTAAAGATGCATCATAAAGACTCAAAATTTATTTTATATTCTGTTTTTTTTTTTTAATTCTGAACAAATATAAATATTTTTAAAACATTTATATTCAAAACATTTTACTCTCTTTTCACTTCAAATTAGTTAGCCGCTTACAAAGTTTGAGATTATAAGGGTATCTCCAACATAACTTCATTCGAGCGCTTGCAGCTCGAGTGAACGTCCAACCGAGTGACATTCAGAAAGATATATTCATAATTTGAACAACGCGATGCCAAGATTGAATTCACACTTATCACGAATACATATTTAAAAAAAAAAAATTTGATAGATAAAGAATACAGAATATTTTTTTATTATTAGAATTAGAATTCCATGGAAAATGATTATTATTTGCATGATATATCCTTTATTATATTTTAAAGTGAAAAATAATTTTTTTTTCCCATTGAAAATGTCCTAAGAGTGATGAATTTCCTGATAGTAACAGGAAGGAAAAAATTGAAAAAGAAACTTCTGGAAAGGTGGCTTTTTTTCTCCCTTGCTTAATTTTTTTTTTTTTTAATGAGGCTTTTAAATTTTATTCAAAGCTAATTTATTGCGCAATATATAATTTTATCCGTCTAATTAAAATTAAGAAATTGGTAACTAAATTTTATGGTTTTAACTGACCTTTTTTATTTTTAATTAAAATTAAATAATAAGAATAAAACATTCAAAAACTGAAAAATCATTAAAATTAATATATATAAAAGCTTAATTTTTATTCTTCCAATTCTGAATTTAAGGCAAATCAAATAAATTTTGTGGGGAATTCTTTCCCCTATAAGGCTCATATGTGGCCTATAATTGATTTGATGATTACAAATCAAGTAAAATATACTATCCAATGTGATTTGTTAGATGCGCCATGAACTTATACTAACAAGGAGATGGATAGAAGTCGGTTAGTTTGGAGAGCTGATTAAGCAAGTCGACTACTGCTAGAAAAGGCGAACATGCTAGATAGTTGCAGTGGACATTAATAAAGATGGCAAGTGGCAGAAAGTAGCAGATAGATTAGTGTTGAATGAGCTTGATTAGTTATTTTATTAAGTGGGTTTTGAAAGAATAGATTGGCTAGGAGGCATAAATTATGGTGGTGATGGCGAGATGTGCACACTTATTATTTGAGGTGGGTTATTAAGTAAGGTTGATGAGTTTGGGAAAGTGATGGGCTTAGGGGGAAAAATTGATGATATAAGGGTGTCTTTCTCGTATAAAAGATTTTACAATAGGAGACTAGAAAAAGAACTAGTGAAATATGATAAATAAATCTTATATAAACTATATAAATACTCATACATGGTAAGTAATATCATTAAAATTAAAGTAGAGATTCTAAGTTTATCAATCTCCAAATGGGATAGGTTCTGACAAAACTTGGTCAAATGGCACACCAAGTTTGGGTCAAAGAATCTTAAGGTTCAATTTCTATTTTAACAACTCAGGTACACCCTACGGAGGGTTCAATTTGTACCAATTTGGTCAATTTGGACCAAAGGGTTCAAACAATTTTAGTGTTGAAGTAGACGGTACTAGTATTTGCAAGTATACATTATTTCTCATGGGATTGATATTCTACTCTATTATTGTATTACTTGATTCGACACGTATATTTGTGTATATTAAGTAGAGTTTCTATAAATTTTATATTAAAGAAAATCTAAGCATTATTTAGGGAGTGATAAAGTCTTGAATCATTTTCACAATTCTTTAGGTTACTCCACTGCATCCATCATTAATCAATTGAAATTGTTTTCAAATGTTATCTTGGACAAATTTGCCAAAAGGTTTAAATTGGGTTAATAAAGCCAATTGGCCTACTCAAGGGCTAATTAAAGCTAATTCATGTATGATTAACCTATTGAAACTTATTTCAAGCATGAGGTTCAATCAATTTGATCAATTTAATGATTTTGATCTAATATCAAATTGGTTCATTTAGGCTAAATTAGTTAAAGAGTTCAATCAAGCTAGAACAAAGGGTTATTTGGCTCTATTAGATTATTGGTAATTTGTTGGGACATGCTAGTTATATCGGCCAAAATAAATTTGTGTAATTATATGTTCTAGGATCTATTTACCTAATTAAGTCCTACTAGATCAAGTTAGGGTTCAAACATATCTTATTTAGTCCAATGGTCAACTGCAATAAACTCATTTATAGTTTGATGGTCTAAACCTTATAGGAGAGGCCTATTAAGGTGACTAGACCAGCTTGTTTAAAATCACCAAACGGGTTCAAGGGTTTAGGGGATATTGAGGCTATGCAAACTTTAAGTAAAACTTAGGGTCATAAATTAAGCTCAAGGAGATCCACTTATCAATTATAATACACATGAATGTGAATGAGATAGTGGGGGAGAAATTAAATGCTTGCACCACTAATTAAGTCCATCGAGACATAATAAAGATGATATAAGTGATGAGTAAAATGATCAACAAAGTTGGCAAATATTTTAATTTTTTTACTAAAAAGTTGCTTTTAGTACAAATATTTTAATTTTTGTACTAAAAAGTTGCTTTAAGAAGCAGAAAGAAAGCCGTCCCAAACAAAGCCTTAGGCTTCATTTGGGATGACTTTTTTACTGCTCAAAAAGCAACTTTTTAATTAAAAAATAAAAGCCGTCCCAAACGAAACCTTAGGCTTCGTTTGGGACAGCTTTTTTACTGCTTTCTAAAACGGAGTTTTAATACAAAAATAAAAAAATTTGTACTAAAACTCCGTTTTAGAAAGCAATAAAAAAGCCGTCCCAAACGAAGCCTTAGTCTCACATTGTATCAAGATAGCTTTAGAGCAATGATCCTTACCAAAAAAAGAATATATCTTGAAATTGATATAAATTTTATCATTTACAAAGAGTTGAGGAGAAAAAAATTTTTTTTGGCCATATTGAGCACTTGCATAATATTTTTAAGGAAAAAAAGAATATATCTAAAGGGAGAGGGGAATATGGTTAAGCTAGAGTGACTGATGGGTAGGCCAATACCATTGTTAGGAATCTAATTAAACAAGATTAAAAAGTAAGCTAATTAAATTAGAAAAATAAATATCTATAACAATCAAACTAATTCAAACTCTAAACTATGCCAAACAAATCATGAAAAAAAAAATCAAGATGAACCAATAAAATAAAAACATAATTCAAGCATTAATAAATATTTTGATTAATTAAAATCAATAAGGGTGACATAGAATCTAATTTAAAAATCAAAATTGACTCGAAATAAAAATACTCATATTATTTAATTTAACTCAAACTATAAAATTAAAAAAAATCATAAATATTTGCCTAATTGCATAATTTTTTTTTTAATACTTATCTCAAAAATTAATATTTTTAAATTCCTAAATATCAAAATTTTAAATGAAATATAATAAATAGATGAACATGCAATTAGTGTATAATAATGAATGAATCAAAATAATACAAAGTCATAATGGTCACATAATTAAGGCTTCATTTGGGACGATTATTTTTCTGCTTTTTAAAATAGCTTTTTAATAAAAATAAAATTTTTATATTAAAAATTTGCTTTAAAAATAATAAAAAAATAGTACGAAACCAAGCCTAAATAAGCAAATCATGCATGACTATAGACTTTAGAGATCCTTACATATCTCCACCATATGAGGAAAAGCATATAAAAATAGAATTTACAGATTTTTTTCAAAAAAAAGATGTTCTCTTGATGGAATCCTGTTCCTAATTCCTTCTTTCCTTCCTTCCTTCCTTAGGCAAGTGCTGGCTGAAAGCCGAAAGGGAAGGGAAGATTGGTGGGCCCATTACTCCATTTATACCAATGAAAGGAGTAGGTGACTCTCACGTGAGACCAACCTCCTCCGATGTCCTCCTCATTTTCACAATTTCAATAATTTAACTGTCTTGCATTAAATGATGATGTCGGTTCCTTGAAATTTTTTTTTTTTGTGTGTTCTATTAAGAGCTTATTTCTCATATAAATTTAATAAAAATAATTAATTTTAATAATTTCCAATCAAAGGTTTTTAAATTTATCTCTATTTTTTTTTAACATAAGTTAGATCTAATATATTTATTCTCCTTACAGGTCGACAATCGAAAGGCTGATAGTTTATATGACTATCAAAATTTAAAGTGATTCTCTGTAATCTTATTTGTCATTGAAGTTATTTTGATGTCGTTTCTAACACTCACGTTGTTGGGACCCAAATTATGAATAAAAATATATATAGGGTTGCATTAGGTAGTCGACAATCAGCATAAAATTTTTTGAATGCTCTTAACATGAATCATTTAATATTTTGTGTTAATATGTATAATATAATAAATATTATTAAGAGATAGGTGGAATAAATTTTAATTATTATTTTTTTATTTGGAGCAATATTTATCATAATTCATATATATAATTCGCATATATATAGAAATGTTATAGGCAAAATCGACAAAATTCATTTAATCGATCATTCTTCAAGGTCGTCTTCATCTTACACTTGTCATGATCCTTCACTTACAGTATTAAAGTCATCTTTATTTCTATAAATTCTATTGTAAATATTCTCTTAGGACATTTTTTGAGTTTTCTTAGTCTCTAAGTCGAGGCTCCAATCTTTCTTTAACAATAAGTTCAGTTGACTTCATTGAATTAATTAGATTAGAGGATAAGTGTTTGTGGTTCATAATCCCTATGAGGAGGCTATTATCTTCTCCTATATATGGGGGTCAACAATCCTAAATTAATTGATTAGATTGGATGGGCTATTTGAGGTTCAAAATCTCTATAGCCAAACTTTAATCTTCCTATGAAAATGGGATTGATTGTTCTCATTGGATGGTTTAGATCCAAGATAAGGTTATATAATATTTTTGTATAAAAGAGGTCATGAGATGATGATAGTGGAAGGTGGAGAGATCGAGCTTGAAGATTTGATCAACTCTATAACTCTAACTGATGTATGACACTGACGATCACTTCGAATCATCATCTTCCGACTACAATAATGCAGTCGTCATCGTCTGATTGTCGACATATGACCACTATCAATTAGTTAGTCATATTCCATTCCTCATTATCCGTTAGCTTTCACGACATTCAATCATTATTGCCTGATTAATATAATTCCTCTCTTATCATCTTCTCATGGTTATTTCTCTTACAATCTTTTTACTATAGCTGCGAAGTTTATAACAAAATGCTACAACAACAAAATTACAAATAAGCTCATATTCTCAACATTAATATGACCTTTGACATAAGTTTAAAGGGAATTTAGAGATTTTAAAATCTCTATATCTCCATCTTACATTATCCCTATATTTCAAAATGCCACAATAAAAAACATTACAAATAGGCTCCTAATTTTTTAACAATACTAATATCCCTATAATTCTCTCTTTTACCAAATTAAAATCCATGCAAGACCTTCACACTAACTAAAAAAATTAAAACCACCACCACCACAAATTTTCCTACATAATCATATACTTTAAAAATTGTTTTAAAAGACAAGAAAAAGCCATCCCAAACGAAGCCTCCAACCTCCACCGAAAAAATATTTTATCCGAACGCCGAACACCATCTGGAGATCAAATTAGAATATGCTACATCAACCCTTCGCTCGGCTCGGTACCCATATATAACTGCACCTGATTCACCTCATAACATAGAGCTGTGTCCGACATCCGTATAGACTAATCTCTCACCTCCACCTAAGCCAATCCAAGCTGCATAATAATACACACACACAAAATACAAAAGCCTCATCCTACAACAATTATTTCAAATAAAACAAAATCTAAGAAATGTGTGTATAGATAAGGACAACATAAAAAACATTACATGGCATATGCCTTTCCAGAAACATCCAGAACAATAAAGTCTATCTTCCTCAGTTCCTTGTAAATCTCCAAAATTACAGAACAAACAGAACATTTTTTTTACTTGAAATGCAAATAACATATTTATATAACAGCTCACCAAATTGAACAGAACCTTACATACAAACAAAAAAAAATTACAGAAAAAATTAAAATTTACATCAGTATTTACAGATTACATTCAGTATATAAGAAAGTCTTACAGAATAAAATAGCAAAATTACAAGATATAATAAACCACAAGTGGGGAAGCTTCAGCTCCAAAATTGACGGTTAGATAATTTCTGAAATAAAAATTACGATCAGAGACCTAAGAAAAGCCATTTGCTTGCTTTGATCGATCTGCTGCTACTGCCACTCCAGTTTGTCGATGTCCGATCTGAATACTCCACAAAACGCTATTTCGCCTCAGATTTATAAATTTACTATTTTTCTAATGAATCAAAGCTTGCGGATTAATGCCGAAATAAAATTAAAAATAATAAAAAGCTTAGGTTTTTGCTGCTGGTACTCAAAATTTCCTTCCTTTTAATCTTCTTTCGTTACTTAACGAGCTCTGAAACCCACCGACATCGGGGGCTGACCCGACCTCAACCTGGCCCAGCCCACTCTCTCTGCTGAACCTTTCGAACATCTTTGCCCTAAGAGCTCTCCCAGATTCAATAACCCTCTCCACCGGCTCTCCGACATCGTTGAACCCATCAGAACTCATTGGGCTGCCGCCGATACCGGAGACAAGCGCCCTCGTCGGAGTCGACGGCAAGCTGCTGAACCCCGGTTTTAACCCCAACATACTCCCTACACCCTGCACTGCATCAAAAGAAGAGCATGGTACGGACTTCACCTTGCTTAGGTGCAACTTCCTCAGAGACATCAAAACCTCGTTGACCGGAGAACCCACTTGCCACGAACCGCGCCTAGCCGGAGATATGGGTGGCGAATCCGCCGTTGGGGACATCGGCGGCGAGATCAGGGTTAAGTTCGGCGTGGACGGGATCAGTCCCTTTCCAAAATAAGCATCCACCGCATGTAGCCTCATCGGAGACCCGTCATAAGACTCCAGAACAGCCCGTGGACTTTGTTTTTGCGGGGACGGCAAAACACGAAGCTGCTCCGGCGTGTGCGCAAAAAAGCACACACGGCGACGGCACGCCGTACCGTCCTTGCAGGGCTGCGTACGGTACCTCGCAGGGTGAAGCCAACACTCAAACACGCCGTGTGCGTACTCGCAGGCATCACCCCTCTTACAGTTCCCCTTGCGGAAATCAGGGCATGCCGTGCCGGAATAGTGGTAGATCTTCGGATCCCTTCGACGAGCTTTTTCGCCGGGATGGGCGTAAGGGCACTCGGTCCAATCGTGTGACCGACCACGAGCACATCGCCGGATCTTAAACTCGTACATGCGGAACTCGTCACATGAATACGCGTCTATAGGCGGATCGGCTAGATCAGCCGCATCCTCTGTGTCCGTCACTTCGTTCGCCGGCAAATAACGCTGAAGCGACGCCATCACCGCCTCACTCAGCAAGTAATCACCGGCGATGCAACCACCCAAATCGCTAACGGTAAGCTGATCGTCGGCAATCGACCATGGCGGCACGTCCACCATCAGATTACGGTGTATCCCTTCTCCCATCATACTCTGTCTCTCTCTTTCCTTTCCCACAGTCTCTTTCTCTTTCTCTTTCTCTTCAATCCTTCTTTTTCTTCACTACCTTCCTGAGAGCTGAGAGGGGAGGGCGTGAGAATATAAGCTGGATGGTGACAGGGTCGAGTTAACTTAACTCGGGTTAGGTGTCTCTCATGACTAGCGTAACAGGAGATGCAGCGGGTATATTTAAGAGCGAGAAATCGCGGGGAAGAAAGTGGGACACGTGGTGGATGGTTAGCGTTGTGTCAGGGATTTGGAAGGCGAGTTGGTCTTTAGGATTCCCGGCAGACAGGACACGATGTCGTTGCTACGCTCGATTTGGCGAGGCAAGTCGACGCCTAGCCACGAATCCATTTTCAATTTTTTTTTTTTTTGCATTTTTTTAAATAATGAGTAATTTTCTTAAAATATAAAATTAGAAATATAAGGAAAAAAATAAATGTTTTTTCAAATTCAGAAAAAAACAAGTTCTTATAATTATGTGATTTTTTAAAATTTTAAATATTACAATTTTTTAATATTTTGATAATATATATGATATATCATTAGGGGTGGAACCTTTGAAGCTAAGGAAAGAATTGCCCTCCGAAATTTTTTTTTTCATTATACTATTATTTAGATAATTTGTTGATTTCAATCTACTTTTTTAGTTTTTATTATAAGAATTTTTTAGGAAATTGTCCCTTCCCCCAATAAAAATTTTAAAATACTACGATCTTTAGACAATTATCCCGAGCATAACTAAATATAATGTGTGGATGTGTTACTCTTAGAAAATGATGAATTAAATATAAAAAGAAATAGTAAATCAAAATTTGTTCCGAGTGTCTCGTCCCCGAAAACCTCTGTAGGAGCGCTATCTCTTAAATTTAATTATTTAAAAATTAAGACAGAATTCTATCTTTTATTTTTATTTTATACTATATCTATTCATACAGAAAATGGTTAAATTTAAAAAAAAAAAATTTTAAAAATCACCCAAGATTACAACTGTAATTTTCTTTAATTATTTTGTTTTTTTATTATTTTCTCTTAATAGCTCAATAATTACCTTTAAAAAAATTGAATGTTTCCAATATATTTTAAGGGTCTGTTTGTTTGAGATAATTTTTTAATTATTTTACTTTTTCAGATATCAATTATAATTTTATTTATTATAAATTTTTTATTATTTTTTATAACTTTACAAAAATTATTTATGATAAAAAACTTTTTTTATACAATTATAATAATAAAATAATTTATTTTATTAAGATTTTATTTGAGATAAATTTTTATTATTTTTTAAAACTTCATTTTAATATAATTTTTTTTATTAAAAAACTATTTTAAAAGTTGGCCAAACGAAGCCTAAATATCATCCATCTTAACATCTTTAATTTAAATCGAATGTTGCTATTTCTACAAGTCATTGATATTAACGAGAGCTGAAGTCGGGTCAAGAGTGCTGTACAAAAGAAGGGTTGACCATGAATACAGGCCGTTCGTACCAAAATGAACGGCATGGATTGGGTGATGAATCATGCATCGTAAATCGTGTAAAGCAGCGAGTACAAGCAGGATAACGATAAGGGTGAGCCGCCAGCGGTCCAAGAAACCCGGGTTCGACGCGGCCGGCGGTTGGTTGGTTGCCGTGCCACATCAACCGGTCGCTGGATGCCCATGTGACAGTATCATGACTGGAATGCTCGGCCACATGGGTCGCCATAAACCGGACCACGTTGGGGTCCCGCATCTCTCCAAGACCGCCCAAAGAGTTGTAGCCTTCAGTGATGCGGGATTAGCTTCTTCCTCAATATTCGTGCAATCCGGAGATCCAATGGCTTCAGCGTGAGTTTGGTCTGCACGGGAGCAGGTTGGGGCACAGGAAGGGCAACTCGGTGGATCGACACGGAAGATGAATGAAATTTGTACGGAAAGACTAACGTGGCAGGACCGTAGGGACATCCGGGTTGATCTTTTGATGTAATTATGCCACGTGTCTGCTGTGTACCTCTGAGGCGTACAAGACAAGCCTGCCGGGGCGACGATGCCTGCTTGGCGGGATGTGACCACGTACGAACCACGAATTCGGTCTCGTTATTATCGTGGGTGCAATCAGGCCCATCAGATTCATCGCACCGCCAAAAGGCAAAAAATTAATAATAATAATAATAATAAAGAAAAAGGCCCACGATTATAATTGGGCCGTTAATTTTCATCCTTATGGTGAAAATTACTGATTTAAAATATTAAATGGTAAGTTATAAAATATGTAATTATAATGTACAATTTAGAAATATAAGCATCTATAATTAATGGGTCAAATTTTTCACGTTTTGACCATAGTACTTTTTGATATATATCATTAAAAATAGGAACCTCGAGGCAAAATTAAATTGGAAACTTCAAAAATTAAATCAGGAATTTTGCCGGCCACCAACTGACGCCGAACTTCTACCCAGCCACTAATGTCGAACTTCCACGTGGCTTCCCATTATTATTGGACTTCCACCCGATAATGGTCTTCTCGACCTCTATCATCAGACTACAGTCTTTCCTATAAGAGCACAAACTCTTAACTATCGAGATATTGTTCGCTTTGGCTTAAGATCCTTACGATTTTGTCCTGTTGGTGTAACATTTTAGTAGGTCAATCATCCCAATATTACTTTGCCATAAGCACGCTTAACTATAGAGTTTCTTAATAAAATTTTAAATATTACACCAAAAGGCACCTCCATGTTTAAGAGTTTAATTTTTTTTTTTACTTAAGGAGTTTCATATTTTCAACCTCTATCACCTGCTGACTATGATTCTTCTGACCTCCGTCACTCGTCAACAAAGCTCTACCAATGCTAGATGTTGACAATCATCACAAAACATTGTCGTCGTCGAATCAATCACCATTATCTATCTATTATTGATTAACTATTGTCATAGTGGATTATTTAAATAAGGTTTAGCTCGGTGATTTTTTTCCTTTCTGAAAATTTCATGTAAAAAATATGTCTCTTTCATTCTTCTGTTTTATCTATGTGTGTGATAAACCTTGGTGCAAAGCTGAACCACAAAACTCGTCTATCATCATAAATTTTCTAATACAAGACAGTTTTGTGCTTTCTATGAGAAATATTCCTAACATATTACAAATATTTTCACAATGAATAACAATTAATCTCTAAATGAAGGACGACAGGCGGTGAAGGCCACTTAAGCCTCACTTTGCTTGATTGTACGCATAAGATAAACAAATTTTAAATTTAAATCTTCTATACTTGTCTCATACAAAAATCCAAAAATATTTTCATAATCACAATTTGTATTTTTAACAAGTTTTTATTTTTCAAGTATTTGTTTTGAGGTGTGTGTAATATATATATATATATATATATATATATATATCACAAATCCATTACACAAACTTTGGGTGGTATTGATATTTCAAACATACATACAAAAATATTTAATTGCAGCAGCTTATATAAGATTAATAGTGATGAAAACTTTAATTTCTTACAAAATAATATAATAAAATATGAACTTAAAATGATTTATACAAAAGAATAATAATAAGCATTCAAAATCTTTATTTATCTCCGATGGCTTTCATATCCTACAAATTAATCTAAAAATCATATAAAAATAAACTTATGGTGAATTATAAACTCAATTGATCATAATGTTAATACACTGATCATCGTCACTCAAATTCAGTCTCCTAAACATCATTGTTAGACTACTTTCATCCAATTGTCGTCGCCCCAAATACGATCTCGCAAATATTTACTTTCCATCGCCAATGTATGACTGACTTTATTTGACCACTATTACCATACTCCATTATTTCTCCATCAATTCATACTATAATTAGAAGATATCAAAGAAATCCTCTCAATTTTGTATATATAAGAAAATTAAAAATATTTATTCTCATATTTGTATTATCTATTATGAATTTTAAATTACTAAAATTTAAAATAGTAAAAATATAACTTTTACCCTTTTAACATTATCAAACATTTCTAGATATTTAAAATTTATGATAAACAATTAAAATAATATGAGGATGAATTATTCTATTCTTCAATATAAGCATATATTCAAACAAACCTAACAATTATTTGGTCTAAGACTTGGCGCTTAGATCTGTGAGGCCCGCTCGAATCGGACGGTCCATTTTGCAGCTCTGCCACGAACAATGGGAACCTTAATAGTGGAACTTTTATTTGGTTCGGTTGACCGGATGCAAGAAACATCCGGTCGTAGGCAAAAAAAATGCGGTACCGAAAAACTCGGTATACCTCGGTACCGAGTTTTTTTCGCCTACGACCGGATGTTCCTCTGCATCCGGTCGGAGGACGTAATTGACCGGAGTGAGGCTCTACTATATAAAAATAAAGGGATAATGCTTTTTAAAGTCTTTTCTTCTTTCCTTACGTCAACCAACTCACACAATTATTTAGCCCTTTTTTTAAGCTTATGATATATATATATGTAAATTAATTGTGTTGCCAAAAATTATGGTAGCCTTACACACTGCTAGATGGCCATGATATTGCTAAGCTCAAATTATCCTTTATAAAACTCCGATCGGCTCATAATCCCTACATGATCATAATTTATTTGATCTAATCTCGCCTCAATGATGAGAACTTTTATTAGGTCCTCTGAACGGACGTAGAGCTACATTCGGCCGCCAATAACATGTCGCCACGTGCTCTTACTCTTTACCGCGCGGCCCGACGACTTGACTCGGATTGGAACCGAGAATGCTATGTTCGCGTATTGCTAGGTATTACTCAGTATTTGCTCGGTATTGCTAGGTATTGCTTGGCAATAACGAGAAATACCGCTTTGTGAAGACCAATATCGAGCAATACCTAGAAAACTCGGTACAACTCGGTATTGCTCGGTATTAATCGATATTTGCTCGGTATTGCTCGGTATTTGCCGAGCAAAATCGACCAATACCTAGCAATACCGAGCAAAATCGAGAAATACCGAGCAATCCTGGGTCCGTTCCGGGTCGGGTTGTCGGGGCGCGCGATAATAGTAAGAACGCGTGGCGCGACTCTACTGGCGGCCGAACGTAGAGTTACGTCTTGTGACCGGACCAAATAAAAATTCCAATGATGACCATCGTGATGTTATAAAAGATGACCTTTGACAACTTGCTCAAGAATAACTTTCTTTTAATTTTTCTAAATTCGTCACATTTGATAGAGGCGAGTTTTCTGCATCCCATCATAACTCTATTCAACTTACATGCTATTAATCCATATGATTAGACTTCTGATAACTACAAACATATTGCATAATCAATAGGCTTCTTATGTGCTTTTTTTGCCAAGGCTTTTCGATCGCTTGTAAGGGTTAAAGTTTCGTTTGGGACATCTTTCGTACTGTTTTATAAAATAAAATTTTAGTACAAAAATTTTTATACTGAAACTCTTTTTTATAAAGCAGTTAGAAAACTGTTTTAAATGAAGCTTAAGTTTGCATTTGGTTATGCTTTTATTTCCAAAATTTTTCAAAGATTGAATATATATATTTTCAGATGACACAGAAAAAGATATTAAAAAATAAAAAATGTAAATAATAAATTTTAAAAATATTTACTTAATTGACCCAACTTTCAATATGTTATTTTCTCTTAAAGATTTTTAAAATTAATTGAAAAATCATCCAAAGCTCAATTTTTAGAAAATTTCTAGATAAATAGAATTTCTCAACATGATGAAGCCAACAACATCAATGGTGATTTGAGCTGAACCCAGATGAACCCAAATCAAGCTCATGAGGCATGGTTGGAAGCTTCAAGATATTAATTGGTGAACCAAACAATATCCACAGTGTACGTATTTATAATTTAATTGACCGGTTCGAAGAGACTAATCCAAAATTCATTTAATTTTAAGGTCACTAAAGCACTTAAATATATAATAAATAGTTTATGATCAAAGGATTCAAGGGGTAGTCCTATAAATTGTTAAGAAATTTTGAGCAAATTTATCAAAATATCACTCTCAAAATACAACAAATAAACTACCATTATTCACATGATAAGATACAACAAATATGAGATTATAGAAATTTTGGATATCTAAAAAATTCTTCTGTTTTGCCTTATATTTCATATCAATTATCACCACCAGCAACTACTATCATCCGATTGCCATCATTGAATCTCTGTTAATCAATCGTCTGAATCTGACCATCTTCACTTAGTTATCATAATCTACTTCCCATCATCCAATTCGCATTGCTCTATCACAATCTTCTAATTACCTTCACCTAATTACTATGACTCAAATGCTACTATCTGACCACTAGCGCCGACTATAATTTACATTTTTTCATATAAAATTTTTGTCGCCTCCAATATTCTTCTCTTTTATCACCGTGTATACTAGATCTTCATATAAAACAAATAAAATAAAATAAAATTCTCTCTATAATCACAAATTTTTTAGCACACAACAAGAATTAATCTTAAATCATTTAATTTAAAAAAAAAATTAAAATATTACATGAATAATTGATTAAAATTTATATTACAGATCTCTTAAAATAAATATAATGAATTTGATATAATAATATTTTAGTTCATTTTCTTTCTCTTATTAGACAGCACTCACTCACTCTTATATTTTTCTATTTACAAACCAGAATTGAAGCAACATTGTCAGTTGTTCCCCAACACAAATTTCTTTGTCAAATATGACTGAGAAAGTCATACCTTCGCGTTAAGTGTATGTCAGATTTGGATATCGAGGTACAATATAGATCATCGTGGGCAAGTAAAAGGTTTTGCCTATTAAAATAGAAGGATTAAATGTAGGAGGATGGCCTACATCACATGCATTTGCTTGACCCATCGTTGCAAAGGGCCAACATCCATCCACCTTCAATAATTGGCAATAGTGACTACTAAATAGTCATAGAATATACTTTTTTTAGCAATAGTTTATCATATTACTAGTTTGAGTGAAACACCGCAACGAAATAAACAAGAGAAAAAAGAAAAAGTAGCAGAAGTAAAGGGCATCAAGATTTAACTTGGAAAAATTGAAAACGGGAAAAATCACGAAGCCACATTACACTAAGAAATTCATTATTAAAATTGGGAAAAATAAATACAAATCTCTCTTCTCTCTTTCTCTTTCCTTGCTTCTCTTCTCTCATTCTCTCTCCTTGCTTCTTTTCTCTCTTACACCATTCACATTTAGAAAACACAAAAGAAAGTCAAGTAAAATAACACCAAGGGAGGCCACCCTTTAGAAAAACAAGAAAGAAAACAGTTCAGCCCGCCTCGAAGCGTTGCGACACCAGTTTGGAGCATTGCGGCGTTCAAGCCTCTATCATCGATCCATCTGACGATATCGTGGTGCTCAAATCCGCCGTGCTACCACATCACAAAGCGTTGCTAAGCCCAATCTAGATTGCTGTTGTGGCGCTTCATTCTCTATCCTTCCTCCCAGCAAACTCTACAGTGCAGGAGTGCTCAGGTGCACATCGTCAGGACATTGTACGAAAAAAATTTTCAACTGCAAAGCATCAGAACCCAAACAGGAGGAGAACCACAATTAAGTTTCATACATACTAACACATGATTTTATTTTGACTATATAGTTGATATAATTTTGATCAATCACATTGATGAAAAACAGCTTGAAAAGCTTACATGTTCAATATAATAAATTCAGCCATAATATATAAAAAAAAAAATCAATACAAAGAAGCAAATTATATAAATTGCCTCTATATATATTTCAAAGGTTAAATGACTAATTACTCAGTAATATCATCATTTTCATAGAAGATTAGGCTTTAAAATATTTTTTAAAATTATTTATTTTTATTCTTATTAAATATTAAATAAGAACTATTTGAAATAAAAAATTAAAATAGTTAATTTTTTATTCAATTCTAGCTAATCTGAAAGGAATATTCTAACAAATCCCACAAATTGAAAATATATTTTTTGAACTTCAATTAATATCATGGGCCCTTATCAGAAGACCATCCAAAATATTTTAAAGGGATCTGAGCGCAAATAAATATCAACCCGGCCTGTTTTGATAGCTTTATCCACTGCCTCCGCAGGCTTCAACACTGACACAGATAACCTAAAGTTTTTTTTTTTGGGACATTTAGACCATTTAAGGCAAACTCACACACACAACGCATACACATGGACTCGAACCTTGGACCTCTTAGTTGGAAGCCTAAGCTCTCAACCAATAGGCCAAGGAGAGTTGTGTAGATAACCTAAAGTCAGAAGCATACTCTCCTTTTATTTATTATATTAAATTTATTTTAAATTTAATATAATTAAAATTTTAAATAATTTCTCAGATATACTTATAGATGCATTGTTCACAAGAACGAGCTTATTCATAGACCAAGTTCAGTTCTTCATAGATTTGGACGATTTATAAACCGGGCACAACAAATTTATATAGTCTTATAATTTGTTTGAGACAGCTTCCTTTCTGTTTTTTAAAGTAATTTTTTAATACAAAAAAAAAATTCTTGAATTCAAAATTTTTTTTGTACGAAAAACTATTTTAAAAAGTTGCAAGGAAGCTGTCGCAAATGAAATCTTTAATAGAACTTAACCAACAACCATAAAAGCCTTCATAAAAATATCCCTAATTTTCATCCGTTTGATAATTTGCATATATCCCCTTCCCTCTTAAAATGGATAAAAATAGCATTTTGAAAAAGAACAGTTCAACAAGGCAAAAAATCTACTATCCTAGTATCCTACAGTGGTGGACTCACAGGAAATGATAAGTTATTGGTAAAAAAATTTATAAAAAAAAAATTTTATCTCATAGATTAAGGTTTCGTTTGGGACGATTTTTTTAAAATAGATTTTTAGTATAAAAATTTTAATTCTCGTACAAAAAATTATTTTAAGAAACAGTAAGAAAGCTATCCCAAACGAAGCCTAAATTTATATTTAGCCAAGTTTTTTTGTATGAAACTAGGATAACGTCGAAGTTGATCTAGGTCAAGACTGTTTTTGAGCGCAAGCTCTAATAGTTAATTTCCCCACATATTTTGAAGAAAATACTGTTGATTAAGGAGGTTGTTGGGCTAATGCATTCAAGAAACTTGCTCGATTTGCCGGTCTTAATTACAGGTAAACGTTTTATGATCTTGTAGTTTCATCATCCATGATTTACCAGATTATTAGTATTTGATTATCAAGGAGCCTCATTATGACTTGAAGATGTTCTTCTTAGAAATGAGAATAAAAAAAATGTCTCAACACTACACTAAGGCTTGGTTTGGGACAGCTTTGCTTTAAGACCGCAATCATAACTTTTAGTTGACTACTGCCATTTTACCACTTTCAATAAATTTTCGTAATAGGAAGCTTTTTTATACAATAGTTCTCAAAAAAGTTGTTTTCTCCACCATAGTTTTGCAGATATGATTATAAAAAGTTGCAGCTATTTCAAATGTACTCTATGTCTCCATCTCAAACGGAGCCTTACTACGAGGACTCAGGCTGGTAAGGGTGTCAAAATGAGTTTTCGGGTTGGGTCAGGTCGGGTTAGGATCCAACCCAACATTAACCCACCATCAATTGACCTAACTTGAACCCAACATGATTAGCCAAACAGGTCACAAATCCATATCCACCTCTAACTTGATTTGATCCTACCCAACCCGACCCGTTGACCCAAATGGTAGAGACTACGTGGGCGAGAGAGAGAGAACGAGTGGGCATGCGCGCGGGCGAGAGTGTTGGCAAACTTGCGACCGTGCGAGCAAGCAAGAGGATGAGTGAGATGGACGAACCAGCGGACGAGCAACGGATAGACGGTGAGGATGACTCTATTACGAATGAGCGTGACTGCGCGATAAAGGTGTCAGTTTCAAGTTATTTTCGGATTTTCAAGTTGACCCAAATCCAACCCGACAATGCAATCAGATCAAAATATGATACTCGAGCCTGACTCGTTTTTCAAATAGGTTGATCCAAACCTAAAATTTTCGGATCTGATCACAAATATTGACAATAATATTTTTCTTTCTTGATTTTGATTCCTACAATATGCTGATTCATACATTATGCTGTCTCAATATTTGGCCCAGACATCATCCCGTGCGTTGGAAGCTGAAGTTGATCATACAATAGTACATCACTCATAGAGTAGAAGCCATGGCTAACAAAATATCACCCCATTAAATGAAAAGCAAAGTTGATGAGCTCATGTGTCAAATTTATCGGGCGACAAACCCAAGCTCGAGCTAAAATTATAGTTGAGCTTGTTGGCTTATGAGATAGCTTAAGGCTTTTAAATTTTGGGTCATGAGATCATCAAGTTATAATATTTTGGGCTTCAACAAGTTCTACTTATTCTTACACGGCAATTGCATCAGTGCGCTCTCCAGTAAGGCTCTTCTTGTTGTGCCCGTCAGTGATCTCCTGTAATGACGCTCTCCAACAAGTTCTGTCACTTCCTTTTTCTATCTTCGTTGTTGGCCCCATCGTCATCTGTGGCGACGGGGCAACAATAGTGTCAGAGGATAACCAGTGGGTGACAATGAGGGAAAACAATGGTGATGAGAGAGGGTAGCAGACAAGCGATTGATACGTGATAATAGTGGTAGATGATAATGACGGTGGTGGTGGCCGACAGTGACGGTGAGTAGCAAGGTAGTGATGGCCATAGGTAGGGATGGTGAGGATAAATTTTGAATTCATCAAAAATTGAATTTTAGCATATTCCAAATCCCTTATATGCATAAATTGTATTTTCTTTACTACAAACCATCAAAAAAAAAAAAAAACATGACATTTCTTTTAAACCATTCAATGTTGAAAGAGGATTGGATAAAAATTCTTGCGGAATAGTAGCAATTTAAACCGCTGCAATTAATTGCAGGGACTTTAATCTATGCTACATCTTAGCAGTGGTTAAAATCTTTGCAACTACATTGATATTTCATGAACCCATTTGAATTGCTTTAATTTCTGACTATCCATGTTTCTGGATTTGATTTGCAGGCCTGATGAAACACCTTGGGATGGAATCCTTTTATCTTCTGCTAAGACAAAGCCATTTCATACTGTTTCAACTTTTTTGGTAATAGAAATGTTTAAGCTTAGGCTCCAGATGGAGGCATTAGCCTGGAAATGTCGCAAAGTCAGTGCAGTCCAATTTATGATGTTGCAGTTATATTGACAGTAATACTTCATGTTCAGCATTCTTGGCACTGGTTGAGTCTTGTTGGATCTTTTATGCTGTTCGCACTGATTGCTTCTTGTTGGCCGCTCATGAGTGGCTCTATTTATGATCCTGGGTTTTATTATTGATCTTTTCTTTTGTTTAATTGTGTATTTAGACTAAATCTAAAGCTCGTAGGTTTTGCTTTAAATGATGTATTCTAGTGGGCTTTGGATTCTCTAAGGACTTGTATCATTGCTTTTATTGAACGTGTAGGCCTCTTCAGTGGGTTTTAACTAAAAAAAAAAAAAGAAAAGAAAAAAGAGATAGTAATACTGCATGTTCTGCATTCTAAGCTCTAGAAAAGATGAAACCATTCATGCCATTTATTTTGGGGCACAAAGCTTGCAGTTTATTATAGTTTTAGTTAAGAAAAACTTCAAATTATAACATTCAGAGTAGCTTCCAATGTTTTTAATTGAAAAGTATGTTTCCTTGTCAAATTTTGCTCTTTTGCAAATGGTTTGCAACAAATTTACATATTTCTGATGAATTTGTTATAATGTTTGTCATAAATTTGCAATGAACTATTTGCAACTATTGTTATCTTCTTGAAACGATTTATCTACAAATAAAATAAAGGTGCTATGTAATTTAATTAGAATTTATAAAGCTCTAAACACTTAAATAATAGTAATCTTATGTTTCTCTTTAACACTTCCCTGCCCATAATAAATATAATGAAATAAGAAGCAAACTTCTCTTATGAAACAAATTCTCATCTTAGTGAACACAAGCATAAAATGACAATATTTTTTAGAACACCGTTATCTCATGGGTCATATTTTTTGACAAAAAAGAAATAAAGAGTTTAAGAGTTTTCTCTTTCCATCTCTCTTTTGCTCTCTATAACTTTGTAATCATTCTTATCATTAGACTAATAATACTATCTACGGACAAATTTAGATCCAACAAATAGAGCTCAATAATATTTTTGATAAATGATTTACTATTAATTCATTCAAAAAAAGTTTATACCTTAATACATTGGGAATACAAAAATACAAGGCTCATTGCATTCTAGTTGTAACTATCTACATGTTTATACTAATTCATCCAAAGATCATTTTTTATAAATAAGTAGGGCATAAAACTTTTGTAGATTAGCTAGGGAAGACTATAGAGTCAACAAGTTTACCAAGAAAATGATAAATTTTTTTGGCTTCAAGTCTATGCATTTCCATTGACATGAAATCACTAGGAAACATAAAGTGGAAGACTTCAGATAATCAAATCTTTATATGCATAAGATCAGTAGATTCCTCTAGCCTGTAAGTCACAGTGGAAGAAGACTTTGGGGTCTTTATAAAGTGGAAGACTTAGGGGTCTTTGTTGAATAAATAGCGTCCAATTTGAAGAATTATGAAGTGACAGACTTTGAATCATCAAATTTTTATAGTACATAGCAATTAAATAATCAAAACCTTACAATCCCTATCATTGAGTGAAAATTTCTCAATGGACGCACCACACAAGCAAGCATTTCTCTACCACCTTCTCATCCTCATTCTCAGCTGCCATGCCAATGACATGCTTTCTCTCCTCCTTCAAATCTTCCATTTCTCAAGATCCACAGCAAGCTCTAGCCTCATGGAATGATTCTTCCCTCAACTACTGCAATTGGCAAGGAGTGAAGTGCAGCCTCAGGCATTCCTCCAAGGTCATTGAGCTTAACCTTGATGCTTTCAACATCACTGGAACCATACCTCCCTCCATTGCCAACCTCACTTTCCTCCAAAGACTCAATCTACCAAACAACCATCTCCATGGCCACATCCCACGAGAGCTCGGGAGGCTGCGGCACCTTCGTTTCCTTAACTTGAGTGCAAATTCTCTTACAGGTGAAATACCAAGCACTCTTTCTCAGTGTTCTCAGCTCCAAGTCATCAGTTTAATGATGAACAAGCTACAAGGAGAGCTTCCATCCAACCTCTCCAACTGCCTTAACCTTAAGATCATTACTCTAACAAACAACTTCCTCACAGGAAGCATTCCTTCAGTTTTCAGCACCCTCCCAAAACTCATCTACCTTGACTTAAGCATCAATAATTTCACTGGTTTTATTCCTTCTTCACTTGGTAATATCACCAATTTCTTTACTCTTGATGTGTCAGAGAATATGATCACCGGTACCATACCTTCATCTCTGACAAGGCTCTCCTCTCTTATGTTTCTTTTACTGAACAAAAACAGCCTTACAGGCAGCCTCCCTTCTTCCATTGGCAACATCTCTTCACTTCAATATCTTGACATGTCCAATAACAACCTCATAGGGGAGCTACCATATTCACTTGGGAACCTCTCTTCCCTCACCTATTTTGATGTTACACTGAACTCCTTCACTGGTGTCATACCATCATCACTTGGTGGTCTATCCATGCTCACCACCCTTGCATTGACTGCAAACTACTTCTCTGGCAGCATCCCACATTCTCTTGGATCCTTGTCTTCTATCATAGAGCTAGTCATCTCCCATAATCAGCTTTCAGGGACAATTCCTCTCTCTCTCTTCAACTTCTCAAGCGTTGAGAGCATCGGTCTTTCAGACAACCACTTCTATGGCAATCTTCCTCAGGACTTGGGAAACTATCTTCCCCGACTTAGAGGGCTTACTATGTACTATAACAGACTTCATGGACCGATCCCAGCGTCTTTAGCAAATGCCACGATGCTTGAGGACATTGAACTCTCAGGAAACAATCTCGCAGGGAAGATTCCTGCAAACTTGGGTAACTTGCAAAATCTATTCTTTCTGACCTTAGATCACAATGAACTGGAAGCTAAGGATGATTATGGATGGAGCTTCCTCACTTCATTGGAGAATTGCAGCAAATTAGAAGTTCTGCAATTAGAGAGAAATATGTTAGGAGGAGCATTGCCTCGATCGATTTCCAACTTCTCCACATGCCTAAGCTGGTTTACTTTAGGAGGGAATCAGATATCAGGAACCTTACCAGAAGAAATTGGGAACCTTGTTAGCCTTGTACTTCTTTCCTTGGATGAAAACAATTTTGAAGGCAACATTCCAGCCACAATGAATAAGCTTCAGAACTTACAGAAACTTTACCTATCCAATAACAAGTTCTCTGGCTCAATTTCAAGTTCTATTGGCAACTTAACCAAACTAATAGAATTGTACATGCCAGGCAATGCTTTGGAAGGAAGCATACCAGAAAGCCTTAAGGAATGTCAAAGTCTGGAAACACTGGACCTTTCAAGAAATAGGCTTACGGGAGCCATACCAAAAGAGATTTTTAGCATTAACACTCTTTCTAAAACCTTCGATTTGTCCCAAAATTTACTTACTGGGTTCTTGCCACAAGAGGTTAGAAATTTGAAAAATCTCAGAGAGTTTCGTCTTGCTTCAAACAATCTGTCTGGCGAGATTCCCAGCACCCTTGGAGATTGTGTGACCTTGGAAATTCTTTCTATGGAAAGCAACCAGTTTCAAGGGAAAATCCCCCAATCCTTGAACAACTTGAAAGGAATACAAAAGCTAGATATTTCACAAAACAAATTATCTGGTCTCATTCCAGAATTCTTAGAGGACTTGCGTTTTCTGCAGTATTTGAATCTCTCTTTCAATAATTTTGAGGGCGAGGTTCCAAGGAAAGGGGTCTTCAGAAATGCAAGTGCTGTTTTACTGATTGGGAATGATAAGCTTTGTGGAGGAGATCCAAGATTAAACCTTTCACCTTGCGCTTTACAAAACCAGATGACAAGCCATCACTCTCCCCGACTCAAACTGATTCTATCAGTTTCAATCTCAGCTCTTTTCCTGTTCCTTTTAGTGTGGTTACTCGCCTTTTGGTACTGGTTACACAACCGAAGAAATAAGACTCCAGCCTCAGATTCTATGAAAGACTTTCATCCAAAAGTTTCCTTCTCTGAGCTCCTCAAAGCAACAGATGGATTCTCATTAGAAAACCTGATCGGTGCAGGAACTTTTGGCACAGTGTATAAGGGGATTATAGACCTAGGTGAGCAGAAGATTGTTGCCATTAATGTAATGAAACTTGAACAACTTGGCGCGTCAAAGAGTTTTGTAGCTGAATGCAATGCTTTGAGAAGTATCAGGCATCGAAATCTTATTAAGATAATAAGTTCCTGCTCAAGCGTTGATTATAAAGGAGATGAATTTAATGCTCTAGTTTTTGAGTACATGCCTAATGGAAGCGTGGAGAATTGGCTCCACCCAGAAGAACAAGATCAGAATCAAGAGAAGAGTCTAAGTCTCATTCAGAGGCTAAACATAGCTATTGATGTTGCCTCAGCGCTGGATTATCTTCACCACCATGGACAAACACCGATTGTTCACTGTGATCTGAAGCCTAGCAATGTTCTTCTTGACTATGACATGACTGCCCATGTTGCAGACTTTGGATTAGCCAGGTTTCTTACTGCAACTACAAACAGACCATCTCAGAATTCATCCATGTCACTTGGCATAAAAGGAACAATTGGATATGTTGCTCCTGGTAAGATAATTTGACTATTTCACTTGTCATAAAAGTAACTTTCTGATAATTTTTGTTCTATATGTCTCAGAGTATGGCATGAACAGCCAAGTATCTACTCATGGAGATGTATACAGCTATGGGATACTTTTGCTAGAAATGCTTACAGGTAGAAAGCCATTAGATGATTCCTTCAAGAATGGCATAAGCCTCCACATTTTTGTTCAAAATGCATTGCCAGAGCATGTAATTGACATCATAGATCCAATTCTTCTACTTGAAGAGAATGGGAGAGAAACTGTCGATGAAATGTTAAAAAGACAGGAATGCTTGACTTCAATGCTCAAAATAGGCCTCTTCTGTTCAAAGGAATCACCCAGGGAGCGCATGGGGATTGAAGATGTAATCAAGGAACTTCACTCTATTAGAAACAAGATTCAAACTCTTGATGCCAGAAGCGAGAGGAGTTACAAAGACAAGCAAACTGGGGAGGGATCATCACACAGTATGTACTCGCAAATCTGATGTAAATGAGAGCAAAGGGAAAAAAAACAATTTTTCACATTCTACTTCCACATTCAATAAAATGTGAAAAATGGTTTTCAGCATTCTACTGATGTTCTATTGAATGTGAAATAACTTTCCACATTCTAAACACTTCCACGCGTTCTTTAATCTGGAAAACATTTTTCCCTTTATGCTCCTTTCTAAATTATCTCTTGGACATGCTTCTTCTACTTAATTGGATTATAAAACATGCTCCTTTTTATAAATTGCTGTTATACGACTATATTCAATGGGAAGAATATGACATACTAGGGGTTTCAATACATGACGTAGCCCGGACCTGATTCAAAAATTTCAGGTTCAGGTTGACCCATTTAACATATGAGTCGTGTTTAGATTCAGGTTTCTTTTTTTTTTTTTTGACCCTAAAAAAAAAAGTTTCTTTTTTTGACCCGATTGAAATATCGGGTTAGGTTCAAATTAACTCATGAACCCAAACACAACCTATTTGACTCATTCGTTACCTGCTCGCTAGGTATGTTGGTTGCATCTCGCCAATCCTGCTCGCGCTCGCATGCACTCCGCTCGCCCACTCACACTCAACCTAGTTAGCAAACCCGATCAAGTTGGTGTCAGGTGGGTTTGGGTCTAGATGTTTAACCCGTTTGAACAAATGGGTTAAGGTTCGGGTCAAACATATTAATAGAGGATCAATTTTGAGTTTGACCCCAACCCGACCCCAACCCGACCCGAAAATCCTGTTTTGACACCCCTAATGGTGGCGTTCAATGTGTGCAATCTTAATTAGATGAAGAGAAAAAATAATTGGAGGTAACAAAAAAAATATTTAAAATGACATTTCAGTTTTCCTGATAGAAAAAAGATACAAAAAATATATATAATCAGCAATACGAAAAAAATGCAAACAACTTAATTTTTCAGAAATCAAGATTATTTGTATGTTTGTTTACACAACGATCTATTTTTGGAGTATTAAAAGTAAATTTATCTGCCTTTGTGCTTTAACATTGTATTATTCATTGCGACTTAATAACAACTATATAAATATGAAGAAAATATTCATAAAATGTATAGGAGAACTTAAAGTATTATTCTTCTATTAATCTATTCTAATAATTTAATACTACAACGATAATAACAAGAATAAGTTTTTATCCCATTAAGTGGGATCGGCTACATGATAAACTTTTTATAATCATTTTTAAATTCTAATTAAAAAATTTTAATAAAAAAACCATTTCTAAATAATTCAATAGAATAAAATATAAGATTAAAATTTTATCACCACAATAAAATTATGGTAAAATGCTACTGCAAATATACTTTTGAAACTTAAAATTCATTAAAACTAAGATATATATATATATATATATATATATATATATATATATATATATATATATATATATATATTATATTTGATTAAAATTGGTTCAAAGCTTATTTGACCATTAAATTTTAAACTATTATCAAATATAATATTATATTTTCAAAAAATATTTATATAATTTTAATTTTAATTAAAAATTGTCCTATTAGTATTATTTTTATTATTTTAAATATTTAGGTCAATTAAGACAAACGCACGCACATCACATACATAAGATGCGAACTCAAGACCTCTAAGTTGGTTACCCAAGACCTCTTGATTGGTTACCAACATACATCACATTTGACTCTGATCCTCCAACTATCGACGCCTAACAACGATTCTCTGAACACTAAACGACTACTAACTACATTCCTATGACATACAATCTTTTAACTATCGTCATTTAGCTAATCTAATGCATGTTGACTTCCTCACCTACCATCACTAATAATATCAACACATACCATCATTTATAAAACCGATGCATGCATTCAACACAAACTCTAACTCTAAACATCAGCAATCAGATTTATGCTGAACTTATTTATCTCTGACCTCTTCTCAGATAAGCACGACCAAACAAACAATCTATTGGAGAAATCTTCCATATTATAGAGCACTTCCAAATTCAATCATATGATATACTTTATACATTGTTTGTTAACTACATTGAATCAATGTCTTCCGCCGATGAAAGGCATCATGTATAACCGATGAAAAATACTAGAAGAATCATTTTAACAAGATCAAAACCAGTGATTTTTCTCTTGCCTGAATTTTTCTTGTAGAAGCTCAGGTATCTTATAATTCTTATATTCTTTTATTTGTGTGTTTGCTGAATTTTTATATAAATATTAATACAATAAACTCCCTATCTCTCTATTGCCTTGAATGTTCCAGCATGCATATATAGAAGACAACAAATATGAGAAAGGCAGCACAATTTTCAGTTTAAGCCTGATTTCACATGAACTTCTTCATTATGAGAAGAGTAAAACTTTCCAGCACCTCAAGAAGCAAAATATTTAAGCAAAGTTAGAGTATACCAGGAACCCTCAAGAAGATGTGTCAGCAAAGACCAAGGCAATAGGCATCAATCTAAGTGGGCTCTCTCAAGTAAATAAAGGCGCTAAGATAGACAGGTACTTCAACAGACTATTTCAATTAAGCTGTAAAAAATGTTAGGTAAAATAACACAGTTTCCAGCTTCATAATGATTCCCCTGCTAAAAATGTTTTGCTAAACAAAGTACCAAATATCCATGTCAAAATAACTTGATAAACAAGTTGAGCTTCTAACATACAAGGTAAAGAGATTATCTAATCTTTGCCGAGACCTTCGTTTGAGACGGCTTTTTCATTGCTTCTTAAAAAAACGTTTTAGTATAAAATTAAAATATTTATACTTAAAAACAAGCTTTAAGAAGCAGTGAGAAAGCCGTCCCAAACGAAGCCTTAATTTGGCTAGAAAAATCATATAGACTTTTAATTTGGATCGAAATCAATGAGCTGATTAATAGGCCAAGCCCATCTCTGATTGAACTTGAATTGCACAAGACTGAGCAGCATGGCATTAGCTCAAAATCAAACTGAAATTTATACGTATGTATGTACTTAATTAATGTGTATATATACACATATACCCTCAACCTGATTTGTTTAGCTCCATCCATGAACTCTTTAGATGGAAAGTGAAGCAACAAGAGAGCCTAGCTTCAGTGCTTAGAGTTGACTTTTATGCAAAAAAACTATTGGATCAGAGTGAGTCTCAACAGTTCTGTTTTGAAATGAGTGTAATGCACAAGCAATTAATCAAAATTTTTATTATGCTTATTTCAATATAAAGCCAATGGTTTGATCAAAATTTTGGCGAGAATATCCTAAGCTAATTTTTCTCTTTTTATGATCCAACAAGTCAGTTCGGAAGAGCATGGAAATTAAGGTTGCAATTAAAAAAAAAGCATTAAACAAATAGGAAGATATTGATTATGATTTTACTTAGATTAATTAGGGACTACCTTTGATAGGAATGAACTAATTATTTATTATAATTATAACTTAAACTAATTTAATTAATTAATAATTTGGATAATAAATTTAACCAATCAAGAATTAATTTGTGGGTTAGGCTAATATATAAGCTAACTAATTTATTATTAAATAGACTACTTGAGTGGGAATTAATTAATGGTAGAATGATACAAATAAAAAAATAGTAAGGCACCTATTTAGGGCCTACTACAAGAATTGATTACAGTAAGGGGAGGTTATCCTAGAAGAAATTAATAATCCAAGCTTAAATCCTAAGGTCTAAAGAGCAAAAAGAAACATTGTTAATATCAAATCAAAGAATAAAGTTTGCTTGAATCTAAGCTAAAGTTACCAAGAAGCCCCTAAATTAACATCCATGTTCAAAGAGACGATGAGCTCTTGATTTAAGTGCTCCAAGGTTACCCTCTCATGGTTTAATGATTTGCCAGTGAGTGATGCAGATTGTGTTGTGAGCAAGGAAGTTCATATAATTAGTCGCAAATTGTTCAATACTAATACAGCAGAAGATAAGCGGCTATGGGGAGGGTAATCTCCATCTTTGATCAACCAGTTGTGAAAAAAATTGTTAAGTATCAAGTTGTGATTGCGCATGGATGAGTATCTGGAACTCAAATTTGTTAAGGAACTTGTTTTATTTGGCGGACCTAAGATCATGGACCACTGAACTATCATAATATCTTTACTGTATTGACTGAGCAAATGAAATTTAAGGAATTGAACGCTTAAAATCTATTTCCCTTCAAAATTACATTTTAATTACATAATATTTTAAAAGCATCAACACTAAAACGTAGAAGCAAGTTATGGGAAGACAGAAGAACCTTGAAGGAATACAGTCATTTAATCATTAGTACAGAAATGACAATAGGCCTTGAATTTGTTGTTCAGACTGAATATATGATGAAAAGTTTCACAGTAGGGCTTCACCAAGTCGAGCTAGAATTGGGTTTCTTACCTAGAGATGGCTCTCATAAATCTGTTTAGCGAATTGAACATGCCCATGGCCTTTCCAAATAAAGAAGGTGCTTCCTCTGATTTCTGAGAAACTGTTCCAAAGATTTGCTGCACGTGAAGCATACATTAGAACATAAGTTGAATTTTGCAAATTTATCAAGGTTGGACTACCAAACTAATTTATTATGAAAAGATTAAGCCTGCTTCATGCATGCCAGCAAATCCATGGATATGGATGTTATAGTGCATGTATATTTTGCAAGTATATAAGAAAATAACAGTGTGCTTAAGATGAAAGAATGTCTTCTACCAGCTAATATATCTGTATACAACCCTTCAAATTTCAACCAAATACAGCATACGGTCAAAATTCATTTTTTCTGCAACATGGGATATTTTGCCATGACATAATCATAGGATGATAGTTCTTTGAAATAAAAAATCATAATTATATAATTGAGCTTATCAGAAGTAGAAAGAAGAGCAGAAAGAGTGAAGAATTCCCCATGGCTCACCTCAATGTCAGTTGCATCAGGACGGCTAGGTTGTTCTTTTGCTAGAAGATATCTATTTGGCCTGTTAACATCATCATAAAATACTTTCCAAAGTCTGCAAGGAATTCACTGAACAAATTAACAGGAAGCCATGGCTATTTCATCATTCTTTAATTCCTTTAGGTGGTAAGATTGTGATTTACTTTGACTCACCCTGGATAGCATCTAAAGATTGCCCCAGAAGGCAAAGGTCTCATAGAGTAAGCAACAGTAAAAGTGCTGCATGTAATTTAACAGTAAGTAGTTGATCGTTGAAAGCCCTACCTAAGACAAAGAACTTCGTAATAAACTATTAACAGGTATTACAAAAAGAAAGGCGTATAAAGAGAGAATTCAAAAAATTTGATACGTGGTATGAAGTTACACTTAGCCCTCTCGGGAATTCAGCCTACAAAATCAGATTAGCAAAGTACAATTTCTGCTACTTTTTTTTTTCTTCTACATCCGGATAGCACATAGAAATTATGGTTAGCAACTAGGTACTTGATGCTCATTACAACTCACTCTTATCATAAAAGTTGGTTTCTATCTTATTAAAGTTTTTGTATTGCACGTTTGAGTCTTAGGTGTTCCCACCTTCACCCTTTTAGTCTTTATAGCTTAATTTATGTGCTTTCATGTCATCTTTTGAGTGTAGAATCCACCAATATTACATCAACCAAAATGCAAAACTCGAGCACTTGGGATTGCTTATCTTTCTTAAACAAGGTTAAAAATCAACAAAAATAATTGCCCTTGATGATAAGTCACGAAATGGCCTTATTTTTTATCTGAAAGCAATGCAAGGATCCTTACACTGATGCATCTCTATAAAAGAAATGGCTGCAAAATCTTGCTTTATAGAACCTACACATTTATTTATTTATTTATTTTTATTTTTTTACTTTATAGAACCTACACATAAGCGTTTGTGTTGTGACTCAATTAATCAAAGGAGGATTCAACCGCCACATCAGCCCACACGTATTTGCATTGTGGCTTGATCGTCAACTTGGATGCGTCTACATTGTGCGTTGACCCTATTAAGATCAATCCAAGGAGGATTTGATATTCACATCAATTTTTATCCATCTACGTTGTGGCTTGATCCTACTTGTATGTGTTTGCACTATAACTCAATCAACTGAAGGAGGATTCAACCCTAAATCAATCAGTACATGTATGCACTACAACTTGATCTTCAACTTGCACTCTTTTGCATTGCAACTTGATCTTACTCAAATCAATCCAAGGAAGACGTAATATCCACATCAACCAGTACACATACGCACTGCAACTTAATCTTATTCAAATCAATACAAGGAGGATTCATCTATTATTTTGAAGTGTTTTAAAATGTTTAACATATGTGGATGTAAAAACATCAAACAGAGGCACCACAAATGTCCACACAAAAAGATAGATAGGTGGTCTAAGTGGATCTATTTGATATTCAAAAGCAAATCTACTATGAGCACAATATTAAATGATTCACTCTAACATGATAGCATGTGAGAATTAAGTACAAGAATCACCACATGAATATTCAAGCTTGCACTATAATAAAATATATTTATAAGAGTTAAAACTAACTATAAACCAAATAGGACAATATAACTTTGTGCGAACATGCATGCTTAAGCAGCTCCTTGCTAAGTATTTGACAAATCTTCCTCATGGCAAAGAAGCTCTCTTCTTCTTCATGGAATAGCCTCCACACCAAGCATTCCCCTACACTCGATAAACACAACTACAAGGCCACTCGAAACAAGAGGCAAACCCAAATCCGTCAATACAATATTTAGAAACCTAGATAAAAATCTCTTGAACTTTGGTGACATACAAGGTAAGCTCAAATTAATCAAGACTTTCCCAATTTGTACAAACACTAGATAGAAGATTTAAAATGTAAAACAACTTATAAAATTTCGTAAGGAGTTGAGAGAGAGATCACAACGTGGAAGCTTCAAAATGACTGCACTTTGGATGAACATTTGAAAACACTCTTAAAAATTCTCAAAAATGATTTTACAATGGAGCACTCAATCTGTCACTATCTCCTTGGTTTTCAATATATAGCAAAGAGAATGCCAAAGAAAAATCTAGAAGAAAACATTAAAAAATATTCAAAAATCCAGGTAAAAAAACATCCCAATGGCACTTAAACCAGTCATTATAGTTCCAGACACTACAAAGCTCCTGTCAATCCATTGCTATCCCTTTTGCATAGTAATGACTGTAATTTTAATAAATGAGTAAAAGTTTTATTTTTAACATTTACAGCATATTTTGCCCTAAAACATTACAGCATATTTTGCCGCCACATCCCAAATTAGTCTCACCTATTAGTAACCAACATGGCTCAATGTAAATGAAGAATGGCATAAAAGAAAATTCAGGAAACATAGATCAAGTAAAAAAATTCATGAACTCTTTCCTTTCCCAGCCATAAATTTCAAAAAATATATATACAAAAAATATTTATATTCAAAAAGTGACAAATTAATGATCTTGCCTTAAGAAATTTCTGCGTAATTTGCGAGCATTGAAGCCAACTCCAACATCTTCACTTACAAGCCGTGGATTCCACATGATGAGAGGCCTTGGCTATTAAAACCATAACCACAAATTACATCTAAGAAGGTAAGCCCTTTAATAGTTAAGCCTAAAGAAAATCATTCATTAAAGCATAAACAATTTAATTTTCGCATATGTACAAGCCCATGCATTGTGTTTATATACCTTGGCAATTAAAACCTCAAGTAAGAATATATTTAAAATGCAGGGCCATCTTAGCACAGCCTAAAAGAAAAAAATTTAAAACTTGTCTACTCAAGAATGCATGCATATGTGTGAAGGAGTACAACTGAAGAATATATCCAATGAAGGAATCTTTACATAATAGCAAGAAAATAACTTTCAAAAACCATGTCAAATGTCCCATGGATCTACGAAATAAAACCTATGCAAATTAATTAACATTAAAGAAAATATTTAAAATAAAATATACGGTGTCTAAAACACCCGGTGGCCGGTGTAAACACAAAATCATATCTAGGAAGCAAGGCACTTTATTACAGTAAGTCAATAAGCATACAATAAACTTTTCAAATGGTGCATAGACCAATAACAAATCACAAACAAGAGCCCTTCATCAAACATGAAGATCATCATTAAAAATTTAACAAATTTCAATGTAAAATGGATATGTTAAAAGCTATTACCCCTTCCCCTTCCTTTTACAAGACAACTTGCAGAAATCAAGAAATGATTTCACCTTCCAAAGAAGTTTGGCGAACCCCTCTTTTCTAATATAGTTTGTTTTCTAATTATTGTTTAATTGTAATGCTATAACTATATGATCATGTAACTCTAAACATTATTATTGAAGAATTTCTTATATAAACATTGGAGGTTCTCCTTCTTTGTGAAGGACGGTTGTGTAACCTTCTACAACTTGCAAAATTTCTTCAGTGAGAATATTCTTAGATATCTCTTATATTCAAAATCAATACACTACAACTATTAAACTTGAATTGCATGATAATCATAATAAAGAAACCATAAAATAAGATTATCATGTCAAAGACGCCAAAAGAGAGAGAACAACAATATTAAGATTTATGACTATCCTCATTGATGAGTGTGGGCTCCGAAAATTCGTCCCCGGCCTCCGCCTACTGCTTTTCTTTCGGGGGAGTTTTAACGGAATTAAATTCCTGGGTAAATTTTGGGAAGGCAGATGGGTTTGTAGATAAGACACTACCCAAAGATTTCGCCCTTATTTTGCAAGGACTTTATGATCTGATTTCTGGTTTCCTATAGGCGCAAGCCCCTATGGTTAATTACCCCTCCTGATCACGAGAGAGAACTTTCGATTATTGCTAGTCGTCAATCAGATACGTAGGAATACATATTTGGCATATAATAGCAGCATGGGCTTAGAAATTGGAAATGGCCTAAAATTTGAAAATTTCACCACCTTGCACTTAAAGCGGATGGTGGATGAATGGATGATAGACCCGATCAAGATCTCATGGTTCCGTCGTCCCGGGACATCATGGTCCATGGTCTACTTAGTCAGAGAATGTAGTCGACCCAAACTGACAGAAGGATCCTTGTCAGCAGCCATGGGTTGCTTTGCATAAGGGTACCTTGTATACCTGGGGTGGATATTTGTCTAAGGGGACAAATTTGAATCCAATTTAATTAACAGAGGGCTTTGTGCCCTATCGATTATATCTTATTAATTCATATCTCAAATATTTGATGCTACTAAGGAACATATTGGCTCTGACCATAACCGTTATCTCGTGGTGCCATTTGGCGGCAAAACCACTCGGTTCAGAGGGCCCTGAGTCATAACTGTTTATCCTGCAGTGTCATTTGGTGGAAAAATCGCCGATCAGAGGACACGTACCACGTCTTACTGGCAGGAGATTATTTGAGAATGAATCCTAGTGATATTTTCGACTAGGCATTAGCTCTATGTGAACTGAAGTAAATTTTAATTTGTCGACCTCAACAAACTGTTACAAAGGGTGGATGAATTTTACTTTAAGTGATTAATGGTTGAATTCAATTTAAATATATGGAGTTCGGGATTTTTGGAGATTTTGAATTTTATGGGTATTTGGGTGGAGTTTGGAAGGTATTTGAATATTTAGAATTAACCCCTATGGTTGATAATTTCTATCAATACGACCATCATCGGGGTATTTACGGGGTCATTTTCATTTATAGATTGAACCTTGTCGACTCCGTCGAGCTACTGATAGATCATCGGGTTTCGTAGGCTTTATGTTTTATTAATGAATTTCTCTGTTCATAGGATTTGAAGGCCTTATATGAACGTATAAAACAAACATTTTAGTCAACAAATTGACCGTATATTTGTTTGATAATTTGAGCCGTGTCGACTCCTATCTATTCATATAGAATGATTGGGCTCGAATTACATTCATTTATGGATCCGCGTAACATCCCTAAACGTCACATATATCACAATAACAAGCTCGTCGGGGCCCATGCGACTATGTATATAAACCCCTTTAGTGTACATATTTATATACAAATTACGGTGCATGTGCAAGGGCATTTTGGACATATGACAGGTCTCCTACAGCAGCCCGTAAAAACTTATGTCGGTCATAGAGCTTTGATGATTGCATAGGTGGTACGATAAATGCATGACCATTCATCAAGGAGCTTGCAAATCTCAATAATTTTATCCAACTCAATGTTCAGAACTTGGTTGGACTGAGACTCACTCCATCTTTGAAATTAATGATTTGCTCAGGCTTTGTCTTCCCATAGCTTGTATAGAGATCGATATGCAACTCTTAGGTTATATCAACATCATTATTTTATGTTGTTGGCTTAAATAAACAATCAATTTTTTCAACCTTGATGATTGTGTTCTTACTGATGCCCTATATGTCGAAATTAGGGGCCTGTAGGTGCTTGCATCTGCTATATATTTTTCATTTTTGGCTTTTAGAAGCTCAATGTATTTGTTGACTATTGAACAATGATTGATCGTAGGTGTGTTGTAACACCTATGACCTACTGCTGACTAACACTTGTAGGTGCGTTGTTATGCACATAGCAAGCCTTCCATTATTGTGAATGGATATTCACATTCACTACAATCTTCTATCATTGCTCATAGAGGATATGTCACATATTTGTGTCCCTAGAGGATCTATCACATTAGCAATACCTTCACTATTGTCTCTTGTAGACGGTTATTACATGAATGAAGCATCTTCTAAAGTGGCTTGCAAGAGTTCCTACATTTTGCAAGTTTGAGTGCATTTACTTACATATTGACTTCCTTACTATTATTCACAAGTCTCCACAAGACTATTATATATGTCATAGCCCCTCCTTATTAATTCCAAGACAATTTGTGACATGCATTATACTTTGACTTTCAATTTTCATAAGAAATTGATGCACTTGTATCCTTGATTATTGTTGATCGTTGTAAGCAGGTCGTCTTATCCATTGAGAGCATCATATCACCGCATGAAATCTCTTCAAGCATGGATTCACTTATAGAAGTTAAAGCAGTGTGCCCTATTGAAACACTAATAAAAGAAGACAAGGCCAGGCTAGCATCAAGAAGGCAATTCCGCAGGGCCAAGAGATTATCTTTTAAATCGGTATAAGCCGATTTATGCCTTTACAACTCCAATACAAAGCTCATTGGTCCCAGAAAACAAACCTTTGGCAGCATATTCTACCTTATTATGTGACAACTTCCATTATTTTTCTTTTGGCATGTGCAAAGGAGTGATATACATAATCTAAGCTTGTAAAAGCAATCAAGTAAGTTTGTTGCCATGTTCGAGAGTCGCTAGTAGCGCATGAGCAGTCCGCAACAGCTTTTCCTTAATAGATGATCGTGGAACTCATAAGGAATTCCAAAACACTTTGTTGATGAACTGCCAAAGCCAACAACAATCGAGCCAACACAAGTTCATACCATAGCCCTTGTTAGTTACCCTTCTGCTGAAATATAAGTTCTCTCAAGAGTTTGTGGACACTCTAAAGATCTAGTCATCAAGGAGATTGAAGACTGAATCTTTTCCAAAAAAAAAAATCCTTTTCATATCTTCTTCCACGAGATAGATTTGTCATTCATTACCCTCATCTGAGATGGATTTCACATTCATCATTTCCTTATTTGGAATGAATTTCAATTATTCCACAATACAGTTAAGGATCTCCAATTCTTCCACCAGCAATATTTAGAATCTCAAAAATAGAACTCTTCACAACAAAACACAATCGATGCAATGTAACTCTATCTCAGCTCTTAGTCATGAGTTGTGGTCACTCATAAGTAGATTATTGTGTACATTACATGTTCATGTCCACTTCAAGTTTGAGTTCACTTAAGTCCTTTATTTAATCAAGTTCAAGTCCAAATCTTTGTATTTTCAGTCCAAATTTCGACAAGTTCCTGGTGTCTCCCCTGTTCAGGGGAAAAAAACCAAAAGGCAGTCTTCCCCTTCACGCTACATGAGCGCTTCAGGTAGATGTCGGGATGGGGTTGGAGTTTGAGGCCGAACGGGTGTGGGTTTGGACGTGAAGCAGTGGACGAACGTGACGGCCTTGGCTCTAGGAGGCTTCGGTGGATTTGGATGGAGAATCTGGGGAGATCGGCTTGAGGGTAGTAGAGAGGAGTTGGGGTTTACGATTAGTTGTAGGAGGTTTCAACAATGATAGCGGTGGATTCAGTCTCTATGGCTACAAGTAAGGGCCGGTTAAGGGTTGAGGGGTTGCCGCTTGGAGAGGTCTCCGACAGCTTGTATGCAGGAAAGCTCGGTTGGAGAGTGAGAGAGAAAGCAGCAGCGGGAGTTCTACGTATGGAAGAAGTGAAGAAAAGAAGCCCCTCCCTCTTCATTTTATCGACGCAAGTGGAGGCCTAAGGTTGAGGCTACCTACAGGAATCGCGAGATTTGCACAAATTTCCTGAGAACGAAGTAGACGGCACCGAATTCAGCAGGATTGCCGTTGATTTTCTGGATTTCCTCGACATATACAAGGTATACAAGTTTCTTTTTTTGTTTACTTTGGGTATTATAAAGAGGTCAACAATAAATTAAAATTGAAGCATCAACCTTTGCCAGCGTGCATGACCTAATTAAATTTCTAGATTAGCTCACACAAATTGATGAATTATTAAAGTATAACACGAATGATTATTAAAGAGATAATTTTGCTAAAATGAAACTAGTTAGACAAAATAAAACTTAAAGGAATACTAGTTTGGCTAAAAAGAGAAGAAATGATTGAACAACATTAACCTGGGAAGAGATGAAAAAAATATCAAGAAATAAATATTGCTTAAGACGCCATGACAAAAAATTACAGTGACAATTACTAAATTTGAGGCAAGAAACCTGCAATCCACTAAATACTAAAACACTTTTAATATCTAATTGCCAAATCAAACGAACTAAATAATGTTTCGCAAATAATTAATAAATTTATAATTAAACTTGGGTGTTGAAATGAGATTGAATTAAAAGACTCGTAGACCCTTAAATATGCATTTTATTATGTTTTCTTTATTCAAATACTACAACAACAACGACAATATAAAGCATTTATCCCACTACATGGGGTCAGCTACATGAACATTTTTTTCTTCATTGTCATGTTAAGAGTTAAATTCTTATTTAAATCTAATAAACAAATTTCATTTCTAATATTTTTCAACCAAGTCTTTTTAGGTCTACCTCTACCTCTCTTAGCATAAGTCAAATCTAATACATCTATTCTCCTAACGAGGTCATCAGAAGGCCTAAGTTTTATATGACCAAACCATCTAAAGCAATTCTCTAATCTTATCTGCCATTGGAGCTATGCCAATTTTTTCACATATATGTTCGTTTCGCATTTAATCTAGCACACTCATCCACCTTAGCATTTTCATCTCTGCAACACATAACTTAATTATAAGCTTCTCTTTTAATGGCCAACATTCTACGCCATAAAGCATTGAAGGCCTCACCATCATCTCATAGGATTTTCCCTTAAGTTTGAGAAGTGATTTCTATCATACAACAAGCCCAATGCATTCCTCCACTTCAGCCATCCAACTTGAATTCTACTAATAAAATCTCCATCTATTTCACCAGCACTCTGGACAATAGACCTGAGATATCTAAAATGTGTATTCTTATTAATGACTTGATTGCTCAAAGTCACAATCTCCCCATTAGATCTAGTACTATTAAAATTACAGTCTATGTCTTCGATTTTAGATCTATCAAACGAAAACCTTTAGACTCTTAGGTTAACCTCCATAATTTAAGTTTACCTTCAATTCCCACTCTAGTCGTATCAATAAGAAGAATATCACCAGCAAAAAACATACACCAAGTACATCCTCCCGCAAATGTCTACTAAGAACATCCACGACTAAGTAAAAAAGATATGGGCTTAAAGTTGATCCTTGATGTAATCCAATTGAAATGAGAAAATATTTGGTCCAACATCCTTGTATTTGAGTAACAGCTACCGCATACATATCCTTAATGACTTGAGTATAAACATTATTAACCTCTTTCTTTTCAAAAACTCTCCATAGTACTTCTCTTGGAATTTTATCATAAGCTTTCTTTAAATAAATAAATATCATATGTAGATCCTCCTTATTCTCCTTATACTTCTCCATCAAATCTCTCAATAAAAGTATAGCTTCCATAGTAGACTTACTCGGCATGAATCCAAATTGATTTTGAGAAACATTAGTATCAAGTCATAGCATATGCTCAGTAACTCTCTCCCAAAGTTTTAAAATATGACACATTAACTTAAATCCTCTATAATTCGCAAACTCTTATGCGTCACATTTATACTTAAAAATAGGAATCAACACACTCCTTCACTCATCTAGCATCTTTTTAGTCTTCAATAAAATATTGAAAAGTTTCATAAGCCAAGAAACCCCTTCATCTCCTAAGCATTTCAACAAATCTATTGGAATATCATCAGGTTCAATAGCTTTTCCACACCTCATTTTCTTTAAAGCCTCTCTAACTTCAATTTTACTAAAATCGTAAAAAAAAAAATCTCTATTTTCATTTAGGGTGCTAAGGTCACTAAAGTCGGTCATATTCTCACATAATCTTCATTGAAAAGCTTATCAAAATATCTCATCCACCTTTGTTGAATATTCTCTTCTAATAAAAGCACGTTTTGATCTTCATACTTATTCACTTCACTTTAACTTAAATCCTTCTCCTATCTCTTTGCTTGGCTAACTTATACATACATCTTTCATCCTCTTAATATTTAATCTATTATATAAATCATTAAAAGCAAAATTCTTTGCATCATATTATTTTCTTAGACTCCATAAGACCTTTTTATATATTTCTCAATTTTTCAAGTTTTAACATCTAACTAATTTTTATAACGAAGCTTCTTATTTTTATCTTTTCTTGCACATTTTGATTCCACCACCAACTATTTTTAATATTATGAGCTTTTTTTTCTTTTGATACTCCAAACACATCCTTTGCAATATTATGAATATCATTAGCTACTTTTTCCCACATGATGATTAGTTTTCTTTATTCAAATACAAAAGAAAAAATTTCCCACTTCCAAACCTAGGGAGCCTTTCACTTTCTTAACCACTCAGCAGTCTACTACTAGTCCTCCAACATCTTCTAATGCACCCACCCATAGAACCCATAATGACAATAGTAATAAGAATACCAGAAAAACTATTTATTTTAAATGTCAAAAAAGTGTCATATGCAAAATGAATGCAAAGCTCAACTTTTATTACTTTGGGAATCTAAAGACCCTGAGAACGACGATTTTAAATTAGTTATAAATATCACCTATATTAAACAAGAAAGTTCAACATGAAGACGGAACTCACTTAGGTATTATGAGATGTTCATCTATGACTAATCATGACTCTAGAGATGGGAGAAAATGAAATATCTTTAATATATATACCACCTTTAATGATAAAGAATGTAAGCTAATATTGATGATAGGGTGCCATGAATGTTATCCTAACTCATACTTTAATCAGGGTTAATCTTGAAACTAAACCCCATCCATCATTTCCAAGTTAGTTGGATTAATCATATATAGTTACCTGCTACTACCAAATGTCTTGTTTCTGTAATGTTAACTAATTAAGGAGAAAAAAATTGATGTCATGATTTGCCTTGAATATGGGTCATATTTTATTTAGAAAAACATTGCTATGGGATATAGATGTTATTCATTACAATCATGATAATACATTTATTTTCAAATATAAGAAAAAGACCATTAAAGGTATTCCCTATCAAATCACTTGACAAAATTCCCAAACAAATCCCTATAAACCAAACTCTAAGGTTCAACTTGTGCCTAAGCAAAATAAAATTGCAAAATTACAATTATTTGCAATTGGCTCTTTTCTTCCTTAGATTCACCTCATACTCAAAATATTGCTTAAGCACAACATTTGAAGAATCTGCCCTACTATAACCTACATCAAACAATAACATTCATACTGAAATTGATAGTTTAAAACTCTAAAGAAGGAATTTTTTATTTTCTTCCCTTCACTTATTGCATGTAAAGAAGGTCACACCTACTACTCGTGACCACATCCAAGAAGCAAACCAGCATTTTCAATTCACAATATTCAAACTCAAATGTGTAATTCCTTTAAAAACTATGTCTAAGCCTCAAGCCCAAACAAAATAGTTGGAAAGCTTGAAACAAATGCATATTATTAATATTGATTTGTTTGAACACACATTATTCTTACCTTCAATGTTGAATATTTAATACCATAGAGAGCACTTTTGAGCTTCCAAAATTTTCTAGATGCATTTCTACAAGTGGAGTTTTCACATCCCCACCAGCAACACCAATTCCAACTATTCCAAAAGTGTCAACACTAGTTCACGATATTGAGTAGATTGTCATATCATATCATCCTCTAACATATCTCTCTCTCGTCTCTATCCCATCTTCTCTACTCCTTTATTATCCTCGCACATTCTCTACTTCTATTGTTTTCCTGAGCCCGCTTCTTTCTTTCAATGGTTTCACACCTTACATCTTTTCAGGCTCGCCTAACTTCAGTTACCCTCAAAATAATATCCCACTCATTTGTCTTATATCCTCCTAAAAACTATCTCTCGTGTTTCCTATTGCATTGTCTTTCATTTTCCTATTTTCTTATGCTCAACTTTTCCACATCTTCTTTTATCGCCTCTTGCAATTAATTAAGAAATGCAAGAAATCAAAAACTCTCTTTTCTAATCCTACACAATATCACATATAATGTGATGAGTCTTCATTAAATTAATCATGATCCCTTCATCATTTAAACATTATCTTACTTGTTCAAAATTTTCACTTATTCATCAGAGACCTCAACAAGTAGGTACATTGATGCATTTAGATTTTTGCATTATTTTTGTTTTGAACAATATTAGTTATATTTTCTATTTTTATTTTATTTTTATGCTATCCAATGATGGTGGTAAATCCAATGATCATGGTAGGAAAAGGTTTGGGTTATGCTTACCTTGGGTTTGCTGGTTTTGGGGTCCACCCACCTTGTCCTTTGGGCTGTTTTCTGGTTTCATGTGGGCCTTGGCTGTTTTTGGTTTGAGCTTTAGTTTTTGAAATTCTAGTGGTGCCATCTCATTATTATCAAGTAGTGGTGTAGCTCATTATGAGCTGATGTTTAGCTCTGAAATTAAAGTTGAAGTGTGCAAGCTTTTGGGTGAGTGGAACTTGCCTTTTCCTCTTCCTGTTGCCTCTTGAGCTGCTGCGGTTTTCTGCTAGTTTTCCTCCCATGAATTGCTTCGGTTTCTCTGTCCCGTGGTCCCCTTTCTCTCATTAAAAGTGGTGGCTGTTTGGTTGCTGAAAACCGTGATTTACCTGTTGGATTCTTGTGCTTGGCTGTTGAAACCGTGGCCTCCTCCTTGAGAATTGTTGTGCCGTTTGGGATTTCTATAACAAAAAAACTCCTGGTTTCCTGTGCTGAAACCGTGGCATTGGCTCTGTATTTGGCTGGTTCCGTGGCCTTGTTCTGCTTGGAAATGGCAGTGACTCTTGGGATATCATGCAAGGTGACTTTTGGCCTTTCATTTCTATTATTTTTATATGGGATTTGAGGGGTTTTTGGGCTGTTAAGTTTCTCCCCTATTGCCTATATATATGAGATGCTTGGAGATGAATTGGGTGGTGAATTATTGTGAGCAAAATTGCTATTGACCTGCGGGTTATTGGAAAAGCTTGCGAGCTTTGTCCGTCTTCTTTCTCATCCCCTCCGAAAATCCTGCGGGCTCTTTCCAACCTTTCTTCTCGGGCTTCTAATCTCTTCGTCTCTCTGCAAGTTCAACTCCACATGTATCTTTCTTCTGGTTCCGTTGGTAAGATTTGTTGGCTGTTTTGGTGGCATTTGCTGGAGGAGTTTGGTAGGACGTTGGACCCCTTTGCAGTGGTGGACCCTTTGATTTGCATATCTAAACATTATCTGAAATATATATTCCTACAATCGGTGCATGTGAGGAGTCCTCTAGTAGGATGTTCTGAGGATAGCTTTTGTTTGTTTTAGTTTGTTTCTTTTGTTAACTTTCTTTTGCTTTGGCTTTGTTGGATGATCGCTTCTTTTCTATTCTGAAATTTAGTTGTTTATTTAGCCTATTTTGTTCTCCAAGTGGTGTCTTAAATTTCTAAAGAGCTAGTCTTGAATTTTTTTGTTCTCTCTTTGTGTTTTTGCTTAAAGTTGCTTACATCATACATGCCATCTGCACAAAATATACATCAAAATATTTCACTTTAAATATACTTTGTAAGCATCTCTACTATCATTCTAAAAATATAAAGTTAATGTTAATCCTGGAATTAAACCTACCAAGAATAGAAGTTCCTTGATAACTTCACGATCCTTTATATTTCTAACAATAATCCATATATCTTAGAAATTTTCAAACATAACTTGTATGCAAACCTTTTTATTCTAGATGTACACCGTCACCATGTGATTTCTTTTGGTACTATATCAGATGCCTCCTCAGCCATTAAGATCAGAAAAAATTATCTCAAGATCTTTTTTTACTAATTAGATTTCTTTCATTAAGCATTAAAATCGCCTCCACACTAGATCTTGTTGGCATGAAACTAAATTATTTGTTTGCAATGGGTTCAACGTTTTAAATTTAATGTTCCATTACCCTTTTCTACCGCTTTATTTATAATTCATAAGACTAATTCCTCTGTAATTATCATGATCTTGAAAAACTGATTAGTTCAAGAATAATCATATCAAAATATTTCTTCAACTATTTGAGATCCTCTTAACCTTCAAATTTTCATTAGACATCAATTGACCAACATACTTTATTATCATTATTAACATTCCACTCATGTAAATATTTTCTTCAAAGTTAAGTTCACTTTTTTTACCAGTACAACAACAACATCATCAAGCATTTATCCTACTACGTGGGGTCAGCTATATGAATAATTTTTTCTCCATGGTATCCTATTAAAACTCAAATTCTCGTTTAAATTTAAGAAAAAAAATCATTTATAATATCTTTTAACCAAGTCTTTTTAGGTCTACCTCTACCTCTCTTAACATAGGTCAAATCTAATGCATCTACTCTCCTAACTGGGTCATCAAAAGACAAACCTCTTATTCGACCAAAACATCTAAGGCGACTTTCTCTAATCTTATCTACCACTGGAGCTACTCCTATACGCCTATTTCGCATTCTATCTCTAGGAGTAAAGCCACTCATCCACCTGAGCATCCTCATCTCTACACTTAATTGTGTGTTTCTCTTTTAATGACCAACATTCTACGTAATAAAATATTGCAAGTCTCACCACCATCTTATATAATTTTCTCGAAAGTTTGAGGGATACTTTTCTATCACACAACAGGCCCGATGTACTCCTCCACTTCGACCATCCAACTTGAATTCACTTTTTTTTGTCAGTCTACAATATATTTTATTATCATTTTCATTATGACCTTTCAAAAAAATTTCTTTCTTAAAATTCTCATTTAACAATTTCGCAGATGAACATTTTCATTTTTCCTTCTTGACTTCATTTTAAGAAAGATCTTATGGCCACACTTCTTAATGGATAATATTTAATCAAAATCTCTAATCTCTTAGATTTTTTTGTCTACATCTCTTTATCATTCCTTAGTACTAGCTTTCTTTATCATGTTGACAACTCTCTTCGCAAGACTTTTAGCTTCCTTATGATAATTACAATTCTCAAGCAAAAAGTTTGGAACAGAAACTACATCCTTTGTTGAAAACTACTCATGCAAGAAAAGTCTGAAGCGGCGGTGGCATTGCTTGTATTTCACCTTTGAAATTCCAAAATTAAAATTTACTTGCTAAATAAAACTGCCGGTAACAGCTTTTTACTGACATTACTAATCATTCATTAACAACAGCACATCTTGCGGTTGTCAACAACAAATAACATTTCATCATGACTTTCTTTACATTCCTGGAATGTGTGAACCACTACCACAATTAAAAGGGCGTGCTTCTGAATTTAGCACATTAAAAGAATAAATCTTAAGAAACGATTTGAATTTTTAAAAATGAATCTTGGAGAAGAATTGATCTATTAAGATGTTCATATTAAAGCTAGCTGATCACGAATATGTTATGGGCTCCTTAATCAAACATTTGATCTAGAAAAACTTATGCATGGCTCATAAATATAAAGAATGAATCTTGGAAAAGAAATACTATATTAAGATGGCTATATTAATGCAAGCTGACCATGCATACACTTAAGTTGCAAAATCAAGTGGTTGATCTAAAAGACTAAAATAACCTCTAAATCTGGAAATGCTGGAAGAACATATATCTATAAGAATAGATGTCAAAAAGGGAATACTCCAATCATTTTACATATCTTACATGATGCATGTATCATTACAGAAAAGCAATAGAAATGAAACAAAAAAAGAAAACATGTTGTACCAGTGATTTCAATAGATTCACATACTGGGTCATCTGATAGCTGAGATGCTATGCGTTCCACATATTCTAGCATCTGATAATCCGGAACTAGCATAACTACAACTTCATCATCTTTTTCTACAGGCCTCCGATCACTTAAGCTGCAAAAGAATATAGAAATATTGGTGTTGGAATGTAACTGTGAGCCAGGAAAAGAGAAACTGTTAAGCGAAGAAAAACAAAGACTGCAAATTTGGATTAAATCTAAAAATAAAAACAGAAAACCTTGCATAGTACAGATGGTAGAGACTATGAATAAACTACATATTCAATGCTCGCTATAAAATGATGAAATCACATTGCCTTGATGTACAAATAATTCTTGTTCTGTTTAAGCTTATTGATGGTGGTAGGAATAATATTGACATTTCCATGGAAAAAGAGAAACAAGAAAAAGATTAAGCCAAATAAATTGAACTATTCTATAAACAAAGACCTAAAATGATTTATTTTAAATAAAAAAAGCTGGAAAGTGCAAACCTTGCAAATCCAAAGTTTGCATCTCCCCACTGATATTTCAGAAGTGCAGCAGCACCAGCATCCGGAAATATGGCTCTCACCTTCTGACAATTTGATAAAACAGAAGTTAGGGAGTTGAGCATACAAACTAAATCGTTAAGCTGATCAATATAAACTGGATAACAGGCAGAAGAGTTGATGGAAGTGGATTGTTTTCCCTTACAAACCTAATCAACTAGCATGACAAAAAATATATAGCGAGAGAGATAAAAGGAGCAAAATGATCCCTCAACTCTTTGTGAGGGACCAAAATAGTCCCCAACTCTTTTGAGAGACCAATTTGGTCCCTCAAACTATTAAAAAGAGGCATTTTTGGTCCTAACATCAAATTTTAGAATTAATGGTGTTAAATCAAAGGGTATTTTAGTCATTTTTAATTAAATGTAATTTTCAAGTAATAGCAAATTTTTTAAAAAAGTTTTATTAAACATTTCTTTAATAAAAAATTGATTAATAATTCTAGCTTTAATTTAAAAAAGTATTAATAATTATAGTTTTAATTTAGGATAGTTATAGACTAGATTTATGACTAATTTTTTATTAAAGAAATGTTTAGTAATTTAAAAAAAATACTATTACTTAAAAATTATATTTAATAAATTATTTAATTAAAAAATGATCAAAACACACCATGAATTAATACCATTAATACCAAAATTTAATGTTAGGACCAAAAATGCCCCTTTTTTAAGGAATTGAGAGATCAAATTGATTCCTCAGAAGAGTTGGAGACCATTTTGGTCCCTCACAAAGAGTTGAGTGACCATTTTGATCCTTCTCTCTCTCTCTCTCTCTCTCTTCTAATAAAAAAGAGAAAAACCTACAAGGGAAAAAAAGCCCAAATAGAAACAAATTTATCACTGTAAGCAAATTCAAAACCCACCTAGATCTTTGTTTCAGTTCCACAATTCTCCATTGCAGGTAGCTTAGTCTCAAACCAGTGAATAAAATTATTCTTAAGGCCTATTCTCAGTTTTCGCTTGATCCAAGCTGTCTATTTGGATCACTCCAATAATTACTATAAAGTTCACCTATTTTCTCTTCCCTGCTCCATCACATTTATGAATTCAAAGTAATTAACCATTCAAGCTTTGCCCTCCCATTTTCCTACCAAACCTTTTCATACTAATCTTATACCCATGCCTTAAAGGTGCTTCTGCATTAAATATTCCATTCATAGCATATCAGATCTTCCAATGGCACTACACCAAGTCTATCCAATATGGTCATTTGGCTCTTTATTCTCCACTACTTTGTCTACTAAAATTTTAAGTTATAATCATTCTAGATTTTTCACAAAAAAGGTTTACCACATCCACTCCAGTTTAAGTCGCGACCATTCTAGATTTTTCCCACAAAGAAGTATGCCACATCGCCACCCTCTTATTTTCACCAGGGTTTTGCTATATTTCCCAAGCCATAACCAAACAACAACAACATCAAATCTTCATCCCACTATATGGGGTTGACTACATGAATCTTTTTCTCCATTGTGCCCCTATTAAAAGTTAAATTCTCATTTAAATCTAATAATGAAAGGTCATTTCTAATATTTTTTAACCAAGTCTTTTTAGGTCTACATCTACCGTTTTTAACATAAGTTAAATCTAATACATCTACTTTCCTAACCAGGTCATCGGAAGGCCGATTTATGTGACCAAACCATCTGAGGTGACTCTCTCTAATCTTATCTTCCACTGAAGCTACTCCAACCTTTTCACGCATATGCTCATTTCGTATCTTGTCTCTAAGAGTAAAGCCACTCATCCACCTGAGCATCCTCATCTCTACAACACTTAACGTAATATTATGCTTCTCTTTTAATGGCCAACATTCTGCACAATAAAGCATTGCAAATCTAACCACCATCTTATAGAATTTCCCCTTAAGTTTGAGGGGGACTTTTCTATCACACAACAAGCTCGATGCATTTCTCCACTTCAACCATCCAACTTGAATTCTACTAATATTATCCCCATCTATTTCACCATCACTCTGAACAATAAACCCAAGATATCTAAAACGTGTACTCTTATTAATGACTTGATCACAAAGTCACAATCCCCCCACAAGAACTATTATTACTAAATTTACACTCCATATATTCAGTTTTAGATCTACTCAAACAAAAGCCTTTAGATTCTCATGTTGACCTCCATAATTCAACTTTACCTTCAACTCCCTCTCTAGTCTTATTAACAAGAAGAAAATCATCAGCAAAAAGCATACACCAGGGTACAACCTCTTGCTAATGTCTAGTGAGAGCATCCATGACTAAAGCAAAAAGATATGGGCTCAAGGCTGATCCTTGATGTATTCTAACTGAAAAAGGAAAATACTTGGTCAAGTCACCTTGTGTCTGAACACAACAGCTCATGCATGCATATCCTTACTAACTTGAATATAAGCATTATTAATCCATTTCATATCTAGAACTCTCCAAAGAACTTCTCTTGGAACTTTATCATATACTCTCTCTAAATCAATAAATAAAGCCATAACCCAAAAATAAAAATAAAAAAACTTAATGAGCCATCATTACTATGCTAATAAAGGCTGTCAACATGTAAATAAAGCTAGAAATTATATTAAACAGTAAAAATGACCATGTTAATAAAATTGTCAACATGTTAAAAAACACTGCCATTATGGAGGTCAACCTTAGAGTCTAAAGGTTTTCGCTTGAGTAGATCTAAAACGGAATATATGGAGTGTAATTTTAGTAGTAATAGATCTAGTGAGGGGATTGTGACTTTGGGTGATCAAGTCATTAATAAGAGTACTCGTTTTAGATATCTTGGATCTGAACACTTAATAAGAGTACTCGTTTTAGATATCTTGGATCTATTGTTCAGAGTGATGGTGAAATAGATGGAGATATTATCAGCAGAATTCAAGTTGGATGGTTGAAGTGGAGGAATGCATCGGGCTTGTTATGTGATAGAAATGTATCAAACTTAAGAAAATTCTATAAGATGGTAGTGAGGCCTGCAATGCTTTATGGTGCCGAATGTTGGCCATTGAGAAGCATAATACTAAGTTAAGTGTGGCAGAGATGAGGATGCTGAGGTGGATGAGTGGCTTTACCCTTAGAGATAGGATACGAAATGAGCATATACGTGAAAAGGTTGGAGTAGCTCCAGTAGAAGATAAGATTAGAGAGAGTCACCTTAGATGGTTTGGTCACATCTTCCGATGACCCGGTTAGGAGAGTAGAGGTATTAGATTTGACTTATGTTAAAAAAGGTAGTGGTAGACCTAAAAAGACTTGGTTAGAAAATATTAGGAATGACCTTTCTTTATTAGATTTAAACGAGAATTTGTCTTTTAACAGGACACAATGGAGAAAAAGGATTCATGTAGCCGACCCCACGTAGTGGGATAAAGGCTTGATGTTGTTGTTAAAAAACACTGCCACATCAAATGCCAACACATCGAGGATTTTTTTGTCTGACTTGAGAAACATAGCATGTTATCTTCTGCCGTAATACCCAACGACGTCAATCAGCTTTTTTCTAATTAGAAACCACAATTAATTTTTTTAGGCTAAATTAAGATCATCAATCATTACATCAAAATCAGACAAAACAAACATATAGCCCGAAGTCTTAAATAATGAATCACTCCAGTTTCAAATCCCATGGAAATCTTAGGATTGAGGGAGTTGAAAGATTTTGTTTTCACATAAGAACACTTGCAGAATAAATAGCTAAAAATATCGTATGCTCCTAAGAAACAGGAATAAATAGCAAATTTATATTCTCATTACCAATTTTTCATAATTATATGTTCTAATAATGTATTTTACCATGAGATTCACTTTGAAATTCAAGCATACAAAATAAAATCCAAGAACTTGAGCTCAATTGTAAACTTTAAGAATTTAAACGCAACTGGCAAGTTGATAATTTAGATTTTCTGAGAATACCTGTGCTTGAAACAACTATAGAAATTATTAAAATAGGAAAAAGGGATCAGAAACCTGATTGTAAACCTACAACACAGTTAAGAATATACTTCCAACCTGTATTCCTGTCTCTTCTATTAGTGTCTCTAAGAAAATTCTTGATAATTCCCACAGTTCACCTTGAGCGCCTTCAGCATCAAGAAATTGCAATTGAGGGATCAATAGCTCAACCTGAAAATAAATAAAAATGATGTAAACTGAATGGATTAAGTAACAGTATGGAAAATCAACTGGCTTAAAGCATGGCTGAGGCATTTGAGCATACCATTCCCCCATACAGGTGTCTAGTGCATGTTTTTCATGATAAATTTGAAGAATACCAAAGCACAAGAGGTAGATATGAATGGTAAACAAAAGCTGTTCAGCATAATAATGGGCTTAAGTCCCATAATATTTAAACAATACTGGCAAAAGAAAAGCAGTACTATGAACGGAATAAATAAATTATTTCAAAGAAGGTTGGTTCGGATGTTAAACCCTTTAAAAAACATCCATTAAGCAATAAAACAACTCAAGAAGTTGCATTTCTTTCTTGTTGAACATGCATATTGATATCATCCTGAATTGTCAATGCATAGGATTTTATTAAAGTTTTAACTTGATCATAAAAAATATAATACTAATTATAGAAGCATATCCTAGAAATATAAATAAAATAATCAAAAGAAATAATTGTCCTAGAAAATTAAAAGGAGAGAAGAAAATAGTCTTTCAAGATAGGTTGTAATGGAAACCTGAAAGCTTTGCAATTGTCAAAAGTACAAAAGTTTACAATCTTGCAGCAATCCTTAAAAAAAATATGGTTACTTTGCTGTTCAATCCGGCGTTCATTCTTGTCGTGTCATGGAATATTTGCGGTGATAGAGAAATATATAGTTTAACAACTTAGCGTTGTAAGAAGATCCAGCACACAAACAGATGAAAGAGATAGCGTAGCGTTCATAAAAGACACCAGAGTTTTTACGTGAAAACTCCTGAAAATGGGGAAAAATCATGGGGTCTGGCCCAGTTTGAATGAATCAACTAGTATTTGCAGTCGATTTCAAACGAGGCCATTCCTTGAGAGAAGGTCTTGGATTGATGTCACAAATGTACATCATATAAAGCGCATTACATAGTGGGAGTTACAATAATCAACATAGACAAGTTTTTTTGGTCGGCAGGACCATAGTCGATAGGATAGATGTCAGAAATATCGTAGTAGGCAGGAGACCGGGGCCCAAAAAACAGTTGTCTGGAGATGAAGGTCAGAAGGATAGTAGTAGGCAACGGAGGTCGGAAGGATCATAGTCGGCAAAAGATAGAGGTCCAAAAGACTGTTGTCTAATAATGGAGGTCGGAAGGACCGTAGTAGGCGACGGAGGTCGCAATGACCGTATTCGGCAGGAAACAGGGATCCGAAAGACCGTAGTTGGCAAGAGACCGGGGTCAGAAAGACCGTAGTAGTAGGTCGGTACTCCGCTATAACTTTGGGCCTCATGTGGTGGTCCGGAAGAATGTTGGGTATCAGGTGGTGGTCCGGTAGAACTCCGGCATCAGGTGGTGGTCCGGTAGAACTCCGAGCGTAAGTTGGTGATTCGGTAGAAGTTTGTGCCTCATGTGGTGGTCCGACAGAAGTTCAGGCCTCAGGTGGTGGTCCGGCAGAATTTCGTGTGTCAGGTGGTGGTCCAATAGAAGTCTGGGCCTCAGGTGGGGGTACGGCAGAAGTCTGGGCCTAAGGTAGAGGTCCGGTAGAACTCTAGGCCTCAATTGGTGGTCTAGAGGAACTCCATGAGGTGGTCGAGGAGGAGCGAGGAGGCAAGAGTGATTTATGATCTCTCTCTTGCTCTCTTGCTTGGAGCTCCCTTTCAAGAAGGAGAAAGGGTCTATTTATAGATTTCCTAAAATGGTATTGCCCGTAAATAGGAGGAAGATCAAGGGTAAATGGGGAGTGGTTTGGATGGACGGTCGATGTTGAATCCCTTGATCGTGGACCGTTCGTCGGACATTTTAAGGTATTAATGATGTTGGTATTATGTGATCTTAGGCTCGTTGGATTCGTCTCATCAAGACGCTCAATTTGACTATAAGCATATCACGTTTGAAAACTGTTTGATAATCCAAATTGTGATTCGAACCTTCCAACAGCGCTTTGAGCCCTTGATTTGGACCCATTTGGGTTCGGATTGAGTCGAATTTGGTGTCGTTGGGTTCGTATTTCCAAGACGTTCAGTTCGACTATAAGTTTGCTGAAATTGGGTTTGAATTGTCCCAATTTTAATTTTGAAAGTTTTCAACTAGATTTTGCCTCGAGATTCGTGCCCGATCAAGATAATTTTTTGAAGACGTATCAATTCTCATTGAGGGAGCTCATATTTCTGTGGGCTCCGAAAATTCCAATTTTAGGATGTGTGATCCCGGGGGAATTTTCAGAAGGCAGATTGGGTTTGTAGATAAGACACTACCCAGAGATTTCGCCCTCATTTAGTGAGGACTTTTTTTTTTATCTGAGTTCTGGTTTCCTATAGGCGCAAGCCCCTATAGTTAATTACCCCTCCTGATAACAGGAGAGAACTTTCGATTAAGGCTAGTCGTAAAGGAGGTCGCATAGGTTATGAATCTATCGTATAATAGCAATAGTTTTATGGTTTAAATCTTAGATTTGAAAGTTTAAAATTTGAAATTTAGAGTTTATCACCATAAACTTAAAACTGGTGGTGGGGGGAATGAAGACGAGCCCGATCAAGATCCCATGGTTCCGTCGTCCCGGGCTGTCATAATCCCTGGTCTACTTAGTCAGAGGAGGTAGTCGACCCAACCTGACAGAAGACATCTTGTCAGCAGCCATGGGTTGCTTCGTCCAAGAATACCTTGTAGACCTGGGTTGATATTTGTCTAAAGGGATATATATGAATCCACCTTAGCTGGCAGAGGGCTTTATGCCTATCGAATATACCCTATGATCCATCTCTCAAGGGTTTGACGCCTTTAGGGAACATACGGGCTTTGGCCGTGATCGTAATATAATGGTGCCATTTTGCGGCAAAACCACCCGATCAGAGGGCACGTGCCACGTCCCTGTTGGCAAAAGACTGTTTGAGGATGAATCGTAGTGATACACCCAACACACATTCGCTCTTTGTGAGCTGAGGTTAATTTCAGATTTATCTCCCCCGACAAACAGTAGCGGGAGGTGGATGATTTTTGGTTTTAAGTTTTCAGTTGATAGATTTTATTTCAAGAATTTAGATTTTTGGTTGATTTGAGATTTGACCCCTCCGGTTGAGATTTTTCTGTCAACGCGGCCATCATCGGGGTGACATTAAGATCACATGTATTTTTGTAGGATTTTGGGAGACATTTTATTATTCAAGTCATGTCGACTCCAGTCCTCTCAAGGAGGAGGATGAAACTTGAATATTTAACGCGCGCAGCATTCTCAGATCGTTAGATTTGAGATTTATATGCGACGATCGGAGCACATGCGGGTTATATCATTTGACCCTGCGCAGCATTCTCGGACATTGATATTTAGAAATTTATTGCATTTGTCGGAGCACATGCAGGGATTGATTTTAGTTTAAGGGATCATATTTAATACATAAGGGGTATTTTAAAATATTTAAATATGATCCATTGTGCAAGTGATTTCGTTTAGAAAATGGTCCGATATTTCATTTAAGGGCTTACGAACGTCTTCTGTCCGCTTGCACATATGTTGCGGATTCGGTGGCGTTAAGGCTTTCTAGACTTCAGTTATTGCATTTTGTTTATTTTAACTCATCTAAATGTCACTTAGCATAACTCATAGAGGGCGTTAAGGCTTTCTAGATCATTTTTGTAGAAAAAGTATCTTTTTTACTACAAATTCCTCTATTCTTTCTCGTAGGAGATCGTTTCTTTGCTTGTAGGCTAGTTATTGTGGGCACTACTAATTCCCTATTCATGCTTATAGGTGAATTGTAGCATATTTGAATGTCATGTTGGAGCTTAAAACATATTTGATGGTGTGTAAGATTTGCTTGTGTGATCATTGCTAATGCTATAATCTACCACCATAATTTTTTTTTTTTTTATCTACCACCATAAATATATTCATACATGAATATAAGATCATTTTCTCTCTATCATTGCAGCAGAAATTACTTAAATCAGATGATCTTATAACTATGCTCTAACAATTTGATTCAACATCAATCTTTTTACTTCTTTCATCTTGTGCAAATCTACTCATCAATATCAAATATAACATCTCTTCAGCATTTATCCTTCTAAGAATAACATTGAAAAGTTTTGAGGTATAGAGTGGAACAAAAGTACTAGCTTTCAAACATTCATTTTTATATGCAGTATCATGTTCTAAGATTTCACATCCAGTATCACTTAAGAGATATTTTCATTTTTTATAAATCATATTTTCAAAGATTTGTCTGGTAGTTACTCTTTGAATATGATTTACTCATGTAATCAGTGTTATTCATGAATTTACAGTGATTCATGTACTTATGTTATCTCGTTGAGTGTGAGATCATAATGAAAGTTCAATTTGAATGTAGCATATATCAAGTAAAATTCAAATCGAATTAGATTTGAATCCATTTCAAGTTCATATTTGAGTCCAGTTCAAGCTCGAGTCCTTTTCAAGTTCAAGTGTAAGCCTCGCTCGAGTTTGAGTTTGAGTCCAAGTCCAATATCATTTGATCGAATTTAAATTAAAATTGATTTTATGTTTCAATTTTGTTCAAATCAATTTTCAATTTTTTAGTCCAAGTCCTTTGTTGTTCACTGAAAATTTCGGCAACCTCCCGGCGTCGCCTCCCCACCGAGGGAGAAATCGGGACGGCACTGCCGTAATTCTTCCTACTCGGACCTAAGGTCGACGGCGTAGGGGCTTCGAATTTAAACCATCTCACCAGGATCTAAGATCGACTGCATGAGGTCTTCAATTTGGAACCATCCCGACCGGATCTAAGATGTGACGGCCGGGGTCTTCAAATTTTAAAACCATCCCGGTCGGACCTAAGGTACGATGGCCGGGGTCTTCGACACCTGTTTGAAAAATTATTCTTTTATTTCTCTCCATCTCTCTTCGTTCTTTTTTTTTTTTAAATTATAATTTTTATTAAAATAATATATATTTATATATGTATTATATTATATTATAATATAAAATATATATTATAATCTAATATAACATAATATAATATATATATTATTATATGTATATTATAATAAATAATATTTATATTATATACAATACATTATATAAATAATATATTATATACAATATAATAGAAGAGAAGAGAGGGGGATCGGGAAGAACAAAGCCCGATCAGGCTAGAGGCGGGATCGGAGGGATCACGCACGGGCTCGGACGCTGGTCGGCGACGGCGGCGGCGGCAGTGGGCTCAGCAGTCGGCGGCGGAGGCGGCTTCTGCCGGAGTCGGCTAGGGCACGGCGAACAGGAGACGGTGGGCTAGGGTTGAGACGGAGAGGCGTCGGGTTGATTTGCTTCGGCCGGAGCAGGTGGAGGCTGGTCGGAGGTCGTATATGGCTCGGGTCTCGTTCGTTCGAGGTTAGAGGATATTCGATTGAAGCCGAGATCGAGATCGACAGAGATGTCGCCTTCGAAGAGGTAAGTCCCGAAGCTTTTTCTTCTTGCGATTTCTTTTGGCTTTCTCCCAGTTTCTGTGTGCGTAACCGTCCGAATGAGGAGCGTTGTTTTTATGTATCGTGAGAGGCGGTGGTTGAATCGTCGTGAGGTGGGACCGACAGAGGCGGTTGTGTCGTTTGGGGCTTAAGTCGGTCGGGAGCGGTTTGTCCGATCTGGAGCCATTCGTGTGCAATGGTTACAGTCAACAATTTCCTCCTTTTTAGTTAATGCTCTACCTTCTCTATCTCTTTCTAATGGATTCCAGAGTTTGTCCAATCTAGATCTTGCACAAGATCTCTAATGAGTGGTTCCCCTTAAACCGGTTTTCAAGAGTATTAATTTCTTTATCAATATTGGTACTTGGAGCCTGCATAGATTGGGATCCCCTTAATAAAAAAATATGTGTTGAAACTAAGGAGGAAGATCTTGAGAGATGTTCTTGCAAGAGATAGAGAGAGGAGAGGGGAGAGCCAAAAAAATTCTGTAAACTTTATTTCTCTTGGCCTCAAAGCCTAAAACAAACTAAAGCCTATTAATAGGCACTTAAAAGCTATACAAATAGCTCCACAAATGGCCACACATGCCATACAAAAAACCTATACAAAAAACAAACCTAAAATCTGAAATAATATCTAACAATCACCCCCTTAGTTCAGATTTTACAAAACAAAAGATAACCACTGTTCATAAAGAACAGCCAAAGAACAACCCTGTCGATCTCCTCCGCCAAAAAACGTCCACCGACAGTTAAAAGATTTCTCAAGAACCGATCAATCAACTTCTTGAGTTTCTAGCTCCAACTCCCGACAGATCTTCACCTGTCGCACTGCGTCCAACGCAGCCAATCCCGAGCATCCCTAGCCCGGCTTCCGCGCTATATGCATCCCCTGCGCCTCCGGCCAGCGTTCAACGCTTTCAGCCCCGCGCCCGGGCCTTGCACCCATGTGGTCTGTCACCAATCACATCCTGCACGTATCCACCCGTGCAGCAAGCCCTGCGCCTTCACCTGCGCTCCGCTCGTCACAGTGCCCCGCGCTCCTATGCGGCCTTCTTGTGCACCGCACGACCTCGCACATCCAAGCACCCCGCACTTTCAACACTGCTCCTCAAGAACAGCTGACACTATCTCAGTGTCTCCCTGACTCCACCCGGAGTCCAAAACTCCACCTTATTTCTTCAGCAGATCTTCAACAGTAAAAACAAGAAGCTTAAAGAGAACAACAGGAACCGAAAAAATGCCAGAGAACAGGGATAAAATCCCAAACCGAAACTTAATTCAAGATCAAGAAAAAAATCCGGCCTCAACGGCTTCCATGCCTCCGCTCTTGTTCGCCTTCGTCAACCTCTAGCGTGCCTGGCCCGAGCCAACTGAGTGGCCCAAGTTCAACTTCTGGTTTCTTTCTTCCGAGCTAGTCAAGACGGATCTGACCCCGCATGAATTGGTCGCATGTGGACCTTACCTTCGTCTGCTCCGATCAAGCCTGTCCCGCTCAGATTCCGGCGAGACAACTCTCTTCCGCCTGGTTCGTCTTTTTTGATCTTCTGTACAGAGTTGCACACGGGAGAAATCCCGCACAGCACACGCGAGCCAGACTCCGGCCAGCTCGTCCCGGTCCGTCGGCCATCCTCCGCGTGCCTTGCGTCTGTGCTCACGCACGCGTAATTTGCTCCGGTGAGTCCGATCCAACATCCTCGCGTGCAGCCCGTCCACTCTACGCGTTTATCGGCAACTTGAACACCTCAAGAACACATTCCTCTTTCAAGATCGCCACCAGGGCTCTGATACCAAATTGTTGAAACTAAGGAGGAAGATCTTGAGAGATCTTCTTACAAGAGATAGAGAGAAGAGAGGGGAGAGCCAAAAAAATTCTGTAAATTTTATTTCTCTTGGCCTCAAAGCCTAAAACAAACTAAAGCCTATTAATAGGCACCTAAAAGCTACACAAATAGCTCCACAAATGGTCACACATGCCATACAAAAAACCTATACAAAAAACAAACCTAAAAATCTGGAATAATATCTAACAATATGTTTAAAGGTGTCATTATGACAAAGCTACATATTGTATTTATAAGAAACTAAATTAACAAATATGTTGAAATGCCTAGACCGGTCCAGGAGGGATCGGTCTAGCTGGCCCAACCCTCGAGCCAGCTCAAAACCTGCAATAGGCGGAAGCCTGCTGGGCCGCAATCTTGAATTTTAGCCCCCTTGGGAGTGGGGTCTACGGTTTAGGGAAGAGAGAAGGGGGATGTTTAGTCTTTTTGGCTATTATTATGTTTGCTTTAATTAGGAGTTTGTATTAGCGTTATGGCACTTTTTTGTGGCTAATTCTTGAAGTTCTCTTTGGTGTCTTAGGCTCTAGCGGCATCTAGAGAGTTTTGGAGAGATTAATCATCCTCTCGAATAGAGGATCGTTTCTATCTTGTTATTTCTTTTCATCTCCTAGCAAAATCCTGAGCGTTTTTCTTGTGTTTTCATCCATAAAAACTTAAAAATCTGTTTCGTTAATCCGCAGAATTTCTGATTTCAAAAATTATTCTCCTGCTTTCCTATTGTTTCCTTCAAATTGGTATAAGAGCAATTCTTGGGACTGTTTTTGGGCTGTTTCCGTGAAATTCAGCAGCTTTTTTTTGTCCGAAGAAGGTGTTTTAGTTGTTAATTCAATATTTTTATTTTAGAATATATATTGGATGATGATAATGTGTCAACTATTAATTGTGGATTCTTGAGATATCATTTGTATTGGTATGATAAACCAACAAGTGATGATTCTCGGACAACATTATAGGAAGTGCAGCATTTATGACTTGATATGTTTGATTAGTATCAAACATTAAAGTTTTCATAGCCTTTTAAAGCCGAGCAAATGTAATGGAGATTTACAATTTTATACTCATAAAAAACATCAAGCAAATAAATGATCTTAGCAAGTTTCTTTTACTATCATTATTTTTTAGTTGTTTTATTTTACAGCTCTTATTTTAACTTTAAGTGCATATGATGATGCGCCTTTCATACCAGGATGCATATCTTTTACTATGCAATCCTTGATCCGGTGCAACACGATTTGATTCAATTTAAATGGATAGTTTAGGTGCACAATGCTAGTGATTTTGTGCTCACGCTAGTTGAATTTGCTCCCTATAATAGAGATTCAAATTTTGAAGTTTTTATAACAATCTTTAGTTCCTATACTAGTTATTATTGAAGCTTCATTTTATGTAGCTGTTCTTGTAGTTGTAGTTCCTGGTCCTTGAAGCAAAATAGTTCAATTCTTCTAGAAAGTGGTTAAGATATTTCTATAGTTAGATCACCATCAGAATATGATGTAGTTGACGCATGTTTATCTTGATGCTTAGGCTAATCAATTTTTTGTTGAGGAAATTAGAACATGCATCAAATTTTCATTTCTCCTAATCTACTAACTTTTCAACGTGAACAAAACAGGCAATAAACTTTAGACGTTATGGTTTATTTTGATGCTTATAAATAGAATAATTAGATGCATGTAATAGCGATCTTTTTGGCATTAAATAAATTAGATTATGACCAGTCTACGGGGTGTTGATCCCTTCGAGAATGGTAAAAAAAGCTACTATTAATTTTTGGAATAAATACTCTCCTTATACCGACATAAGACTTGAATTTTTCTGCTTAAAGAATTCATTACATGTTTTCTTTTCTTCTAAATAATTTATTATTAGTTTGTAATTGTGATTAACTCTAATATTTTTTATTACAATTGGATTTCTTTTTGCAATGTGAATCTTACTCGAATTGTGGTTCTTGAATATTCTTACTTTTTTTTTTCTTCACGTGAATTTTTCATATTTTTAGATTTACATCCAAAAAGGATGGATTCTTGTTTTAATTGGTAATTTTTTAGTTACGAATTTTTATTCATATGCAATCTCATCCACCGCTATATCATTTAGTTGCAGCAAAAAACCTACAACCTAAGACATCATGCATCAGTTGAAAGCAAAATCAAAAACTGAATAAGTCAAACACAAACTCTAGCAATGGATGACAATAAACCTCAACAAATTATCCTGAGACACCGTGAAGTACAAAAGTTTGACCCCTAAATACAAGGCCAATGAATGGATCCTTACCATAATTAAACAATGTTCAAAGCTAAATAAATCCAACAACAAGGTGTTTAGCCTCAAGTAAATATTTGTTAGACATCATACATAACATATTATTAAGTATAACAACATATAGAGAGAAATAAATGAAAGAAAATGGGTGTTATAAACTCATTCTCTCTGCTCCATCTCTCTTATTCCACAATGAGTAAATCCTACCTAGCGTTTTCTTTTTCTTCCTGTAGCATCTTTCTAGATGAGCGTTCTCTCTAAATTCCAACTATTAACCAGCTTGCCTGTTTACCGGCCTTTGTTACCTCCCAACTAACACCAACCAAAACAGAACTCTGTTTCTTTAGAAAAAGAAAAAAAAAACAGCTTACCATTGCTCTCATTCCTCCCGAAGTAATGAATGCGGCGCTGGCTTGTCCAGACTGCTTGATCGCTCCCTCCAAATCTGATGGCAAGTCACTATTCCAAAAGTTTTTATATTTTCCTAATCCACTTATCAGAGGTTGACAGAAATTAACTAAAACTATCAAGGGTTTCCTGTGTACCTGTCTTCATCCAGCTCCTGCCGCAGTTCGGCGGCGGCCTCGTCCGTCGTAGCGACGGGACTTGGTGGCTGAGCATTGTCCGCGTCAAATTTCTCGAATTTGGCGCGCGCTGTGACTGCGGAGTGAGATGGCCAACGCCCGAAACCAATTAGGGCGAGAGAGGAAGGAGAAGGGTAGATTTGGAGGTGACGAGGGTAATGGTATGAGCAAGAGAGGGAAGACGATGGAGCGGCAAACATTATGGCTTATCCCTCTGCGATAAAAGGGCTTCACAAGAAGCATAAAAGAAAACTACGCAATATTATCTTAAAAATATTATAGTGATTAATTTTATCTTAATAGTATAAGATAAATTATTTTTAAAAATAAATGTTCAATCAAAAACTATTAATATAAATATTTTTATTGAACTTTAAAATGATATTTATATTTATTTTTTGTCCTAAAATAAAATTATAATGTCATATATCTTTGATCAAATGTATTTTTCTTTTTATTTATCTGCTATTATGTTTTAATTATTTATAAAATTAATATTTTTGTTTTCTCAAATTTTATCAAAATATTCAAATTTATAATAAAATTTTAACTCATTTTTTTATCAAATTAATAATATTCTGATTATGATACATGGAAACTGCACAAATTTAATAATTAAAATATAATCTATAGATAAAATTAAATATTATGTATATTATTTTCCCATATTATTATCCCATAGAATTTTACATAAGCACACTTAAATTTTTATATTTAAAACATCCCAAGGTAAAGAAGGCTTAGAGCACAAGCTACAAGAAAAAAATGAAAAATTATAAAAAAAAAACATATTTATCAAAATATCTTTAATCATTTTACATTTATGTTTCAAGGAGAGTTCAAATATTTATATTAAAAAATATATACATGAGAATTAAAAGATATTTAATTTTTTTATTAAGGAAATAATTAATTTTGTTTCTAAAAATTAATCACATCATTTGTCTATGATTATGACATCATTAAGATAATTATATGTTTAATCACAATAGAACATTGAGAAATTAATCTATGATTAATTTTATTGGAAGTGGAACATGATTAGCAATATAACAACAAAGCGTCAATATCAATGGAAGATACATCAACGATAATTAATACAAATCATTTGATTCTGACATCATTAAGATAACTACATGTTTGATAAATGATCTATAATCAATAGGATCAATATGAACCATACTAAGAAGCGTTTCAGATTATGAATAAATTTATCAAAATATCTCTCTAAAATGGCTATAAATAGGGCTCTATTAGTCATATGAAGGCAAGGCTCAAGAGCTAAAATAGCTAAAGAACTCTATTGCATTAGATAATTATCATTAGCAATCATGATCATCATTAACAAACTTTTGTCATATGACTATTATCACTTGATTGTTAACATATAACTTCATTGCTGGGTTTTACTTGTCCGCTTGTGTCTGCTTGTAGACAATCAATTTTTGTAACTCCTAAAAGCGGAATCAAATGATTGTTCTCAATTATGCTCATCTTATTCAATTATAATGAAGGGAAGAGTATTATATATTTCATTATTTAGTGAATTTTTTCAATTGGGGCAAGCCCGATGAATTTTCCCATTCTTAGACTTTCTATGTGAAAAATTATGATATCTTACAACCTTTATGCATGTGCTAGATTTTTATACAAAGCTAAAATATAAAATACATACTCTACCGCCATGAATTTTTTATCACATAAATTTGGATCGATCATGAGAATCATTCCCAACATACTATTAATATTTCTTCAATTGTTGACAATCAATCATTCAATCAAGATCATTTTTTTTTTTTTTGCTTTTAATAAACTAAGTTGTTTTTAAAAATGCTTAGAACATCTAAAAACTATTTTGTGTATTTTTAAAAACAACTTGATTTATTTTTAAAAATAAAACACAAAAAATACCAAATAAACAATTTTTTTTTAAAATAGAAATATAAAAACAAAATAAAGGTAATGCCATAAGCCCTAAGTGAATGGTTAACATCAATTTTTACTTCTGAAAAATATGTTTAGTTAGTATTTGGTCATTTTTTTATTTTGAAAATAAATCAATGTTCTTTTAAATACTTAAATATTTTTTACTATATTTTTTAATTATTTTCTCCTAATAGTAAACATATATGATGCAAAAATTTTAAGTTTTAATAATTTATATTATATATTATATACTAAGGAGAGCAAACAATGTATCTAGAAGCTAGTCAAGTGAAGATATAGAAAATCTAAAGATTAATTCAATTGAAATGCATTAAAGATGAAGATCAAAAAGTATTTTTTTTAGAAAAGGCATTCAACATAAGTAGATAAGGTATTTTGATAAATTTTTCAATGAAGATTATGAGATTATGATTAACTTTAGTGACATTAAGATCATAAATTAAATAGAAATATTTTTATCATCATATTAATAAGAACAAAGTTAGAGAGGCTTCAAAGAAAATAAAATGCAGAAAAAAAATGTGAAGTACATGAGATTGCACTGGCTCATGTAGACGAATACATAGCAAGGTTATACTTGCACAATATAGGAAAGTACAGAGGTATAATTCCACCATTAAAGGACGTGCACTCACCGGACACCGTTCGAAGGCGAATCAGGACACGTCATGTCATTATTTTGCTGCGTACCAATCTGCCTATCAAGTGATGTAGCGCATCTTAATTCAACTCCAAACGGTGAAGTGACCGCACCACACGTAATAATTTCTCTCATTAAAGACAGTCTAATTGGCAAGCTTAAGATAGTGGGAATAGTAATCAGAGGAAATGAGCTAGAGATTGACTAAAGGTCAGGAAAGTGACCAAACCACAAACATTTGACCATCACCGAAAACAATTACAATGTGATAATCCATTTGGTTTTACAGTGTAAATTACAAAGAATGTTTTAGAAAGTACCTTAACTACAGAGATAATCATCCGGACGTCAGACTAAAAGCCTGTAAGACTAGAGCATTAAACATCTTTCTGAGAATAAATATAAAAAACGCGATGAAACTAAATTCAGTAATGCAGAAAGAATAAAGAGAAACTGTGGCTTATAGAATCTGTATATAGCATAGATTGACGAGATACTTTACATTATGACAATCGAATCTCCCAGTTTCATTCTGAGCAGACCCCTAAACACTTCCTTAATAAAAAAATACCTCTTTAAGTCTTCTGCTTCTCCTTCCATTTCAAACAAAAAATAGCTTTGGACACGTAAGAAAACCGTCCCGTAAAAAAATCGTCCCAAACGAAACCTGACTATAATCTCAACAATCTTAGATTCAGCCTTGCATTGCTTTTTAAAATAACTTTTAGTACAAAAAACTTAGTTTTAGTACTTCAACATTGTTTTAAGAAGCAGTAAGAAAGCCACCCCAAACGAAACCTCAGCCACTTACAATCATGTCTACAACAAATATACAAGCTCAAGTTCCATGAGGGGCTACAAAGACTGCAAGAGGCAACTAAGTATCATTATTGTGATGACATAATTTATAATTTATATAAAATGGAAAATAAAAAATTTCCAACCTAAATAATTAGAATAAAACTAAGGATTATTATTATTATTATTATTATTATTATTATTATTATTATATGAATAATTTAATCTTAACATTGATTAAATATCATTAATATGATAAGTAGCATAGCATACCTACAAATTAATCACCAACTAAGTACATAATTTCTAATCAAGACATCAAGTTTTTTTAGATTAACCCTAAATGATAACTCTAACAACCTAAATATTAATTAAAAATTAACTACATAGCCATAAAAATGATTGTAAATAATTATCTTAAAGTAAATGTCTCAACAATAACTTCTAAGCATGGATAAAGGCCAAATAGCTTAATTAACAATTAACCATGTTCATCATTTTAAGTATTAATCATACTGTAAGCACCCTAAACAATAAAAACTTAATTAATATAACATTTTTTTAGTGTTAAACAATCAATATATTGGCTCATTTAACTCAACCCCATTGATAAACATACAACTCAGGCAACAATCATCAGAATAAAACAAAGAAAAACAGCATGAGAAGCTTTGCAAAATCTGTATGGTAAATATTCAAGCAAAAGCAACTCAACCAAAGGATAAATGAGAACAGATCTCCAGTTACTAGTTACCAAGTTTCTCTTTTACAAAAAACAATCTACAAAGCAATCAATTTTACAAAAAATAATCAGGGGTCCTCCTAGTAGTGTCTGGTTCAACTTGCCTTGGTGCTGGATCAAATTGTAAGAAGTTTTGGGACATGTCTTCGCCGATTTCTAGTATAGCCGCCATGTTACCACATCTGTAGCAGTAATTTGGCGCACTGAATACTGTAACAACATTCTGATCCTGCAGCATAAATATGGAGAAAAAAAGGTTAATTAATGATGAACAGATTAAAACATGGAAGGTCAATGGAAGTGAAGAAAAAAAAAAGGGGGTTGCAGCCATAATCAAGAGGTTGAATTGCCTAAATTACATTTCAGTTCCTTTTGCTAACATTGGAACCATATAAAGTAGAAAATGATTTGGATTAATGTATAAAATAATGACAGAAGTAAAACATTGAAAGCTTTGCATTACATGGCAGATATTTTAATTATGAGATCAAAGCTATTTTTTTAAGTTATCTGGTTGAATTCTAAGGTTTTGGGTGGATTGTGGAGATTCAACCTCAATCACCACCTGCAGAAATTTGACAGAAATGCTATTAAATTTTAAATGGATTTCAGTGAAGAAGGTGTTTCTGCCTACTGCAATTATTGAACATATTGTGACTCTTTCTGGCAGATGGGTAGGTGAAAGCATATAATTTAATGAGATGAAAAGGTTGATCATAAAAAGAATATTAGTTCGGTGGAGCAATAGCTTTCAGTTATGTTTCCATTTTAAGTGGGAAGCAACCCACTGTTTACCTTATCTAGAATCTTCAATAACTAATTATTAGTGAGCTTCAGGACCTTCCCAAATATGATGCACGCCATTATCAAAACGTCTGCTACCTTCATTTGACAAATTTTACTAAAATGCAACCAACTGATATGTGATAGCAAATGTGAATTTTTATCAAGCTTACCTGAGACCAGTTATAGCCTTCCATGACCAACTGGTGAGCTCTGGATATAAGCGACAAGCCATTTGTGTGATTGAACAGCTGAGAAATATCCTGACCAAATGTGTAACCGGCTCCCCTTGGAGATATACCCCAACCACATCGATCATCTGGATCAGACCATAGAAGATCGCACATAGGTCCTTCGTGTGGGACCTGCAAACCCAATAGAAAGTCAGACATCCGAAAAAGACATCAATGATGACTACAAAATCTATCAGATAAGGATAATAACCGGTTGGAAAGATAAGTGTTTTTTTCAAGGCTAATAGCATATAAGAATGTAATATGCCAATAAAAGCCTACTGTTCGTGAAAAAAACACCCTAACAATCCATAACTAGTGGTCTTCTGTATTAGATTTTAAACACCAAATGCAACTCTAACCAGGAACAATAGGAGAAGGTATCCAAGAATATAGCTGGGATGATGTTGCAACTTGCAACGGCTGGATAAAAATGAGAAAACAATAGATTGGACTTCTCAAAAGAGAAGGAACAAATAAAAAACATAAACTCAAGAAAAATGCAAAGCATTTACGTCCTTATAATGTCAACAACAACAACAACAACATCAAGCCTTTCTCCCACTACGTGGGGTCGGCTACATAAATCCTTTTTCGCCATTGTGTCCTGTTAAAAGTCAAATTCTCATTTAAATCTAATAAAGAAAGATCGACTGCGCATAAACTTCAAGATAGGTCTATAGCTTGAAACATGCAATTTATAAAAGAATATGCACAAGCTTCTCCTCTTTCTTCCAAACGCTCGCAATGCAAAGAAGCACTGGACATCATCTTCATACTGGTTTATTATATCATGTCCAGTTTTCATCGGGTGAATGCTCACCTTCACATCAAGCATACAATATTCATGCTTAGCTTCAATGATAAATGTATAATCGTCATAGCTAAATAAATAGAACAGACTGAATAACAAACTTCCCAGATGAATGGCACTTTTAGTTTCACTCTCGATATAGACATTTTATGAAGTGACAGACCTCTTGTATTCGATCCAAGGAACGGATATTGTCCAAGGTATCCAAGGATGGAGACAAGCCACCATGTAAGCAGAAAATCTACACCAAACAGAATCCCAGTACATATAAAACAACATAAAAGAAAGATAGAAAACTTTGATTGATATCATAACCAAACCTGATTCTCAATTAGCGCTGTAAGTGGCAGATAATCAAAAAGATCTGTGAAGTACTTCCAAACATTTGCGTTTCCATATTTTCTCAAGCATTCATCGTAAAATCCATACCTGAAGAAATTTCATAACATCAATATCTAACAATGCAAGATGTTGAAACAGAATCATGGATGAGATCCTCAGATGCAAACCGACTCAAATGCAATCCTTCAAAACATAAATTAAGGAACCATAAAATCAAATAGAAAGAACTAAAAGTACGAAGTATGGCATCAAGAATATGTTAAGTCTAGAACCACAGTGGATTTTGAACTAGAATTTTTCATGCATAAAACAGTCATTTTTAAGCGTATGTTAAGAGTAATTGCAGCCCTCAGCAAGGTCAGTTGTAAAAGTGGGAGGAAAAGTTGTTTGAGAAAGTACGGAATACAACTGCACTATTAAAATACAGGATGGTAAGCTCAATCATGTAAAGTTATTATAGACAGTAAAACACACTCAAAAAGCTGCAAGCCAAATACCAGTGATTACGGTTTGAAAAACAGCAGCAAAAAATTATCTCAAATAGGCCATAAGTATAGCAGGTACAACAACCATTTAAGTGTATTCGCTTTGCCTTTAAGTTTTAGCTAAAAAACATCAAAATATTCTGTATATGAGTTTAAAAAAAAAAGTTAATGTTGCATCTAGGAAATAAAAAACATATGAAACAAAAATACATTCTCCTTAACAACAGTTAGATAAATGTAAAGTGAGTTACCTATATCATTGTCCTGAATGCCCAAAGTTCAAGATTGCACAATCTGCGGCACACAAAAATAGCATTGAGGTGCACACCTCGCTTGGGGATTTTGAGGCATTCACTTTAATAATAGAGGTGCATCTTAAAATGCCTAAAGTGGGGCGCACACCTCACTTTTTTAAGGGTGGTTTCTTAATTTTTGGCATTATATTTTATAATATTATAAAAAAACATCAAAGAAACTCATCTCACGCATGCCCTTTACTGTCTAGGAACCTCATAAAAGTAATAAAAAAACCTAAGCAAGAAAGTAAAGAACTATGATAACTATTCTAACAAAAACCTTTTAAGCGATTGAAGTGGAAGATACTTTTGAATTCATAACTTACGATCTTAGACTTCTTGTATATGTTGAATTAGGCATGGGAGAGATTTGTTTATAATAGACTTATTGTTTATATTTACAAGTTTACCTTAAATTTCATGCTTATAATTTAGTACATGTATAACCTTTTATGGCATTTGACATTTTTAAATTACCCTCGAATGCTTTATTAAGAGGAAACCAAGCTCAAATTTTATAATGCTAGTATCTTATTATTAAGTACTAAGGAAGATTACTCTCAAATGCTTTATTATTTATATTTTTAATTAGTTTAATTATTTAATTTTAAGGCTTATGCCTTGCCTTACGATAAGAAAATGCCTAAATACTCGATTGTGCAATTTCAAAGATTGCTAATGTTTAAAATTGCACAATCAAAGGCATGACTTAGGTGCACAAGAATGCATTTTGAAAAAAAAAATGAGATGAATGCTTCATGCTTGCAAGATGAGGCATAGGCCTCAGAGCAATTTTGAACTATAAATCTTTGAAATTAGGGTTTAAGGTATTTTAAAATTTTAATTTATAAACCTCTCATATTAAAAATTAAACTTACTTTGCTATTTTACAATATGCTTATTATACCAAGAAGCTATTTGGTTTGCTGAAAAAGGAATGCAAATTATTCTTTTTTCAGTGAAAACTAAAATTTGAGTTTTTTGTTTGCTGCAAAAGGAATGCAATATAAATTCCAATTAGTTTATTTTTAACTCCCTAGTTCTTTTTTTTTTGTTTCTTCCATTTTCATCGCAAACCAACTACATTGTATCCACCACTATCTTCACCAACACCAGTCACCGCTGCTGTCGACCGTCAGCCAACATCGTTGTCTGCCACCTGCCACCGTCCATTTCCACCTGTAGTCAGCCACCAAAAGTGCTAGTCAACCATCATTTATTTTACATGTGTCATTTTACTTCGAATCAAACAAAAAAAGTCCTATCATGCATTCATTTTACATTCATTCAAACAACTTCAAATATTTCAAATACACTGAATTTCTTTAACATTGTATTCATTTTACTCTGCATTCCTTTTTCAGCAAATCAAATAGCCTCCTAAATAAAAATGAGAAGAAAAATCATAGCTTCACGTCAAGCTGTTGCACGCCTTAGGAACCCTTTAGCCTGCATTCCACCAATGTTGCGCCCTTACCGCCACTGTCACTACTGCTCCATCTCTTCTTCTCTAATTGCCAATAGCCATTTTTCTTTTTCCTAGAATTTTTTATAATTGTTTATTTCTTTATTTAGGATTTTTGTTTTCCTTGAACATTTGCATTTCATGCCATATATTTTGAACGGAGTTTTCAATTTAAGAATATTTTCAATTTTTAAGAGGATTTGAAAAGAGTTCAATGGGTATTATAAAAGATTTGGCATGGAAGTACAGCGTTCAAGTAAAAATAACAAGAATTGAGAAAACTTGTATATATTTGAAATACAACTATTACAATAAAGTGGTTAAAGGTGATGTAACAGCTTTGAAAGAATATATTATTTGTTCATAGAATATTTCACAATGTACTAAAGTACCAAAAGAAGTGAAAGAGGTGATTTATACTTTTATGAATATAGCAATAATGTTGAAACATTTATCACAACAAAAATTTGATGATAGAGTTCATAGTGGCTCTTGTTATAGTAACAAGCCTAAAGACAAAGGTTCAACTTTTTCTGTCACAAATATTCAAAAGAGGTGCAAGTGAACCTATAGATCAATAGATAATAAATCTAGATGATAATAATAATGATCATATTAGGGTAGCCCATCGAGTGCCTGCACAAACTGCAAGAGAGGCTGGAAAGTGTGTTTGTATGGACATTGAAGATTTTTTTATGAGAATGCAATTCAATTTAATATGACACTTCTCATCTTATATCAACATGCCCTTCTATAGGTTCCTATGACGGAGGTCTTAAACCTCCTTTCATATCAAAGCTCAAGACATGGATATTGAAGGAGGAATTGAATAGCACTACGAAGGTTATTAAGAGATGCACCAAGAAGGTTAAGGAGAACTATGTCACAAACTAAAGGTAACTTTGAAAGATTAGTGATGGGGCTCAAATTTTAAGTTGGCTCCTACAAGTGCTCTAGTTGATATGGACATATAATGCACTATTTTTATCAAGAACCATCCTGCATCTTTTCCATTACATATTGTGTGTACTTAGAACATCTCATTTTGTTCATTATCCTTGGAATAAAAAGCATATTTTGTTATAGCAGAGGAGTGGTTTTTTTAGTTCTAGCTTCAAGTTTATTGATCATCTCTTATTATCCTAGTTATGATTTGTTGATGATCCATAAATGCAATTTTATATGACATGGTGAAAATATCTGGTGGTTAAGTGTTGCAAAGACGAGGATGCTCAGTTGGATGAGTGGTCTTTACTCTTAGAGACAGAATACGATATGTGCATATACATGAAAAGGTTGGAGTAGCTCCTGTGGAAGATAAGATTAGAGAGAGTCGTCTTAGATGGTTTGGTCACATAAAACGCCGACCTTCTGATGACCATGTTAGGAAATTAGATATATTGGATTTTGCTTATGTTAAGAAAGGTAGAGGTAGAGGTAAACCTAAAAAGACTTGGTTAGAAAATATTAGAAATGACATTTCTTTATTAGATTTAAATGAGAATTTGACTCTTAACAGGACTCAATGGAGAAAAAATATTCATATAGCCAACCCCACATAGTGGGATAAAGGATTGATGTTGTTGTTGTTGTTGGTGGTGATCGTGAAAATACAAAAGTAACTTAAGTGCTTTTAGTTTTTAAAATGATGTGCAATGAACAAAGGCTGAAACACATTGTAACAAAAAAAAAGTTCTTAGCCTCCAAACAAGTTGTTACCACTTGCCACTAGTTTACACAAGGAACAACAGCTTTGCACAATTAATATAACATGTTAACAAGCATACAGATATACTTCAAGTTGCACAATTTGAGGTAAGGCCATTGTTTGTAAGTGGATCACACCCTTTCTAACATGAAATCAGTCAAGCAAAATTAGTTTGACACCAATTTAATTTGGAAGGCTAGGACGTGTGGTGGTACTAGATAATTGGAAAAATATAGATCACCTCCTAAATCATCTAGCCATCCAACACATCATTGCAAGTAATTTGATATTAAAAGGAAGAAAATTAAAGAAGAGAAATATGGAGGTTACCCAATGGAGAAAATAATTTCTCCACTTTAGAGGTGCCACCTTGATGAAGCCTTGATGTAATGGCATGGATATCTCCCTGTACTGCTTGCTTCTTCCAGGTTTTATCTCTGATAACAAAACTGATGGGGATTGGGGAGTATGCCTTTGGCTAAATAATAGGAGTGTTCAAGCCTTCTTGTTTTGGAAAACGGATGGGTAGACTGTAGGGTTAGCCTTTGTAGTGGTGATATTGAAGTGGTGCGAAGGAAGAGGGGTATTGTTATGATACCAAGAGATGGTGACTGATTAGAATTTATTTTTTTGTAGAACAAGAAGTGGGGTCAGTCAAAGGCTTGCGTGGGGTTTGTAGAAGAGGTGGGAAGGTGGGTGGTGCAGGCGTTGGAGGAATTGACCTTGAGTATAAGGCTTAGAAAGGATTTGTGATGGGGTTAGGCTTAAGAAGATAAGGTGTAGCCGAGAGCCCTCTAATGAGGGATTTAATTACAATGAAAGGACCCATGCCTTAGGGGGAAAGCGGTGCAAGGGTTGTACGAGAATGTGGAAGGGAGGCAAAGGTGCGGGGGTCAGGTTTGGAGGGTGATCAGAAGAGCTAAACTGAGAGCTTGTACTGGGATTAAGTAAAGTGATGAGGGTAGAACTGAGAGGGAGATAACATGGGATTTTCTTATGGAGATTGATGATGGAAAGAGATATGACAATTATGGAGGTGCGTCAAGAGGTGGTGGAGAGGAAGTGGACTAGAGTTTCTCTGGAAGAGTGGAACCCAAAAAGCCAATAATAGAAGAATTGGACTGTAATGGAGGGGCTAATGCCTTGAAAGGATGCTAGGGTTGTGAACTATGTTAAGTAGTGGCGTGAGGATGGGGTTCTAGCAATTGTTAGTCTGAGATGAGGAGTGCAAAGGCTCGTGCAAGATGGGTAGGCTAAATTAGTTTAAGAAAATGCCTGAGAAATGTGAAGGCTAAAGTGGAAATGTATGGTGATTATTATATGGTTGTGGGAGGTGGTTAAGAATAAAAAATTATACAGAAACACAAGACAAAAAAACAAAACCTTAAACCTCACCAAAGGAGCCAGGACGGTTTTCAGCTACCAACTTCCAAGTTCCAACCTCAAGATTCAAGCCACCAAGCAAGAATAACAAGAAGAAACAATTCTCCAAGTTTTATTTCAGCAAAAAAACATCTTTCTTACATCAAATTTAAAACATCTTAAACATCATATAATGTGAAAAACAACAATCCAAGTGAAGGGAAGGTGGTTTGTCGACAGTTGCAACCAAATAGGCTGGTGGCGCCCTTGCAAAGGTGGAGTGTTGAGTGGTGGCACTTTTGGTAGACCATAATTTTTAGTAAATAAATTGTAGCCCTTGGACATCCCTTAGCATGATAATGAAGACATGCATATGACCATTCAGTTGGACCCATCCTTTCCTTGCTCCTCATGTATTGTTCATCCGCCTTGACAATTCTTTGCATAGTTGACCCTTGCATGGCCCATGCAAGTTCACATTTCATGCCATCCTAATTAACCGCTAATGCATTAATATCCTTTTCCCTAATACACTTCCAAAGTGCAAATATTACAAAAATAAATTAAAAATACAACCTTAGTCCGCTCATTTAAAAGAATACAACAAATGCCACTATGGTATAAAAAGGGAACATGAACTTATTTTTGAAAGCCATCTTGATGTGACGTATCATAAGATTTCCATGAATCTAGGAAGTTCAGGATTTTGTTGATCGGTTGCAATTTGGCATTGAATACCTGATTTGACCAAATAAATTGTCTGAATCGTTAGGATCACTTGCACTTAATCAAACTTGAAAGAAATTTTTAAGCTATTTAGAACCCCAATAAGAATTTAATATTATAAAGCATTAGTAGCTTAGTTTTCTATCATTTTATAAATGAGAAAATCACACCAAGAAGATAAAGTGAGCTGCTTCAACACAATAGTTTGAATTTTTGAATGGCTTGTTTGTGTGAGATACAACTATGGGTGATATTGATTCAAGTTCGCTGAAGTCTGCCTTCAGTTGAAATTGTAAATTTCGATTTAGGTTCTGGTTGAGTAATAGATGATTGATTTTGAGTTTGGCTAACTCAAGCAAAATCTCTAAATTTTCTCTTGAAAAATTATTCCTTGAATCATAAATTTGATTGTATTTATATACGCATTTGTAATTAATATATTTTACAAAGTTATATACATAAAAATTATGCATGTGTGCGTATATAAAGAGAAAGTGATGCGGACATCGGTATGAAGATTTGGCGCATCTATCACAGGAGACGTCGCAAATCGACGGCTATCATTTAAACCTTCTATTATGATTTATTTTTCTGAATTTTAGTTCTAAATTAATGTATTTCCTGTTTTACCCCTAGGATAGTTTGTTTGAGTGCTATGGCCCAAGGGCAATTTTGTAATTTCGAATTTTCTCATATTGGGGCCTATAAATAAGGGCCTTAAGCTATTGTAATGGATGGTTGATTGATATGAAAAATTTTGTGTTCCACACTTTGTTCTTGGGAGATAATGAGAGTGAGATGTTAGACCGGTCCATTGAACCGGTCAAGCCGGTCCAGGCGGGACCGGTTCACAGGCGCGAACAGGCGGGATCTTCGCCTCCTGCTGAGATCAGGCGGGCCGACAGCTCAAACAGAGCGTTTTAGGAAGGATTTTTTGGGGGTTTCAGAGAGAAATTTGAATGTAGGGACTGTTTAGGGAATTTCTTTTGATTGGTATGCATTAAATAGTTGATTTTGCTAGGGTTTGAGTATCTTGAATTTGGCTGAAATTTGAGATCTCTTAGATTTAGGTTTCTTTGGGCTCTAGCGGCGACTAGAGATTTGGGAGAGATCGATCCTCCTCTCGAATTGAGGATCAATTGTATCTTTGCTGTTTCATTCATCTACTAGTGGAATAAAAGAGTTTTTCTTCGCTTTCTCTCAGATTTCTCGCGAATATCTCCTATTTTCCTCTGTTTTTGGGTTATTTCCTGCTGTGGACAGCAATAAAACTGCAGCAGTTTACTGATTTTAGCTAGGAACACTTGTGAATACAAGTGTTTCCTATCAAATTGGTATCAGAGCATCGTTTTTGGGATCGTTGGCAGCTAAAATCCTGAAATTTTAGCGGGAGTTTCGTTTCCGGAAAAAGATCTTCGTGAATCTTGAGAAGAATGATGGCCGGAAAGAAGGTTGACATCTTGGAAGGCAAAGTCGGCCAATTGAAAGCCGATTTGGAGGAAAGATTCTTCAACCTTCAAAATCAAATCACCTCCAACAATGAAAGGTTGGAGGGGGAGTTCACCGCAATGGAGAAAATGTTGAAGAAACTACTTGAGATGAAAACCAATCCGGCGACATCGGAAGTAAGAGAGACCGCCGACGGCCATGACATGGGAGGAAATCCGAACCCCTTGTGGGGGAGGAGAAATTCGGAGGTGGAGATCCTAGAGGAAAAGAACGACATGCCTCCTCTAGGAACTTTTATTTGGTCCGGTGCAAGGACCTAGAGGAAGATTCGGTTTTGCCTAAAAAAGTGCAAATACCGAGTTTTTTGAAAAAATACCGAGTTTTTCAAAAAACTCGGTATTTGCACTTTTTGACCTATTTTTGCCTAAAACCGAACCTTCCTCTACATCCAGTGAAAGGACCTAATAATTGCTCCTCCTCTAGAGCCTCTTTCGAGGGAAGAGATGAGTATGGGATACCACAGAAGGGGGGCTGATTTTGGTGTGAGGAGAGAGGGATCTCATCGCCGAGGTGCTGAATTCGAAAGAATTCAGCGTCGAGGGGGGGATTTTGAAGGAAGAAGGGAGGAACGTCACCGTCGAGTTGCTAAATTTGAAAGTATTCAGCGTTGAGGTGATGATGTTGAAGGGAGGAGAGGTGAGTATGAAGAAGGGTTAGAGTATATTCGTCGGAGGGACGATCGGGACAATTGGGGAACGCCTCCTCTGAGGGGAATGGGAGGCTATGGAGGATACCGGGGAGATCCCAAGGTGAGGAAATTGAAGATGCCCATTTTCGAGGGGGAAGACGGTCATGGATGGATCTACAAGGTGGAGCGTTACTTTGCTGTCAATGGGTTGACAGAGGATGAGAAGCTGACGGCGACAGGATTGTGTTTGGAAGGAAAGGCTTTGTCATGGTATCAGTGGCGTGACAGGAGGGAGCCTATCAGGAACTGGAGAGAATTCAAAAACTGCATAATAGAACGTTTTCAAACCGACCGGGGAGGAGATTTCTATGAGCAATTCTTTGCTCTAGTGCAGGAGGGATCAGTAGCAGACTACCGTGAGCGGTTCGAGCACCTGACTAGTAGGGTGGAGCGATTATCAGATAACGTATTGAAGGGGAACTTCATGAAAGGGTTGAAGGCAGAGATCCGAGCGGCAGTTAAAGTTCTGATGCCTAGTGATTTGGAGGAGGCAATGAAGTTGGCACATCTAGTAGAAAATCAGAATAATCTGGAGAAGGGAGCCAGGAGCAGCAGCTCAGGAGGCTCTTACAAGACTACGACCACTCTTTTAGCACCAAAGGGGCCTACATCAGTCAACAATAATGAGATCACCAGGGAGAAGCCAGTAGGAGGGAGTGGGGATAACTTCAAGAAGCTCACTGAGACAGAATTACAGGAGAAGAGGGCAAAAGGGCTTTGTTTCAGATGTGACGAGAGGTATACGCCGGGGCATAGGTGTAAGGACCGAACTCTGCAAGTTCTTACTGTTTGTGATGAAGAAGGAATGGAGGGTGTCGTCTTTCCACCTTGCAGACAAGGTGGATCTTTGGGAGGGGAGTATTGTTAGACCGATCCACTGGACCGGTCCAGCCGGTCCAGGCGGGACCGGTTCACAGGCGCGAACAGGCGGGATCTCCGCCTCCTGCGGAGATCGGGCGGGCTGACAGCTCAAACAGAGCGTTTTAGGAAGGATTTTTGGGGGGTTTCAGAGAGAAATTTAAATGTATGGACTGTTTAGGGAATTCCTTTTGATTGATATGCATTAAATAGTTGATTTTGCTAGGGTTTGAGTATCTTGAATTTGGCTGAAATTTGAGATCTATTAGATTTAGGTTTCTTTGGGCTCTTGGCGTTGCCAGAGATTTGGGAGAGATCGATCCTCCTCTCGAATTGAGGATCAATTGTATCTTGCCATTTTTCATCGTCTAGTGGAATACAAATTGTACTTTGAGTTTTCCTACAGTATTCCTCTAAATCCCCACTGTTTTTGGCTGTTTTACTGCTGTGAACAGCAGTTTTCGTGATTTGGTACTTAATTTTGGCTAGGTTTGCTAGTGAATACAAGTACTTCCTATCATAAGATTCCTATGGGAAGGAATCAAAGTTGTCACCAGCCGCAGGATGGGTCCGGGCACGAGAGTTGAAGTCCCTTGGAGAAGGGAAACGCATCACCCGTCAGCCTTCGGAAGAGTCTGAGGCTCGCGGTTCTTTATTTTCTATCGTTTATTTTCTCTCTTTTGTTTTTATCTCTTGCTTTTTGTTCCGCCTTATTGTCCTAGTCGTCTTCATCCTCCACCCTCGCCGCCGGATCTCACCCCATTCGACCCCCATCCTTCCTTCCAAGCCCACGGCCAACTCCCTCACCCGCCGGCCACCTCCCCCATCCAACCCGTGAATCTCCCCTTCCCACTTACCACCCCCCTTCCTAATTTGGGTTGGCAAAATCGAGAGGGAAAATCCATGACAATTGTGGATTTCAGATTTCAAATTTTGAAATCTTTCCTAATATAAGAGTCTATTTTAGGAAAGTTTCTTAATTAATTTTATTTGAATTTGAAATTCAAATTGAATTTAATTGAGCAATTACCCAATATTCCTAGCCTATTAAATCTCCCCAAATCCCCTCCCTAATTTCCCTCTCTGGATCCTATTGTTGCCGGCCCCATTAAGGAGTCAATTAGGATTTGTTTCTTAATTCCCCACCCCACTCAAAGTAACAGTTTTAAATCCCTTCCTCAATTTTTTGGCTGAAAATTAAATCCCCCATAACTCCTCAATTAATTCCCTCATCTAAGGAATTAATTAAGGAATTTCCAAATTCCTTTAGTTCTTGGAGAGGAGGCCCTCTTCCGTGCAAATCTTTCCTCTCTCATAATTGCCCCAGACTAAATCTCTTGGGCAGATCCTTTAGCAAAATCTGTCCAGATTTTAGTATTCATGTTGGAGGGTTAATGGAAGTTGAAACCAGCTGTTGACCAAACTTTCCCCAAGGCTCCACCGTAAACCTTTCCCTCACTTCTCCAGCCGGCCTCCTCTCTCCCATGAGATTTTAATTTGAATTAATTCCCAAATCTTCCATGAAAGCTTTAGGAAATAATTCAAAATCCTAATCTCCTCAAATCCTACTTCAGTCGAACTTTGTCTCTCCCGTAATTCCTTCAATCAATTTACTTAATTGAATAAAGTGCTTTGGGAATCCTAGCCTCACCCTCTCAGCTACCCGCCGCCTCCCCCTTCTCTCCCTCTCTCCTTTTTTTACGTGTAATTCCAAATTCTGATTGCTGTGGCTGGCCAAATTTCCTCTCAGTTTTTTTTTTTCTGTGAGAAAAATCTGAGAGTCAACAAATTTTCTCCCTGCTGCTGGCCGAGAACTTCAAAGGCTCTTGTTGGTTGTTTCTTTCCCCACCTCTCCTCCCAAGTTTTGGAACAAAGGAACCTGAAAATTGCTCACAGATTTTTTTGGAGAAGAGATACTCTCCCTGGCAACGCTATTCTCCTCCAAATCCAGATTTATTTCAGTTTTTGCAAGGAACAATTTCAGATTTTGGAGAGGACATCCTCTCCGCAGCAAAGCCCGTTTCCGTTCTACATCAGAAAGGCACACACATGTGTGTGTGAAGACAAATACATGCATATTTATGTATACATCAAGTCTATTTCTAATTGAATTTAATTAATTTCTAGTGAGCCAGTTTCAAGTATAGCAAATTGATTATGACGGAAAATCAATTACAAATTGAACAGCAATCAAACAAGTTATAAATTTCCATGGGAAGAAGAGCAAGACAACGTCGAATAAGTCAAATGTTTGTTTGAAAATTGATTATTTTCTATCATCCTCTTGTTTTAAACATGTGTAGCGAATTAAAGCCGACAAGTTGTAAATGTTCTAATTTCTATAATAAGAATGATGACCGGATGACATGGAGTTTGTTCATGAAGCTGAGTTTGCAATACTTCAACCAACACCATATCTGATTTGGATACCTTGAATGAGAAGAAGACAAGAAGAAGCAGGAGCTTGAGGAATGAGTGAATGATTAATTGTCATGCTTGCTTTATTTTGGCATCTAATTTCTTTTAATTTTTATGTTTATATTAATTGTATTGCAGAGTTTAGACGTCTTGTGTAAAATGATGTTTAAAAATCTGCATTTGCGTTTTATATTTGTTTATGTGTTTTATTTTCCACAGAGAACCGATTCCCTATTTTATGCAATTTTGCTGCATAATACTTCAATTTTATTTTATTTTTACCATGTTTATCTATTTATTAAATACTAAAAATACCAACAAAAAAAATGTTGGGCCTTAGGCCCGCTCCATGGATGATAAAATCCCTTCCAAAATGATTGTCATAGGCTACTAAAGAACTATATAATTAACATTAAAATTGTCTAGTCTTCAGCTGCATAATCCATTTACAAGCTCTGAATTAAACAACATCTAACCGATCAAGCTTCTATAATCAAGAAAAGTAACCAAATACTATATTATTATGTTATATGACATTCAAGTTGCCAGTATAAAAAAAATTATAAAGAGAAAAGGGTAAACTATGGATGAGTATCTGAAAAAAAAAACTCATAATAGCCTATAAATGCAAAGGTATATTTTACAAATATCGAATAAATAATTGTAGCTTGTGAAAGAAACGAGCAACGACATGGAACTAATGATGTAATCTGCAAACTGTCGAAAAATAATGACTGAGTAAAGACTAATGCAATGTTGACAACGGAAATAAACAACTTAAAGTTATCATTCCAGGCAATTTGTTGCCATATGTGGTCCAAGTAAAAAAAATACTTCAGCAATGTCATATCAATAAAACTCGGTCTAGTTAAAAAGACCCATTCGATGACTAAACTAAATGAGCAAAAGGGAAAACATCTTACACTTGAGTTATTTGCCGGCTCTCATGATTTCCTCTAAGAATTGTGATTCTATCTCTATAACGGACTTTCAAGGCCACCAGCAGTGTTACAGTCTCCACGGAGTAATAACCACGGTCTGCATGTATATTAGTCAACCATTGTTATTGAGCAGATAAGTGCTAAAAAATATCACACTCGACATAAAATTTAATCAAAATTCTATGCACAGGTAAACAAAACCTGACCTTCACAACGTATTTTGGAGTACAAATGATGTTTCAAAGATATGCAAGCCACTTTTCAAAGTACACATCTCTGCAGCATACCATATTTCTAACTATTTTTAAACCATCTTTCCTTTCCAAATCAACAAACACCAAAAGTAGTACAAAAAAATAAAGGCAAACGATATCTGGATCACTCAGATCAAGGAAGAGCTTCACTTAGGTTCAATAACTTCTAAATTCCCTCATCTAGCCCCCAAAGAAACTTGCTGACTTTACAAACAATACCTTAAATTCAGATCTTCAAATAGGTCCCTTTTAGGCCAGTGATGTCTAGTTTTCTCCCCCATTAAAATGGCACTTGTGGTGCGTCACATTAATTATGAATGAAAATATAGCACAAACATTACAAGTATATATTATTTTGTTTAACATAAAAAAGAAGATTTATACAAGGAAGACCCTCAACTATCACATAACGCCAACTAAAAAGAATTAAAAAAAAAAAAACCAAATACAACACACTAAATACAACTACGCTGCCTTTTTTTAAATTCTAACTTTAAAATTATTCATTGTTATAACATTCCTTACCAACCGAGATCATCAGCAACCTCCCTAGCCCCCAAACCCTACACATTCTTTGTTGGTGGTGGAGACTGAAAGAAATGTAGCGAGAAGGAATGGGAAAGGTGGCACCACCACCAACCCCAACCCCATCTTGTGGTGTGCATTAAATGAATGAAACCAAAAATATAAGACTGATTTTATGTTTGCCAATTCAGTTTTCGGTATGAATATTTGCAAATTAAATTTTACCATCTCAGAAAGGCTTTTGTGTCTGATATAGCAAACAAACCAGAAACTCTTGATAGTTTTGCATTTATACATTCTAGTCAATCCATTGACATTAAATACAATCTCAAATCCATAACTAGACATGAAAGGGTTGTTTGGTTGCCTGAAAAGAAAATGCAGTGTAAAGTAAATGCAGTGCATTCTGAATACTTAACACCTGTTTGGTTGTCTGCAAAATAAATACATGAGAATTATTTCTCTTGTTTGGTTTGATAGATCCAGAGTAAAGTAAAATCGGTTTTTTGTAATAATTTGAAAGAAACTATGGAAACTTATGCATCCATCTGTTAGTATACCTTTTTAGCACAATTTTCTTATTGCTAAATAGTTTTTGAACTTAATTCTTGTTTCTTGTTTGACTAAATAGTTTATAAACCTGCTTTAGAAAGCCGATAAAAAACCGTCCCAAATGAAGGCTAAAACTTTATTCGACTTACCAATTCTTTAGCATCTATCCAACTATGTGGAAATTAACTGATCTCATGCTCCTAAAATTATTAGTCTTACTCTTGGCTGAGGTCAGTGGTGCATAAATTCTTGAAAGGTCAAGACTTGAAGTCTAACACAGAGTGCGCGTCTAAGAAATTGTTCCAAGAATATTAGAAGAAACATTCCTGGAAAAGCCAGAAACTTCCTTTTTGGTGGAATTTTTAACATAAGATCTTTGACTTCGTCCTTTGACATTTGCTTTCTGCTTAGCCGATCCAATTTAGAGGAATCCTTCTGAGGCTGCAACAAAAGTTTTCTACCTGCTGTATGAAAAACTTCTCCTACAATTACCACAGATGTGGCAATGGAAAAAGACATCAAACACCAATCTCATTTGATGAAGAAGAAAAGCCTTTCAAAGGAAATTCCATTCCAGAATTTCTAAATCATGGAAGCATACATGTAATAGATGTTCACTATTACATGTCTTTGATAAATATCAAACCATACAGCCAAAATACTATAAATGAATGGTTCATCATTGTCTATGTAAAGAAAGACACATTTGATATTTGAAAGTATACTTTGCTGATAAATGGCTAACTGGACTGTTCAGGCAACTGTGGAAAGCCAGAGGTCTAGGATGATTATAAATAGGCAACAAAGCTATCAAGCCTAATAACCAACACTCAGCCTGCTCCTTATCTTTGCAAATCTAATTCAAAATTCAACCTAAACGGGAAAAAAATTCAAAAGAAGTTAAGCTAGACAATTGGTGCATATAAAATAAAAATTTATGCAATAAGGAAGAGTATCAAATCTAGCGATCTTTCTCCATTTTCATAAATAAAGTAATACAGAAAAGGTTTCAGTAAAGGGAAAAATCTCAAACAAGCTTCCGAAGAATTTTAGTGTCAGCAGACGAAGTGAGTGAAATTTTGTAACTTTCAAATCAAACACCTTAAAGAAGCTCGATCATGATGTAAAAAGGAAAATAGAGAAAGGCATGACCCTTGTGATATAAAGAATATAAATCACTTACCCACGAGAGAATCGACAATCTGAATGCTTTCAACAGAGTTAGTGTAAAACTTCAAAATCGAGCCCTTTTTTTATTACAGGTTTATGCAAATCAATTCCACAAAAGATTCTAAAAGAATAGGTCCAACTCAAAGCTATGCTAGTTCGGCGGATTGAGGGGATCTGCCCGAAGAACGCGCGAAAGGTAGAAAGTTACCTTCAGAGATAGCGAGCTCCCGTCCTGCCTTCCGATCAAAATGTCGCAACTTTCGATCCGACAGGAAAAGGGGACGTCGTCGAAGGAGCGAAGTCGAACAAGAACGAAGGAGCCGAAGAAGCCACTCGTGCAATCTTACACCTCTAGAAAGTTACCTTTAGAACCTGCGAGCTCCCGTCCTGACTTCCGATGAAAATGTCGCAACTTCCGATCGGACAGCCAAAGAAAACGTCATCGAAGGAGCGAAGGAGCCGAAGAAGCCTCTCGTGCAATCTTACACCTCCTGCGAAGCAATGAAGCCGAACAGCAATGACGATGATGCGAAGGATTTCTTCTGATGAATTTATAACCCGCTCAATATGAGCGGGTTTCTAATTCGCACGAAACAGGTCCCCTAATACACGCCTAATGCTTCGGAGGGTTTTCTTTTGTTCCGCTCAAAATTAATCAAACAACCAAATTTAGTAAATACGTGTAATTGTTTTACTTTACACTCCTAATTCAGGCAACCAAACAACCCCGAAATCCAATTCAAAATCAAATTTGGGATTTAGAATCCAGTTCAAAATCAAAATGCAGGAATTACAAATAAAGAAAGTATCTAATATCAAAATTAGAACATAAATCCAATCCAGTTCACAAGCCAATTTCACTAGAAATGCATTTCAGGAAACAAATCTGAAATAAAAATTTGGTTATTTTAATTTTAACTATCAAACGGACTTCCATCAGTCCAAGTTGCCAACTAGAAAAACCACAACTACCTGGCTATTGCAGCAAACTAATCTAAGCGATCCAATTAGAATATAGATCCAATCCAATTCACAAGCCAATTTCACTAAAAATTCATTTTGGGAAACCAAATTGAAATAAAAATTTGGTTAGTTTAATTTAACTATCAAACGGACTTCCATTAGTCTGAGTTGTCAATCAGAAAAACCAAAACCAGCTGCTCTGCTATGGCAGAAAACTAATATGACCACATGCCTAAACCAGGCCATAACTGGTAAAGTTGACTGATAGAGAGCAGAGGTGGTTGATGAGCACCACGAGAGTACTTGGAGGCCACCCAACAAATTATTAGTTAGGGTTGGACTTGAAAGCAACGGCGTTGAGAAAAACTCATAGCTATCAATTGCACCCAGTCTCAACCAACCAATTATTGGTTGGGCTTGGGCTTGTAAGAGAGACGGAGAGAAGCATTTTAATCAAAAAATTTTAACATTTTGCAATCAATTAATAATTTTAACAAAGGAGCTTCATGAAAGGCTTTTATATGTGAAGGACCTAAGCAAACATATTAACAACTGTGAGCCTAAGTGAAACACCTCCTTGACCTATGAGTCTATAGGTGCAATTCAATCAAATCAACTCCGCTTTATGTTGACAAGAGAATATTGTGTCAATACACATGTTAGACTTGAATAAATAGCTACAAATAAAAGGCTAGAGGGTGTCATCCTAGCACATAGAAAAAAAGATCATCAAAGGAAAAGATTTTTTGCAATTAGCATCATAAGCTAATGCCTCATTTGCCAATTCTTTTCTTTCCAAGACATGTCGCAACTTGGATTTTTACATCAAATGTGTAATCAAATGCGTTATACTACCCAAACCTCCTTCATGATCATGGACAACATACTATAAGAATAGCACTTTCCATCCATACTAAAGTAGCGGCTACTTCATACTTAGCAACCTAACATGACAACAATACAACATGCCTAACTAAGTCTAAGATTCAAATAAGTAAAAACCTAGATATTGATATCTTGTTTTTTTAAAAAAAAATAGTCACCCTCCTTTTCATCCCCTCATTACAAATATTAAAATGGTTTAGGCAACAAGTTTCTCTCTTTAATAAACTAACCAAATTGTGATGGCTCCAGCATCATAATCTAACTATTTATTTAACTAAATGTAAATATTACATTTCATATTCTTGTAAGATTCTCCAATTTACTTGCAAGTACCAATATCCACCACAATAGGTGCAATAATGAATATCTAACAAAAAAGGCATGGTTGTCATCACCTATGTCTTAGCATCTCAAGTGTATTCTTTCAAGTATCTATATGTGGAACTCCATTGTTTATACTCTGAGAATTACATTATCCAATATACTTGCAAGTACCAATACCCACCACAATGGGTGAATTAATGAATATCTAAAAAAACCATGGTTGTCATCTCCTATATCTTATCATCTCAATTATATTCTTTCAACTATCTAGATGTAGAACTTCATTGTTTATACTCCGAGAATCACATTCTTCAACTACATATCTGCTAATGCAATTTGCTAACAAGTATTCTCATATTTATGAAAAATAATTATACACTCTCACTTTCGATCATATACTCTGCATTCCTAGAAATGAAAAATATTTTCACATCTTTCCTCAACTTCAGATTTCATGGATAACCTTTGCATGGATGTTAGAGCTTCCCAATATCTCATCATCTATATCCTAAAATTCTTTATATAACCCTATTGGATAAAGTCAAGGATGATAAAAATTTATGGGGAAAAAAAGATTTTGTAGTGCATTTTTTTCCTTAAGCATGCTAGGTTTAAAGTCTAAAAATATAATATTCCATTTATTATATGTAAGATGCAATGGCCTCTACACAGAGTTGTCCTAAATCACAAAGCAAGGAACTGAAGACCAAAATGAGAAAATGAGAAGCATAAAAGAGATAGAAGGAATCTATTTGGGATCCTAACATTAAACAAGAGATGAACTCCCATAACAATCTTTGCAGGAAGATCAGTAAAACCATTTGAGAATGATTTAAAGAAGAAGCATTCAAAAAAGTATAACCATAATTATAATTGATACAGTAGGCATAGAATAAATAGATTTAAAGCGGAATTTTTTGTTCTTGGTAGAAGAAAGGGTAGGTAAAGTCCACAAAACCATGAATTTTTGTTTCCAAGCAAAAATGGATAAGTTGAATTTGCTAAATAATGGGTGGCTATCAAAACTGTGAGGCACTTGAGAGTATTGAGAATTTGAGATTAGCCTCCCATCAAATAGTTTAAAATTATGCTAGAACAGAAATAGTAAGTTGTTAGCCTTCACCCACCGGTTTAAACTTTTGGGTGGAAAATCAGTTTAACCATTGATGTATCAGACCAACTGTGGCGCCCTTTGGTTTGTATTCCCTATCAAGAGCCACTTTGCATTGCTGATTGCACTAAACCAGCCCAAATAAGTGAATTTCATAACGACCTTGGCCCAATATCCATTGCACTAGCCAAGCACATTTGTATAAAAATGCCAATATCCATTAGGAAAATATAAAGAAGCCAAAGCTAGATACCTTTTTATACTATCAACTTACTACTTGAAGGTCAAAAAGAACAATTTGTATCCATTTAAAAAAGCAAACCAAATCAGGAGCGTTTTTTTTTTTTTTTCTTTTTCCACGTCTAGCCGTGCACTCTAACACGAGCAACTCGAAGACATCGATTCGATTTGAAACAGAAATATGTATCTACTTCTACCTGATACCTTTAGTGCACCTCGGACCATAGAAGGAAACATCTAATTCAGGAAAAAAAATTTAGACTATGCGAGAAACGACTATGACCCCTATCCAAGTAGGGCAAAAGCATAGAACGCAATTAAACCAGAGGAACGATGACAAGAACAAAACAATTTGAAGCTGAGAAAGCTACAGGATAGATCCTTTAAAATCAATCTCTTTCACTGACCCACGTAGTCTCCCATGAACAGATAGTTCGTATCCGGGGCTTCACCGCCGATCTTAAACAGCTCCATTAAATCATAAAACTGGCCGTGGATATCCCCACAAACAGTGACAGGGCACTTCACCGGCTGCACGTTCCACTCCTCCATGAGGACCGCTCTCGCCTTCTCGCAGAGAGCCTTCACCTCTGCCTCCGTCAGAAACTTGCATTGCCTAAGCTGCTCGATCTGGCGGTCAAGATCCGCATACGAGGGCATCTTACTCACTCCAGTCTCTTGCCGGCCGGATCGGCGACGGCAATCGATCCGGTAATCGTCTGATCGCCCGCCGCAGCCGAGCTTACATGAATCGCAGCGTCTTGGAGATTTGGAGATATGGGTTAGGTTTGCGGGACAGGAGAGGAGAGGAGAGGAGATGAAGAATGGTCCGATCCCGATCTCCCCTGCGCTCTGTGCTCACCGCTTAGCCCTCGGGTCGACCATTTCCGCTCTGCCGGAGAGAGAAAAAAATCGACTTGTAGTCTTGTACACGGGAAATTATTAGACGCAGACATGTACTAATAATTATACCTACAGAAAAATTACGGGATTTTTGCATATATAACCCTTAAAATTATTGAAAATGCATATCTAAGACTCAAATTTTTATATTTACTAATATACCATTTAAAATCTTTTCTTTCCTTCAATCCTACCGCTCCGTTTTAGCAGTGTTCCAAAAATCCAGCCTCGCAACTCACCGTGCTCCTCTAGAGGCTTCCCCATTGGCTGAAGGAACTCCACTGTTTGCTTTGCAGTCCTCTCTGCATAGTAACCCTCGCCCAATAATATTAACCAAATGCGAAATTCCCAAAACTTCAACCAAACGCCCCAATAAAATTGATGGGCAATCACCAATTTTTTGCAAAATCATACCAAGAACTCATTATTTTGACGGGCTTAAACGGAGTGGTAGGAATAGGGGTGCAACCGAGTCAAGCCGGCTCGCGAGCCGGCTCGGGCTCGACTCGTTAATGGGCTCGACGAGCCGAGCTTATCGAGCTCGCGAGTCGAGCTCGAACACGAATTCGAGCTCGAATGCTAAACGAGCTCGAGCTCGGACACTGGGCTGATCGGCTCGTTGGCTCGTCGAGTAGCTCGGGTCGAGCGTGTCGCGACGCGTCTGCGGGAGCAGGCGGGATCTGGCGCGGAACCGAGGCCGGGCGCGGGAGCGGGATCGGGCGGAACCGAAGCCGGGAGCGGGAGCGGGCGGAACCGAGGCCGGGCGCGGGAGTGGGATCGGGCGGAACCGAGGCCGGACGCGGAGCGGGCGGAACCGAGGCCGGGTGCGGGATCGGGATCGGGCGGAACCGGAGCGAGGCCGGATTCGCGTACAAGATCCGCTCGACGGGCGCGGGAGCGGGCGGAACCGAGGCCGGATTCGCGTATGAGATTCGCTCGACGAGCCGCTCGACTCGACTCGTTTCCTGAGACGAGTCGAGCTCGAGCTCGAGCTCGAGCTCAGTATTTGGCAGTCGAGCTCGACTCGAACACCCTCTGGCTCGAGCTCGACTCGACTCGTTTGCACCCCTAGGTAGGACTGAGGGAAATAGGGGGTTTTAAGTGGTATATCAGTAAATACAATAATTTAAATGTTAAATATGTATTTTTAGTTGTTTTAAGTGTTATGTATGTAAAAATCCTATATACATATATAATTATTATCATTATTATATAATAAATATAATATTTAAATTAATAAAAAAATATTTATTTTAAATAAATTAATATTAGCCCTCCTCCCCTTTTTTTTTTTTTTTTGAACATTTATTAGAGATATAAATTTGTTCTTATTTATACTTATTTTATTGGTCAATATATTTAATTTTAAGAGTGTAGATAATTTATTCCACAATCAATATATTTGAATTTATCCTTTTTATTTTAAAAATTACACATTAAAACTATCATCAATTAAAATATTTTGACAATATTATTTTATTTAATGACATATAGATGGAGATCTGTTCTAATTTATATAGATTTTTTTAAAGCCAAAATATGTTATTTTATAAGTTTTTATAGCAAATTAATTAAATCTTAAATAAAGACACAAATGTGTACTATTTTAAAAAAGACTAGTACACAATTATCTACTTATATTTTACTAAAATAATATTTATGTACTTTAGAAGTACACATTTGTGTACTTGAATAAATACATGATAATTATAAATAAATGATTGTGTACCTATGTTTTATTAAGAAATATTTTATGATACTTAAATAAAACTTAGGACTTGATACGTCATCACAAAATTAGCTTGATCGGGCACGAATCTCGAGGCAAAAGCTAGTTGGAGACTTCAAAAATTAAATCCGGGAGCATCCGAACTCCGATTTCAACGAGCTTACAGTCAAACTGAGCGTCTCGGAAATACGAACCCAACGACACCAAGATCGACCCAATCCGAGCCCAAATGAGTCCGAATCAAGGGTTCAAAGCGCTATTGGAAGGTTCAAACCGCAATTTGAGTTACCAAACGGTCTCCGATTTTGACGAGCTTATACTTGAATCAAACGGCTCAATGAGATGAATCCAACGAGCCCTAGATCACTAAATTCTGACATCATTAAGGCCTCCAAATGACCAACGAACGGTGCACGGTCATAGGATTCAATATCGGCCGTCCATTTGACCACTCCCTATTCGCCCCTGATCTCACGCCTATTTACGGGCCATGCCACTCCAGAAAATCTATAAATAGAGCCCTCATTCTTCACAAGAGAGGATCCAAGCAAGAGAGAGAAGAAGAGAAGAGAAGGGAGAAGAGAAGGAAGGAGCTCCTCCTCGACAGCCGCCGGACCACCGCCGGACCACCGTCAACACATCTCCGGACCACCGCAGGAGCCTCGCCGGACCACCGCCGGTCCACCGCAGGAACCTCGCCGGACCACCGCCGGACCACCGCAGAACCTCGCCGGACCACCACCTTAAGGCCCGACGTTCAGTCCCTACGCTCTACTGAAGACCCGACGTCCTGCCGAAGACCCGACGTTCTGTTCAAGGCCTGACACTCGGTCCCTACGTTCTATCGAAGACCCGACGTTCTGTTCAAGGCCTGACACTCGGTCCCTGCGTTCTGCCGAAGACCCGACGTTCCGTTCAAGGCCTGACACTCAGTTCTGACATCTCACTTAAATACTTGATTGTAATCGAATCACTCTTGGAGGTGATTCAGCTCTTTGTAACCAATTCAAAGTCTAGTGGAATCATTTTCAACTGGGCTAGGCCTCATTGTTTTTCCCTTTTAAGGGTTTTCCACGTAAAAAATCCTTTGTTCTCTGTGTGTGTTAGTTATACGTGCAACGCTAAGACGCAAAATTAAATCTCTATCGCCGCGTATTTTCTGGCCAGCAACAGATTGGCGCCGTCTGTGGGAAAGCCAATCCCACTACACTAAGAAATCCTCCAATGGTCAACAGGCGTAGCCATCGCATCATGGGAACCTTCCGCTCTAATTCACACCAATCTAGGAATCAGTCCCTGAATCAAGGACGATAGGCATCTGCCTCCTTTCACCCCGGTAACCGACACCCTGCAGGAGAAGGAACTTCAGGGCCGTCCCTAGAAGAACGTATCAGAAAAATGGAGGAATCTCAGAATGAGATCCTTCAGCTTTTAAGGGGAGCTCGAGGACCAGTGCCGGTACCCCAAGAAGATGCTCTTCTCCCTCGAGATCAGCCAGGATTTGAAGACATTCTTTATGTCGAAGTCCCCCTTCCTCCACCAAGGATGCGTCCTCCTACACGTCCAGAGAATGAGCTTGCTGATACAGCAAGCTCTACCCATCCTTCGCGCACGGGTCACCGACAGCATATGCCGCCGGACGTCCCCGAGGACTTGGACCAACAGCGCGTCACTGAACTCACCCGTAATACTCTACGGCATGAGTTACGGAGACTAGTCCGAGAAGAGTTCCCCACAGGGGGTATCAGGCAGTCCCTTCACCAACGGGATATTCAGGAGTCATCACCTTTTACCGAAGCTGTCCTCCGATATCCCGTTCCGGCAAGATTCAAACTCCCAAATATTGATTCTTATGATGGGACTTCAGACCCCTACGAGCATATCGATCACTACCGCACTATTATGCATATCCAGCAGGCCCCAGACGCTCTGCTCTGTCAAGTTTTTCCTACCACCCTTAAAGGGCAGGCCCGGACATGGTTCTACTCCCTACCCCCTCGGTCCATTCCCCTATTCGTTAAATTGGCCAAATTGTTTGTCGAACAATTTGTCGCCAACCGAAGGATGATTAAAGACTCCTCCCACCTTTTGGGGATACGACAGAACGAGGGTGAATCTCTCAAAGAGTATTTTCAAAGGTTTTCTGCAGAAGCCCGACAATTTCCAGGGGTAGATCCCGAATTGCTACGAGGTGTATTTCTTGGAGGGCTTCGCCCAGGCCCTTTCTACTCGGCACTTATGCGAGAAACGGTTCATTCTTATGCGGATTTAATCCATCGAGTAGAGGCCCAAATCATTGCCGACGAAGCCATCAATGCTCATAGGAAGCAATTCGAGCAAGCAACCGGGAAGCGAAAAAATCCCCCAGGGACGGAGAATCCCCCCTCGCAACGGAAGAAGCAAGGAAACTACAATCTTCCTCCTCGACCCTCACAACCACGACGAGAGCTCCGACAAGAAAAAGAGTACACGCCACTTAATACATCCCGAGCAAATGTATTAATGGCCATCCGAGACCAAGAGAGTGTAAAGTGGCCGTACCCTTTAAAGCCTAATACCGGAAACCAAGAACAGTATTGTCATTTCCACCGCAGTCGTGGACACACCACTGAAGCATGTAGGCAGCTCAAGGAGGAAATTGAGAGACTGATCCGACAAGGATATCTCCGATAGTTCATCAAGAATCCAACAGCTCGAGAAGAAACTATTCCAACTAGGGGGCAAGATCAACAAAAACAGTCAACGAACAATCGCCAGATGGTCGGCGAAATTGAAACTATTGCTAGAGGCCCTTCAACGCCTTGTCAAGTTCTAATTGCAGAGAACAAGGAGCCACCAACAAAAAAGCTTCATGTCGATCACTCCATCACCTTTAAGGAGTCTGATCTAGAAGGCGTAAAAACTCCTCATCAAGATCCACTGGTGATTAGTGCAGGAATTGGCGACCCATGCTACAATGTTAAAAGGATCTTGGTAGACAATGGAAGCTCAGTAGATGTTCTATTCTACTCCACTTTTCTTAGCATGGGCTTATCTAGAGAGAAACTCCAGCCTGCTGCCGGTCCACTGTATGGATTTGACAACCGGCCTGTAAGAGTTGAAGGAACTATTACTCTCCTGGTTGTGCTTGGAGAATTCCCCCGTCAAGTTGAGCACCCCATTCTGTTCATTGTAGTGAAGTCCGAATCAGCTTATAATGCGATCTTTGAAAGGCCACTCCAAACAATCTTCGGGGCTGTTGCTTCAATTCCTCACTTAAAGCTCAAGTTTCCTACCCCATCAGGGATCGGAACAGTACGAGGAGATCAACAAGTAGCACAATAATGCTATCTTAGGCAGGCTCAACCACACTCATCAGTTACTCTAAGTATCGAAGACTTCGATCTTCGGAATGAAGATACTCCTCAAAGGGCCTCCCCTGTAGAATATCTTACATATGTCTCTCTATCAGAAGAACATCCCTCTAGAACAGTACAGATCGGATCACTCCTCTCAGATACAGAGAAAAAAGAATACGTAGACTTTCTACGTACAAACCAAGATGTATTTGCATGGAGTTTAGTTGATATGCCCGGAATTAATCCTGAAATAATTATGCACTCCCTGAAGATCAACCCAGTATGTAAACCAGTGATTCAAAAGAAACAAAACTTCGCCCTAGAACGTCAACTGGCAATCGAACAGGAGGTTGATAAGCTTTTAAAAGCAAGATTTATAAGGGAAGCACACTACCCATCTTGGCTAGCCAACGTCGTGATGGTTCGGAAAACATGGAACTTGAAGAATGTGCGTGGACTATACGGATCTCAATAAAGCTTGCCCCAAGGACAGCTTCCCGCTCCTTCGAATAGACCAGCTAATCGACGCCACATCCGGACATCAAATGTTAAGCTTTATGGATGCCTACTCCGGATACAACCAAATACAAATGGATCCTGCCGATGAGGAGACAACATCTTTTCAAACAGATAAAGGGTTATATTGTTACCTGGTAATGCCATTCGGGCTCAAAAATGCAGGGGCAACTTACCAACGACTTATGAATAAGGTTTTTAAGAACCTTATTGGGCGTACCATGAAAGTCTATGTGGACGATATGCTGGTAAAGAGCCTCGAAAAATCTCAGCATATCTCGAATTTGGAAGAATGTTTTAACCTCCTCCGATCTTACAACATGCGCCTCAACCCCTCCAAATATGCATTTGGAGTCACCTCAGGAAAGTTTCTGGGGTTCATGGTTACCCACCGAGGGATTGAGACCAACCCGGAAAAGATCAATGCCCTAAGGGACATGCTACCCCCAAAAAATATCAAAGAAGTTCAGAGACTGAATGGAAGGATTGCAGCACTCTCTTGATTTCTAGCTCGTTCGGGAGATAAATATTTGACTTTCTTCAAGATCCTCAGAGGGGCTCGTAGCTCAGGATTCCAATGGACTGATAAATGCCAGGAAGCTTTTGAACAACACCGGACTTATCTAGCCTCACCACCGCTACTCTCAAAGCCAATTCCAGGAGAAATTTTGTATATGTACATGGCCGTCTCTTCTCAAGCTATAAGTTCGGTCTTGGTTCGGATGGATGATTCGATTCAACGCCTAGTCTATTACATCAGCAAGGTACTTTCAGATGTTGAAATGCGTTATCCATTGGCAGACAAAACAGCCTTAGCATTAGTCTTCTCAGCCAGGAAGTTACGACCTTATTTTCAGGCACACGCGATCAGGGTTTATACAAAACTACCACTGAAAAATATTCTTCAAAAACCCGAGGCATCCGGAAGATTGATCAAATGGTCAGTAGAACTTAGAGAGTTCGATATACAGTTCCTACCTAGACCCGACATCAAGTCATAGGTGCATGCCGATTTTGTGGTCGAATGTACTAGCTACACCTCCGAGGAATTGCCTGATGTGTCTCCTTCCCCCTCCTGCTGGACATTATATGTAGACGGAGCTTCTGGGAGTTCTGGTGCTGGCGCTGGAATCTTATTAATCTCCCCGCAGAAAGCCACACTCGAATACGGGCTTAGACTGAAGTTCCCGGCAACAAACAATGTTGCTGAATATGAAGCTCTAATGTCTGGATTAAGATTAGCAATTGATTGCGAAGTCCAAGACTTAGTGGTTCACACTGATTCCCAACTGGTTGCTTCTCAAGTAGAAGGGGAATTCGATGCTCACAATCCACTCTTGGTTCAATATTGCCAGATAGTTAAAACCTTGTTGGCCCAAATAGCTAAGCATCAGGTCATCCATATCCTTCGAGAGCAAAACGCAAGGGCAGACTCACTCTCCAAACTAGCAACTTCTACAACGGGAGATGTTTTCAAAAGAAAATTTATTGAGGAGATCCACTTCTCGAGCATTCAAGGCTCATGGGTACTTCAATCAATAGATGAATCAAAAGAAACTTCTTGGATCGACCCCATTCTCGCTCTCCTACAAGAAGGCTCTCTCCCTGAAGACCCAGCTATGGCAGTACGACTTCGGAGGCAAGCAACCAATTTCACCATTATTAACGGAGAGTTATACAAACGATCTTTCACAGGGCCATACCTCAAATGTCTTCCTCCTTTGGAGGCAAACTATGCACTTCGCGAAGTACATTCGGGCATTTGTGGGGAACATTTGGGTGGAAGGGCGCTAGCCCAAAAGGTCCTGAGACAAGGGTTCTACTGGCCGACGATAAAACATGACGCATTAGAACTTATACGGAAATGTAACAGCTGTCAGTTGCATGCCAACCTCACTCATCTACCCGCCGTAGAGATATCAACATTACAGAGTCCCTGGCCTTTTGCCCAATGGGGGATCGACATAATGGGACCATTTCCTATAGCCACGGGACAGCGAAAATTCATCATATTGGTTGTCGACTATTTCACGAAGTGGGTAGAAGCAGAACCACTAGCAAAGATCACTGAAGCAAATGCCAAACAGTTCCTGTGGAAGAGCATAATATGTCGCTTTGGCATTCCTGCAAAAGTTATTACTGATAACGGAACACAGTTCACCGGAAGGGTCTTTACCACATTTTGTAAAGATCTCCACATCCATCTAGTACACACGGCTGTGGCTCATCCTCAAACTAATGGACAGACATAGGTCACTAATCGGACCATTCTAAAAGGACTGAAGATATGGCTGGAGAAGGCTGGGGGGGCAATGGGCTGACGAGCTCCCAAACGTCCTTTGGGCCTATCGTACGACAGCAAGGACTCCAACAGGAGAGACGCCGTATAACCTCTGCTTTAGTACAGAGGCTGTCATTCCAGTCGATATTGGAGTCCCCAGTCATAGAGTACAAACTTTCGACTCCAGTGCCAACGACACAACCTAGACCTCCTTCCAGAAGTAAGAAACGGGACAATACTTAAGGTTGCTGCCTACCACCAGAGAGTTGCCCGTCACTATAATAGAAGGATGAAGCCGCGATATATATCGGTAGGAGATCTGGTCCTACGCAGCATTGAGGCGGCAGGCAAAGGCCCTCAACGAAACAAACTCTCCCCCCTCTGGGAAGGTCCGTACCTAGTAGCAGCTATGGTGAAACCAGGAACTTTCAAATTAAAGGATGCTGAAGGGAAGATGCTTCCTCGAACTTAGAATATCGAGAACCTTCGTAAATACTATCAGTAGAGCGTAATCGTGTCGTCCGTTTTAGAATGTTGTATGTCTTTAATATTATGTGCTTACAGTACATGTCTTTAATTTCGAACTTTGTTTGTGATGTTTCTAGTTTCATTCTCCCTTAAAACTATTTTCGGGAGCAATGTTCTTCATTTAATGGCAGTAAATACTTTGTTAAGTTATGAACTTTAATATGCTTGAGCAGTAGATGATCATTGTTCAATCGTTAGTTGATCAATCCTAGGAGGATTCGATCCAACCTATTCCACACAGGTCAACGTCATCGAGCAGGGCTCTTACACACAACCTCGGATAGGTCTTACATCCTTGGTGGATTCTCCCGGCCTCTTCCACACAGGTTAACGTCATTGAGCAGGGCTCTGACTCACAACCTCGGCTAGGTCTTACATCCTTGGTGGATTCTCCCGACCTCTTCCACACAGGTTAACGTCATCGAGCAGGGCTCTGACTCACAACCTCGGATAGGTCTTACATCCTTGGTGGATTCTCCCGACCTCTTCCACACAGGTTAACGTCATCGAGCAGGGCTCTGACTCACAACCTCGGATAGGTCTTACATCTCTTATAGATTCTTTTAACCTCTTTCATACAGGTTGACGTCATCAAGCAAGGCTCTGGCGTACAACTTAGAGTAATCCGCACATCCTTAGAGGATCATTCTAAACTTTTAAGCACAAGTTGAAAGACAAATACCTTAAGCAAACATGAATAAAATTTACTCAGGACGAATAAATACACCAGAATATTTAAAGTCATATAACAATAGAACAATAATCAACTACTAAGTCAAAGTAGATATCACGCAACAGTACAAACATCAGGTACATCACAATCGCTAAAAAAGACAAATTAATACAGACAACAGGAACTAGAAAACCTACTCAACATCTACTATCTCATCATCTGCATCAAGATTAAGGACCTTCCGTAGATCACTCTCTACCTCATCACCATCAGAGCCTGAAGGAAAGTCAGCTGAAGCCTGGCTAGGGGTCACCTCTTCGGCTGAAACTCCGGTCTTTCGCTGCATCAGGCGAACCCCCTTAAAGAAGCCTCTAATAAATCCATCCTCAGTACACTGCTGCTCCAAACCCTTCACCTCTATGGCATAGATGTGATCTCGGGCCTCCTCAACGTGATCCTGGACGATAGTCTTGAATGTTATGGACTTCTTGAAGTATTCAATAACTCTTAAAGGTTCTAAGCTAGACAAGGCAGCCTCCTTCTCAGCTATAATGGCCTGGGACTTGTTATCTTTCGCCTCAAACGACACTATCTTCTCTTCAGAAACTTTCTGCTCCTTCAAAGGCCTGGTGATCGTCGCTTGAAACTTCTCAAGATCTATCTGATGCCGGTCTGCCTGCCGATTCTGGAGAGATACAGAGCGCATTGTGTTAGCCAGCTCAGTCCTGCACTCGCTCAACTCATCTTCAAGCACCTTCACCTTCTTAACCTTCTGATCATACTTTCGTTTGAATTCTCCCTGGAGGTACTTGATCTTAACAAACTCAGTGTTCCAGTCATTAACTGCGATCACAGCATGTGACAGCTGAAATAAAAAGAAAAGTTTATTAGAAGTCACCCCAGAAGCAAATGAAATAAAAAATATTGGGAAATATTACTCACCAAATTATTGGTCTTGTTATGTCCAAGGCACTGATGATTCATGACATCCTCAGGGATATGCAGCTTGGCTGGGGAAGAGTCAGGTAGGGTCTTGTCAGTGTTTGTCTCTTCCAACATCTTCTTCTTCGAAGCCTGGGGGTCGTCTGTCATGCCCCAAGATCTAACTTGGAAAGAATGTCAATCAATCTAACAACAATTTACCAGAGTTATCTATAAACCTTCAGTAAGCAATCTATCACACATCTAAAAAATTTAAACATCAATATACAATACTCAGGAACTAAACTACCAATACAAGTAAAGAAACTATCCTGTCCTGAGTACAAAAGAATCATCTATCGATCAAAAGACAAAAACCTGAAGATCTGGATCAATTCCTATCTCCTGCTCCCGAGCCCTGACCTGAAAATATCAACCACATATAATGAGCTTTACAAAGCCCAGCAGGTCACCTAATACCTATAACTGAAATCAAAGCACGGCGATGCTATCAATATGCATGTCAATCTATCAATCCGAATCAATCAAGGGTCAATGAGTTTATGCAGCGGAAATCCATAGTCAATAAAACCAGTCAATGCAGCGGCAGGCAATTCGATAAATCAACGCAATCAATCAATATCCGTCAATCAAATCAATACGGTCAAATCAATACGATCTATTTAATGAAATCAATCGAGGAAAGCAATACGATAAATTTCAATCCATTTTGACAAGAAATCTATACAACAGTCAATACGGTGTAGAACAGTAGCAACAGCGAGTCTATAAAATCTATAGGCAGCAATATCAATGAATCGGTAGGCAGTAGTCTAAATCCACGCTATCAATGCAGTATCTATATCTATCAATGTCTATATCAATGCTCAGTAGTTAATCGATGAAATTAATGAAATCGTACTATGCAGTAAATCTGATCAAATCAATAAAGTAGAAATTGATAAAGCAATAGATCCGTGAGTCAATACAGTAAACATGCATTTCAATACTATATACTGAACAAGTACAAACTACTGGCTATGTTGCTGTTGTAGATTCTATATTGCTGTTGTAGATTCGTACATTGGTTCTATCAATAAGAGTCGTCACTCTTTTCGCCCGTCGGCATATCAATAAACTCCTTATGTCTCCCTTCAATAATCAATAATCAATGTTTAAAGGAAAGCCCGTCGGCCCACCATCCTGTACAGGTATCAATATCAATCTCCAACCAATGTTCAACCAGGTTCCACTTGCGATCAGTATCAATAGTCAATTCAATCAATAAGCAATTCAATAGTCAATATTAAAGTAATCATATCAATAATCATATTCATATCGATTCAATCTATCAATTCCAGACAATTCAGAAATCATACGAAAATCGGGCAGAGTAACGGCAGTCTATCGAATTTACACAAAAATCCCGCAAAAGACACAAATTCCAAATCTTTCCAAATTACAGACGAAGATCCACGGCATCAATACAAGACTATCAATCTATAGAGTCCAAATCAAATCAAGTCCTGATAAATTTCTATTCAATTAAAATCGCGTAGAATCAATTCCGACCGGTAAAATCATCGCAGAAAACACTCAAATCGTGTGTAATAATCATATCTATAACATATCAGAAGTTGTGCGGTGAAAGTTGTGTCAATATCAAATCACGTCAAAAGTTCGACTACGAAAACACAAAACAGATCTCAACTCGATCAAAACACAACATCTTTGAAAACAGAAACAGGGTTCGGAGTCCTTACCACGAGATCTTCACTTTTCCCAACAGCAGCGTCGGACGAAAAGCGCTCCGCGGTCTCCGAAAACCAGCTTTTCTCTTTTTCCTTTTCTCTTTCTCTCTCCTCAGATATTTCTCTCTCTTCAAAATATCTCATTTCTATATATATCCAGACTGATCGTCCTGGACGATCGAGCTTCGTACCGGACGATCCATGAAGAGAAGAATTTCGTCCAGACGAAAAATTACATATCGTCCCTGGCGAAGGGTTCTCTGACTTATTTTCGTCCAGACGATCCTGATTTCGTCCAGACGAACCATACAGCCAAACATGATTTTTCTACACAACCTGCACCGATCGTCCCGGACGATCCAACTTCGTCCAGACGAACCTGAAGCAAAAACTGATATTACAATCTCCCCACCTTAGAAAAATGTCGTCCCGACATTTCCCTAAAGGTACGAAGCAAAACACGAAGCAAACCAAATCGATCGAAATCCAAATCCAAAACAAAACTCGTCGAAATCTATACAGAACACACAATGCAATCAATCAAATGTCAATATGCAATGTTCATATGTCAATATCAATCGGTTAGTCAAATCAATCTTACCAGTAGAACCTTCTGGTCGTTGTTGATCCTTATGCTGTAAACTCTGTAGACTGTAGATGCGTGGCACCACTGGAGGTCGTGGCGCAACTGTCTCCCTCTGATCTCTGACAGTCCTATCATCCATCCGGTTTCCTGATCTTTCACTGTAGGCCCTCGAGCCAACAGTCCTCTGCTGTCCTGTACCTGTGCCAGAATCAGTCCTTCCACCCAGTCCTTTCTGAGGACAATCTGCTGCTCTGTGTCCTTGCTGTCCACAGTGAAAACACTGTCCCGTCAATAGGTAGCACTGACCTGCATGTCGTCTACCACAGTGAATGCACGTGCCAGAACCACCAGACGATACTATCGATGCTGATCGTGACGCAGATCCCGATGCAGATCCCTTCGAACCCTCATACCTGCTTCTCTTCTCTCTATCTCTGTCTCTATAAGAATCATCTCGTCGTACCTCATCTCTCCTCCTCCTGGTATCATCGTACCTCGATACTGGTATCATCAACTCAATCTCTATCAATCGGGCCCGCTCCACTAGCTCAGAAAACTCATGGATCCGGAAAGGTACTAGTGGTTGCCTCAGCTCTCTATTCAATCCATGTAGAAATCTATAACACTTATCTTCAGGAGTAGGAATCAAGTGAGCAGCGTACCTCGCAAGTGCAGTAAACTCGGCCTCGTACTGCATCACTGACTTGCGGCCTTGCTCCAATCTCATGAAAGCTTCCTGCATCTGTCGCTGAGCTGACGGTGGTACAAACCACATCCTGAATACTGCAGTGAACTCATCCCAGGTGATCTCAGCATTGGTCTTCCCCTGGAATTTCTCTCTCTGCTGTCCAATCCACCATCTCTCCGCTTCTCCTTCAAATAGGAACACAGCTAATGGTACCTTTCTATTTCCCGGACACTGCATGCTGTCAAAAATCTTTTCCACCCTCATGATCCAATCCTCAGCAGCCTGTGGTCCTACAGCCCCTTTGAACAACGGAGGCTTCAGCTTGTGGAACATCTGCAAGTGTCTATCAATTTCTTCCTCTTTGCTTCCACTCATCTTGCTCTGAGCGTCCCCCATCACATGTGCAATCGCAGTAGCCAACTGCATCATACTCTCTGAAGGCACTGGAGCTGCGCTGTGTTGCTCATTTGGTACACTGGATTCTGCTGGAGGATCCATATCTTTTTCACCTGCACAATTCAAAACTAATGATACACACATGCAATGATGTATGCCAATGAAGCTCTTAAAGCTACCCAATCTACCCAACTCTCAATCCAAACCTACAACTCTGGTAACAATCCATTCTTCCAATAACACTGCTCTGATACCAACTGTCATGCCCCAAGATCTAACTTGGAAAGAATGTCAATCAATCTAACAACAATTTACCAGAGTTATCTATAAACCTTCAGTAAGCAATCTATCACACATCTAAAAAATTTAAACATCAATATACAATACTCAGGAACTAAACTACCAATACAAGTAAAGAAACTATCCTGTCCTGAGTACAAAAGAATCATCTATCGATCAAAAGACAAAAACCTGAAGATCTGGATCAATTCCTATCTCCTGCTCCCGAGCCCTGACCTGAAAATATCAACCACATATAATGAGCTTTACAAAGCCCAGCAGGTCACCTAATACCTATAACTGAAATCAAAGCACGGCGATGCTATCAATATGCATGTCAATCTATCAATCCGAATCAATCAAGGGTCAATGAGTTTATGCAGCGGAAATCCATAGTCAATAAAACCAGTCAATGCAGCGGCAGGCAATTCGATAAATCAACGCAATCAATCAATATCCGTCAATCAAATCAATACGGTCAAATCAATACGATCTATTTAATGAAATCAATCGAGGAAAGCAATACGATAAATTTCAATCCATTTTGACAAGAAATCTATACAACAGTCAATACGGTGTAGAACAGTAGCAACAGCGAGTCTATAAAATCTATAGGCAGCAATATCAATGAATCGGTAGGCAGTAGTCCAAATCCACGCTATCAATGCAGTATCTATATCTATCAATGTCTATATCAATGCTCAGTAGTTAATCGATGAAATTAATGAAATCGTACTATGCAGTAAATCTGATCAAATCAATAAAGTAGAAATTGATAAAGCAATAGATCCGTGAGTCAATACAGTAAACATGCATTTCAATACTATATACTGAACAAGTACAAACTACTGGCTATGTTGCTGTTGTAGATTCTATATTGCTGTTGTAGATTCGTACATTGGTTCTATCAATAAGAGTCGTCACTCTTTTCGCCCGTCGGCATATCAATAAACTCCTTATGTCTCCCTTCAATAATCAATAATCAATGTTTAAAGGAAAGCCCGTCGGCCCACCATCCTGTACAGGTATCAATATCAATCTCCAACCAATGTTCAACCAGGTTCCACTTGCGATCAGTATCAATAGTCAATTCAATCAATAAGCAATTCAATAGTCAATATTAAAGTAATCATATCAATAATCATATTCATATCGATTCAATCTATCAATTCCAGACAATTCAGAAATCATACGAAAATCGGGCAGAGTAACGGCAGTCTATCGAATTTACACAAAAATCCCGCAAAAGACACAAATTCCAAATCTTTCCAAATTACAGACGAAGATCCACGGCATCAATACAAGACTATCAATCTATAGAGTCCAAATCAAATCAAGTCCTGATAAATTTCTATTCAATTAAAATCGCGTAGAATCAATTCCGACCGGTAAAATCATCGCAGAAAACACTCAAATCGTGTGTAATAATCATATCTATAACATATCAGAAGTTGTGCGGTGAAAGTTGTGTCAATATCAAATCACGTCAAAAGTTCGACTACGAAAACACAAAACAGATCTCAACTCGGTCAAAACACAACATCTTTGAAAACAGAAACAGGGTTCGGAGTCCTTACCACGAGATCTTCACTTTTCCCAACAGCAGCGTCGGACGAAAAGCGCTCCGCGGTCTCCGAAAACCAGCTTTTCTCTTTTTCCTTTTCTCTTTCTCTCTCCTCAGATATTTCTCTCTCTTCAAAATATCTCATTTCTATATATATCCAGACTGATCGTCCTGGACGATCGAGCTTCGTACCGGACGATCCATGAAGAGAAGAATTTCGTCCAGACGAAAAATTACATATCGTCCCTGGCGAAGGGTTCTCTGACTTATTTTCGTCCAGACGATCCTGATTTCGTCCAGACGAACCATACAGCCAAACATGATTTTTCTACACAACCTGCACCGATCGTCCCGGACGATCCAACTTCGTCCAGACGAACCTGAAGCAAAAACTGATATTACATCGTCGCCTCTTGCCGGTCGTTTGGGAGCTGCTTTTGAAGTAGGAGCTGGGGGCTCAGGAATCCTGGATGTCGGCTTCAACTTCCTTGTATCAGACCTCCCAATATGAAATGAAATCCCAACATTGAATAAGAACTCTTCTTCAGTGTATTTGCTCATATGACGAACCTCAAATAGAAGATGTTCGAGATCGGAAACCTTCAAGATTCTTATTATGTCTTCCTCGCTGACATGCAGAGGGGATGACAGATCCCTCATCTTCCCCCACTTCTCCATCAAGCCCCAGTCATTCTTCACAAAAAAGAAAGCATTGACCCAGTTCTTTGAAGGATTGCGGATACGCACATCCAACCATTTAGATCTAAAAGTCACACGCCCAGACGTATCGCTGGTGAACTTACCCATCCGTGAAAGGTGCTCCAGGGTCATAGTAGCTCCCCGATCCCGAAAGAGAGCAATCAATCCCATAGCCACTGACATCGCTCTAAATGAAAGCTGGAATAGGTTCACACCGCACCTTTGTAAGACTTCGATCAGCTCAGTAGGAGGCGGAAAGCGTAAACCAGCCCGCAAGTGGGCCTCAGAAATGGTCACGTACCCAGGAGGAGGAAGATTCGCCTGATCAGACATCCTAGGGACCATCGTCTTCACATCATTCGGGAAGTAATAATTCTTGCGAAAAAGGAATAGGAAGTCATTTGTAACAGTTGACGTTGTCTCATCCACCTCCCTATTTAGCCTCCGCTCGCCATCATGCGGTGCGATGGGGTCTCCCCGGATCGCAGGATCTCTCGGTGGGGGGCGATCACCTGACATTTCTCTTAAAGGGTGTAGGAGGAAAGAAGAGAATCTCCGGACTTCCTTGCCAAGAGAGGGGCCTTAGAAAACTGAGGGAAGGCCTCAATAGAAAGGACAGAGGGAGATGGGGAAAGAAGAGAATCTCCGAACTTCCTTGCCAAGAGAGGGGCCTCAGAAAACTGAGGGAAGGCCTCAATAGAAAGGACAGAGGGAGATGAGAAGAGAGGAGGAGAAGAAGAGAAGAAAACATGAGAAGAAGAGGAGTGGAGTGATTTTCTAAGAGCTTGAAGGGCCTATTTATAGTTTTTTGGTAGAAAGAAAGGAAGTTTCTAGAATTTTTAATTTCCCAAATTTTTCTAAATTTTTTCGGAGTTTTTTGGGATTTTTTATGAATTTTTTCGGCCAAAAAAGGCTAAAAAAACCCATTTTTCTACACAGGTGGGGTCCACTAGGTCGGTGGGCTGAACAGACTCGCCCGTTCATTCAAATGAGGCGGTGGAGGAGTAGCCAGCAAACTGCCGCGCGGGCCCAGGCGGACCGCTGCGCGGGCCGGAAGCTTGCCCAAAAGCCCGCCGCGTGGGCTGCAGCGCGGGCCGCCACACGGGTGGAGCGCGGGCCGCAAGGCGCGGCCTAGGCGGCCAGACGGGCCGCCACGCAAGTTGCGGCGCGGGCCCGCAAGCGCTGGCCCAGGCGGGTCGGGCGGCCTAGGCGAGCCGCCGCGCGTGTCCCAGCGCGGGCTGGCGGTGCCGCCGGCGGCGGCGGCGGCGGCCGGCCGGCCGGTCTGGCCGCCTAGCCCTTTTTGGGCCCAATTTTCGTCCCGAAAACTTCGATTTCGACGTTTTTGGAGTCCCCGGACACGTTTTTCGACGTTTCGGACTCAATTTCGACACTTTCGGAGCTCAACGGGGCCTCTATGATCAAGTTTGAGCAAGCCATTAATTTTTGGAACGCTTTTTTTTTTGCATTTCGGCCTATGCAAATTGTCGGCACTTATATTTTCGGACCCCTGGAGCTTCGACGTCCGAAAATAGGGGGGCAACTGATACGTCATCACAAAATTAGCTTGATCGGGCACGAATCTCGAGGCAAAAGCTAGTTGGAGACTTCAAAAATTAAATTTGGGAGCATCCGAACTCCGATTTCAACGAGCTTACAGTCAAACTGAGCGTCTCGGAAATACGAACCCAACGACACCAAGATCGACCCAATCCGAGCCCAAATGAGTCCGAATTAAGGGTTCAAAGCACTATTGGAAGGTTCAAACCGCAATTTGAGTTACCAAACGGTCTCTGATTTTGACGAGCTTATACTTGAATCGAACGGCTCAACGAGATGAATCCAACGAGCCCTATATCACTAAATTCCGACATCATTAAGGCCTCCAAATGACCAATGAACGGTGCACGGTCATAGGATTCAATATCGGCCGTCCATTTGAACACTCCCTATTCGCCCCTGATCTCACGCCTATTTACGGGCCATGCCACTCCAGAAAATCTATAAATAGAGCCCTCATTCTTCACAAGAGAGGATCCAAGTAAGAGAGAGAAGAAGAGAAGAGAAGGGAGAAGAGAAGGAAGGAGCTCCTCCTCGACAGCCGCCGGACCACCGTCAACACATCTCCGGACCACCGCAGGAGCCTCGCCGGACCACCGCCGGTCCACCGCAGGAACCTCGCCGGACCACCGCAGAACCTCGCCGGACCACCACCTTAAGGCCCGACGTTCAGTCCCTACGCTCTACTGAAGACCCGACGTCCTGCCGAAGACCCGACGTTCTGTTCAAGGCCTGACACTCGGTCCCTACGTTCTATCGAAGACCCGACGTTCTGTTCAAGGCCTGACACTCGGTCCCTGCGTTCTGCCGAAGACCCGACGTTCCGTTCAAGGCCCGACACTCAGTTCTGACATCTCACTTAAATACTTGATTGTAATCGAATCACTCTTGGAGGTGATTCAGCTCTTTGTAACAAATTCAAAGTCTAGTGGAATCATTTTCAACTGGGCTAGGCCTCGTGGTTTTTCCCTTTTAAGGGTTTTCCACGTAAAAAATCCTTTGTTCTCTGTGTGTGTTAGTTATACGTGCAACGCTAAGACGCAAAATTAAATCTCTATCGCCGCATATTTTCTGGCCCGTAACAGGACTATAAGGACTAATCCTGACATTTGATTAAGCTTAAACAGACTAATAATTAGGCAAAGTATGATGCATTACATATTGGCCTACACCTCATTGCAGGAGTCAAAGTTTGAAGGTTCAGTGTCTTCTATAATTCCCAGATTGTAGCAAGCCATGTGATTGGGGAAATATGAAGTCTAAAACCCTATTTTTGGGAAGATTATTGAGTTCGGACATCTGACACATCTTACGTTCGATATTAACATTACTGAGCAGTGCTGAGCTCGGTACTGTAAAGTACTAAGCTCGGTACTGAGCAGTACCAAGCTCGGTACTGAGCAGTACCAAGCTCGATATTACTTGGTACTGCTCAGTACCGAGCCCAGTACTGAGAGTAGGTGATGTGTCACATTTGCATTGGGCTCCGAACACGTCTGGTGTCCGAACCCAATAATTTGCCATATTTTTGACCCTCTAGTTGAAGAAATGCAAAGCTGATATCGTTCAACTAATGAAATTCGATAACATATTTGTATTTAATAACATAGTTATAATATGATTGTCTTAAGCTCGCTTATTCTCTGATGAATAAATTTATGAGTAGTGATCCATAGTAAATAAAGGAAGGGACGCACTTTTTTTTTTTTTTTTTTTTAAGGTTTTGCAACTTATCATGTATTCCTTATGAATAAAAAAAACAAAAAAAATGTATTCCTTATGAATCCCTACTCATATATTTAGTCATTTGAGAAAAAGTTGGCTTGTGCCATAATCTTATTATTGTGGTGTTAGAACTTTGTGGGCTCTAAAAATATCTAATCTTTATTTGGGTTAAATTTTTAGATGGTAAATTGAATATTTTATAATATACTACATGACATTTTGCACTTATTTTTTGAGAATTTTTTTATCTAATTTGAAATTTCTCATAAATTTAAGCCTCAGTAATAAATTACATATTTTGCACTTTATTTAAGCTTTTATAATATCAAAATAATAGTTTTGAAATTTGATTAAAAAACAGAGCGATAGAAATTGTTCTGCAAGTTTATGGGGTAATTTCAAGTATTTCTGAGTGTTCATTATTTTTGTTTCATTTGCATGTGTTCAATTACATATTTTGTATGATCATAAATCCATCAGACCAAATATATGACAGACAAATAGAGTGTTAATCAAGTAGCTCCTATATATAATTATTCTTCAACAATTGGTTCAGTTACAGTTTCACTGTTTGCTACTTTGATAACCCAAATAATGAGTGAGGCACATAGCAGAATTCCTATCATTAGATTTGAAGAACTAGACAAACATCTACAAATGTTTTTGAGACTGAAGCCTTCGGAATTCGAGACTTCAAAGGTATTTTAGCCCAAGAGAAACTTTCATATATATATATATATATATATATATATATATATATATATATATATATATATATATATATATATATATATTATATATATATATATATATATATATATATATATTTCTTCAACTTCAAGCATTCTAAGAAAGTCAAATTTCCCAAAAAGAATTGGGCTTTATTTACCAAAATTAAAGAACATTACAAAAAAAAAAAAAACCAACAATTTGAAGTAAAGACCACAAATTTGGCCTCCAAACTTTCATAAAACATATATAAATATTAAAAAAACATAGTTTCTTAAAATCTGTTTATTACATGAATAGACATAATAGATCAAATAAAAATTAATTCCACCATGTTTGAAGCTCAATGGAGTTTTGATTACTTTAAAAGAAAACATAAGTGCCCGTCAATACTTCTGAGCCAACTCCTTTATAACAGCATCAAGCGAATCTTCGTTCCTGATGCTTCTCACCCAGTTTGCATTAATCCTAACTCTTTCCAGGCTCTGTTTTAAGTTTCTGGATATTGCAGGTGTGACTCTGCTTGCGAAAAATTCTTCGATTTCATCAGCTTTCTCGTCAGAAGAGAACTGCAAGAAGGAAAGGTTGATATATGACTCAGAAAAACAGAGACTTTGCAATGGAAATGTAGAATAGGAGGAGAACGAATAGCAATGTTTGGCGACAAACCGGAGAAACGATGGTGCTAACAAAACGAGTGATCAGAAATCCAGTCCAAGTTTTTGAGATGTATTCCCATTTTTCCTGCATACAATCAGATGAAGAAATGATCAGAGAAATTTGATATTAGGGTTTCAATGGGTTTGGAAGCATAAGCTGTAACTAAAAAATTTAAGAGGTTACTTGGTTGGCTGACACTAATGCTTCGTTTGGGACTGCTTTTTATTGTTTATTGAAGCAGTTTTTTTAGTATAAAAATAAATTTTTTACTATAAAGCTGCTTCAAGAAGCAGTACAAAAGCCGTCCCAAACGAAGCCTAAGTTATGTAACATGTCATTAGAAGGTAGATGTCAGATGCAGTATTTGTTAAGATCAGTTTGTAATGGATTGCAACTTACAGCGAAGCAGAACAAGCTTTTAATGAATTTTCATTTGAGAGAAGGTGCAAAATTTTGAAGCTCAATTTTTGCCCTTCCAAGAAATCTTATGGAAACTGAGGCTTCATTTGTGCCTGTTTTCTTGTTGCTTCTTAAAGCTGTTTTCTCGTCAAAAATTTTAATTATTGAACTAAAAAGTTGCTTTAAGAAGCAGCAAGAAAGCTGTCACAAACAAAGCCTTAGGTTTTATATGAGACGACTTTTTTACTGCTTCTTGAAACAGATTTTTAGTATAAAAGTAAAAATTTTATTACTATAAAGCTGCTTCAAAAAGCAGTTAAAAAGTCGTCCCAAACGAAGCCTCTTCGTTTGGGATGACTTTCTTACTGCTTCTTTAAGTTTTCTAATATAAAAATTTTAATTGTAACTATTTGCTCAAAGAACATGAAAATTAAGGAGTAGAAACGTAGTTAGCTAAACCTTGTGTACATGAATATTTAGACACTAAGCAATGAGATCAAAGATGGTGGAAATCTTATTTTATCTCATCAAGAAAATTGAACAATGATTATGTACCTTTAACCACTTCCATGCAACTTCTCGTCCTTCCCTGCTTATTCCAGCGATTCCATAAACCGCATCTTGATTCCTCACCTAAAAAATAAATCCAAACAAACCTAATTCGTTAATAAAAATCAGAGCATATTGCATAGGCAAAAAGAAAGAATATCAATTCATACCTCTGATGAAAGGACAAAGTTTAAAGCTTCCGAAACAATATCTGGGTCAGGGGAAGACGCCAAACACGCTATAATTAAAGTAACAGTAGAAATTTTTTTAATGAAAAATCCACTTAAATAATCCATTTTTTTCTAAATCTTGCCCAAAAAAAAAAAAGTTTACTTGAACATACTCAATATCCGGGTTTTCTCTTGGCTTAAATCAGTTTCTCTATAAATCTTTAGAAGAGAGTCGTATCCGTATTTATTTTTCTTATCAACCCCTCGCATGACAGCAACATAAGCAGCCTAAAAAGAATGACAAAATAACATCAGCAACAAATCAAATTTGGTTCTTGTACGAACGTGTGATAATCTATCGATGTACATACATATCTGGTATCAGGAGGAAGGAGAGAGGTATCCCTATCATTCAAGAAGGCATCAAAGCGCTTCAGCGCTTCATCTCGAGTAGCAGAATGTCCAAACCGAGCTAAAGCACTCAAGACTTCTCCTCTTAACATTGCATCCAAATGGCTCTCTCCCTCTTTTGGGTCCCAACCTAACCTCCTGTAAAGGTTAAATAGAAAGTCTCAATGAATAATATGAAGTCTTGAACAATTATTACTCCTTCCCCTAGCTTCTTATTCTGAACTACTTGGCATGAAAGAGCAGACCTACCCCGGGTGTGCAATAAGAATGCCATAGGAATAAAATGGAAGAAAGGATGCAACAGAAAACACATCGTTCCTCATACATATGAGCATGATGCATATTAATGAGGACATTAACAGAAGATTTCGACGCGTCTATCATCGTAGGAATCGTAGATTGACGGCTACGATTCGGAGTCTTTATTTATGATGCATTTATGTATTTTATTTTTATTTATGTTCTATTTTACCATTGTATCCCCAAGAGGGATTAGTTTATGTTGTAGCTCCGAGGGCATTTGAGTCTTTGTGTTTTTCTTTTATTTTAGACTTATATATGATGACCCTCCCTATTGTATGAGATAATGATTGATTAATGAACATCTTCAGCTTTCTCGTTCCCTTGAGTGTTGAGAGCTCTAGGGAAGAAAAAGTCCCTAAGTGAGCACAAAAGCAATACCCGTCAGCCGTCGGAAGAGTCCGGGCTCACGGTTTACCTCCCCATCCCTTTTCCCCACCACCGGCCCCCTCCCTTTCCCTCCCAACTGATGGACCCTTCCCCCATCTCCCCCAAACCACCGGCCAAATCCCCCATCTACACCCCATACCGACGACCAAATCCCTACCTCAACCCTAAAACCACCGGCCAAACCCTCCTCCTACCCCATCACACAACCGGCCATAATTTTCCTAACCCTTAGCCGCCGGCCTAACCTATCCCAAGCCCACTTGAATCCAATTCAATTACACCTTTATTACTTTCCTAACTTAGCCGCATCTTTGGAAAGTTTCTTAATTCAAATTCAAATGAATTTGAATTTTAAATTATTTCATAAATAGCCTACACCTATTTTAGGAAGTCCCTGAATCACCATAAATTTGAAATTAATTCAGATTTGATTTCCCAATCAACTCCTTTCCCCTCTTGCTCTCAATCAAATCCCTCCCATCAAGGTGCCGCCCTACGTAGCCCCAAATTTGAGGAGATTCAAATTCAAATTAATTCCACCTCCCTCAATCCTAAAATATGAAAACAAATTTCAGATTTTCAAACTTATTCTTGCTCCCTTCCCTAACCCTAAAACCCAAAGGGAGAAGGACCCTCTCCTAGACTTGGCCGAAAACCTCTCCCTCCTCTTCTTTTCTTCTCCTTTATTTCATACACTCCAAGGAAGAAGCTACGCAACTCGGTCTTCGCCCATGAATGCTCATCCTGAAAGAGACCACGGATTCGCGTATGATCTTCAAGGAGGAGTAAATATTCTCCGGTCTCCCTTCTTCAATTTCAACTTGGAGATCGACGATACTGTTGACAAGTACGTCGACCGGATCCTCTTCACTTTGACGTCTGCCATCGACGAGCACCAAATCTCCAGACAGTGGAGAGTAATTGGACATCCACCAACTTCTTCCCCTCCGGCTAAATTTTCATTAGGCAATATTGTAGGCGTCTTCTGTCTCTTGGTGGTATCCTTAAATTTGCTAAAATTATTCTTCCATTAAAACCACCTCAAGAGTGAAAGTAAGAGGAACTCAAAGTGAAATTTATATTTGTTAAATGGTGGATTTCTGTTATTTATGCATCTAGTTTTACTTTAATTTTATTGTTATTTTAAATTGCCTCGCTAATCTAGTTTGTAATCGCATGTCAAAGCACATCGACAATTAAGAAATTCTAAAATCTAATCTTGTGAAACATTTATTTTAAAATTAGCAAGCTTAACATATTTTTATTAAATTTATGCAATTCCTATTATGTTTCACATCACATATGTTATGGGCAAGCAAATACTAAAAAGAAATAAGCTAACGTCTTTGTTAAAGATGAATACATAAAAAAGAAAAAATCAAAATGTTATTTGAATCCATTATTAAGAGTAGTTTTAACTAAAATTTTTATTTAAAGTAATAAAATAAATATAAGCATGCAATACACCATAGACTAGTCATAAACAAATTGCAGGTGAGCTAGCCTAGAAGAAGATACATATGGGTAAAGTGTCATGCCCAAATCCAAATTCATAGATAACAATAGGCAAAGCTTCATGTCTACATGCAATATTGAAATTTGAAGTCAAGGTTCACGATCATATAAGATACTCATTGAAACATTAAAAATAACGGGATATATCAATATAGCTCCTAAAATTTTTTAAAATAAAATTTAGAATTAGAAGCTAATGCCCTTAAAGATAAAAGTATTTGGGTAAACATTTTTAGGAGCAAATGAGATTTCTAATATTATCATAATAATACGATTCAAGTTTGTGAGTAATACAATGAATGTACGAAAGATAGTAACGAAACATAAATACAAGAGAAGGCATGTCATGATTCAATAAACAATTATCATATGACTAAAAAGGTCAACGTTAATGGAAAAGCTAGGGTATCTATTCAATGGGGACATAAGTAATATTCATCTATTTGTTTTCAACAACATTAGATATATATATATGTTTGATGTGCCATAAAGAATCATATCACAAGTTTTTAAAATATTTATAATTAAACATATTGGTTTGATGGAAAATAAAAAAATAATATAAAATTCACGCATCTTTAAGAACCATATCATAAAGCATTATAATAATTAATAATAATAATAAAAAAAAGAATTGGTCAAGTATTTCATTCCAATATTTGTGTAGTATTTATAAAATTTTATGAGAGTGTGGGCTCCGAAAATTCGGCCCCGGCCTCCGCTCGCTTTTCTTCTCATTCGGCGAGGGAGTTTTAACTAATATTAAGTTCCGGGGTAAATTTTGGAAGGCAGATGAGTTTGTAGATAAGACACTACCCAGAGATTTCACCCTCATTTTGCGAGGACTTTATGATCTGAGTTCTGGTTTCCTATAGGCGCAAGCCCCTATAGTTAATTACCCCTCCCGAAAACGAGAGAAAACTTTCGATTAAGGCTAGTCGTCAATCAGATGCGTAGAAAATACGTGTTATCTGGCATATAGTAGCAGCATGGGTTTAGGATTTGGAGATTTGATATTTAAAATAGAAATTTCACCATCTTGCACTTAAAGCGGATGGTGGGGGAATGAATGATGGACCCGATCAAGATCCCATGGTTCTGTCGTCCCGGGCCATCGTGGTCCCTGGTCTACTTAGTCAGAGGAGGTAGTCGACCCAACCTGACAGAATGATCCTTGTCGGCAGCCATGGGTTGCTTCGTCCAAGAGGACCTTGTAGACTTGTGGTGAATATTTGCCTAAGGGGACAAATTTGAATCCACCTTAGCTGACAGAAGCCTTTTTGCCCTGTCAATCGTATCCTATTGATTCATATCTCAAGGATTTGATGCCAATAAGGATCGTATCAGGTCTGGCCATAACTGGTATTTCGTGGTGCCATTTGACGACAAAAATCACTCGGTTCAGAGGGCCCCGGGTCATAACCGTTTATCCTGCGGTGCCATTTGGCGGCAAAACCGCCGGTTAGAGGACACGTACCACGTCATTATTGGCAGGCGATTGTTTGAGAATGAATCCTAGTGATATTTTCGACTAGGCATTTAGCTCAATGTGAGCTGAAGTAGTTTTTAACTTATCCACCCTGACAAATTGTTGAGGATAGTGAATGGATTTTGCCTTAAGTGTTTTGATGATTGATTTCAAATTTAAATATCTTAGAGCTTGATGATTTTTTGAATTTTTGTGGAATTTGAATTTTGTAGAAATTTTAGGACATTTTGAAATATCCGAGAGATTAACCCCTCCGGTTGAGATTCACATTCAACACGGCCATCATCGGGGTGTGGGGTCATTTCTCTTATGAACTAAACCTTGTCAACTCAGCCAAGCTATTAACTGAGGATCGAGTTCCTCGTAGGCTTTGTATTTTTGTTTGTGAATTTTCTTTGTTGAAAACTTTGAAGGCCTGATATGAATGTATAAAATAAACATTCTGGTCAAATTCGTGACCGCATATTTATCCAATAGTTCAAACACTGTCTACTCCTATTTAGCTTGTTGAGGAGGATCGGATTTCGTAAGCTTTTTGTTTTTATTTAGTGAATTCTCTTGATTATAGGCCTTGAAGGCCTAATATGAATGTATTAAAATAAATACACCGGTCCACACAACCATGTATATTTTTTTGAAGGTTCGAATCCTGACGACTCCTATTGATCTACATAGAAGGACCGGATTTTAACTTGAATTCACTTATCAACCCGCGCAGCATCCCTGGACGTCATGTGTGTACCAATAACACACTCGTTGGGGCCCATGCGGGTGTTGATTGTATACCCTCTTTTAGTGTACCTAAGTGTGTACAAACTAAGTGTATGTGCGAGGGTATTTTAGAGTATTCGTGAAACGCCTTCTATCCGCTTGTATAGAAGTTGCGGATCCGGTGGCGTGTTGTAGCAGCTTGTGGATTGAATTGTTTGCTGCTTTGTACAGTTAGACTGTCGTACACTACTTGCTATTTTCTGTAGGGGTATTGTAGTGCACTAACGAATCTCCTGCTTTTGTTTCGTAGGAGCTTGCTCTTGTTGAAGGTCTTCTTTATTTTGCTTGTGAATAGCTTTCTTAGACACATCTTGAAGAATCAAATCACTGCTAAAGTTCTTCATGATCTACCTATAACTGAATCACACCTAATTCCTGATTGTTGTTGGCCACTTCATGCGGATATCATACTTGGTGTTTTATTCATCATGAAGCCTTACTCATTCAAATGGTTTTGTAATGCTTTTGTATTTGATTTTCACTTATTTGCACTGATAAACTAATCTTTCACTTGCACGTTAATATTCACTCGAATGCATCCAAATGTGTCACCTTGTTATATTCATTGCATGCAAAACCTTTCTGGTTTCAATTAACATGTTGGTTGTGGTATGAGTCTCTTGCAGTGTCATTAAACCCCTTCTGCTTACAGGAGATTGATGTGTTTGATTGGTGGACCGTTGCATTTACTTGTGTTTTCTAGTATTAGTAAGGACTGCCACACATATCCACCAGATAGCCAACCTCAGTAGCAGGGGCTTCCCTATGACTTGTATAAACCTTTATATATTGACTTCCATTATTTGCATGCATTTTGTAGTACCATTTAGAGACTTTGCATATTTGTTTGAAATCAAATCTCCTCTTATTTTATTGCTTGCAAAGTTGAATATAATTGCTTGTACTTCGATGTTGATTGTAGGCAAAAAGTTGAATATGCCACGGTTCTTCTATCGATGTCTTTGGAGAGTTCATTGAATCCATTATACAATCATTATATATTATTTATGTTTCCTTCATGAATACATCGGGATGTTCATTACAACCACCACACCCCTTTCTACAAGCATGATTGTTGTTGTATTTGCCACCATCTTCTTGTCTCCAAAGATGGTTCATAACATGTATAATAAGCTTCACATTCATCATTTATTTGATATTCATTCCTTATTTAGCATGAAGACTTTCAACACTTGTGGAAAACATTAGATGTAGGCATATTGCCATATCGCTCACTTTGGTTGAATAATTTGAATCACTTTAGTTTATCATTCCTTGTTCATGAGATAACTCTCATTTGAATGGTTGGACTCTTGTTGACTTATGATTTGCATTTTTTTTTTGTATCTCCTTGGAGTAGGATTGTTGTTGATGATAGGGATGTAGGAATTTCTTAGCCCACCACAAATCTATGTTTTCATCTCAATGTTCTTTCAAATGCATTTGAAAAATTAAAGTTATCACTTGATTTTGATGTTCATTAGAAAGATCTATGCCTTTAGCATTTGTGTTGATTTTATTGAGTACTTGCTAAGTTAAAGTCCCATTCCATGTGATTCATTTTCAAGTTCAACTTTATTGTCAAATTTAAGTCCTCTGCTGTTCAAGTGTTGTTCAAGTTCCACTTTTTGTTTAAGTCCTCAATATTTTCAAATAAAAATTCGGCAGCACTCCGACGTCGTCCTCGCGTAGGGGGCTGCATCAGAGTGTGTAAGGCCTTCCCGCCTGCCAAGAAAGGCAGTCACGGTAGGTGTCGGGTGACACTGCGGCCGCAATTTCAATCCCCGCTCGCTAACAAAAGCATGGGGCCTTTGAGCACATATTTAAAGTATAGCATTTTCCCCGCCTAAAAGCAGTGATGGGTACTTAATTAAATAATTTTTCTACAAATAACAAATTTCCCCGCACGCTAAAAAAAGCGGTCACGGGTACTTAAGTTTCCTCGTCCGCTAAAAAAAGCGATCACGAGTACTTATTTCATGCATAGAAATGTTAAACACTAGTGTCAGACTTTTTACCTTAGGTGTGCAGTAATCGAGGCGGCGACGACGGATAGCGGCGACGGTGAGAAACCTTAGTTAGAGGCTTAGAGGGAGGAGGCCGGCGATTGGAGAGCTTGGAATCGCAAGAGAGCTTGAGGGGGGCGGCCTCCTTGCGTGAGTTTGATCGTGAGTGGGAGTGGGGGGCGGTTTAGGGATTTAAGTGAGGGTATTTTTGGGTTTTTTTTATTTAAAGAAAAATTCTCTTTTATTTAAAATCTCTCTCCCTCTTTCTAATTTTTTTTAATTATATTGCACAAAATAAAAAAAAAAATTTTAATCTTGCATCGAGTTGGTCGCCGCATCGCCGCTCGCACACGTCGTCGCATCAATTCGCGCGCCCAAAATTTAAAATTTTGGCGCTATCCATTTCGTGAACGGAGGTCATCTCGGCGATTTTGGGTTTTCGGTCGACACGCGTTGGATGAGTTTTTGCGTGATTTCAAGCTCTTTCGCTTTTGAAACCCAGCTTGCGTGATCGACTCGATCCAACACTAGTATTAGGGTCAACAAATGCCCCCCAACAAATATGGTGCGCCCCTAAAGCGGACCATGTTTGTTGTAAATTGATTGACCCTGTGGATTTCTAGATATTTATTCTAGATGTCACACTAGGGGTTTCATTTAGTGGATCTCCAAGAATTTGCTTAGATGTCACACTACTTTCTTTTAGTGGATCTTCAAAATTTTGTTTGGATGTCACATTAATCTTCTTTATCTATAACTCTTTTGGATGTATTCATAGATGATTGACATACTGGTTTATCACCAACATTTGTTCTCTTTAATCATCATGGTCACTTTAGTTTGTAGCCTTTCCATATATGCTCAAGATTCTTCCATCATCTGGTTGAATCTTGGCAAAATTTTAAATATTTATTTGGGGATCTAGGCATACGGCACGATGTCGGCCCAAATAAATATTTAAAATGCCCCTAGTCTATAGGAACATTTGTAGATGTCATCAAGAGTACTCTTTTCGTAGTTTTGGCTTGAGTCATGAGATTTTGATTCATTTGTCCTGTGCTTTGTACTGCGGACATTTATGAAGAATTATCAGATTTGTCTTTATTAACTTGTCAGGCGGTTTTGTACCTTCGGCCCTATGCTTTTTTATTTTGGCACGCTTGTTGAAGGAGTAGATACCGGTGACTTAAACCCTTAGGTTTATATTAGGTCGGTGGCAAGAAGTCATCGGTCCAGAGCTTTGTGCATAACGGACTTGTTGATGACAAAATCCTCTTAGTTCAGCCATAGCTTTTCATGAACTTTAAGACAGCTTTCTTCGGTCCTCTGCTTTGTGCTTTGGCGGACTTGTTGAAGAAGAATTCCTTCGATCATCGCTTTGTGCTTTACGGATTTGTTGAAGGATTTGTAGATTTTGGATCTTGTCGATACTATCAAATGTAGTAGTATCTTAATCCTTAACCATTTGAGGAGACTTTAATCTGAGTCACTTGAGTTCATCAGATCAGGAGAGCTAGGATTTGATAGTCATTCGTCCTCTGGTTGCTGAAATTGGGGTTCTTCTACTACGGCCTTTCTTATGGCGTGTTGAGTAGATGGAGCTGACAGCGATCCGACTACATTTGGGCTTGTTGGATCCGACCTTCTACACCCATACATGCTTCAGACTTGAGCCATGAGAAATGTGCTTCCCAATGCTGATTTCACTGGAGTTGGTAGATTTGGAGTTCTCCTTTGTGGTTGAGGATTTTGGAGCTTACGCACATTTAGTAGTTGCTCGCGACACTTCTTTCTTCCCACTGGAATTTTGATTCTCCGGTCAAATAGGAGAATTAAACAGACTACAACCACTTGAACTTGTCGAATCAAATTGGCCTTCGTTCTTCCTACAGTCCCTACTGACGGGCTGAGAAAGTGGGGGTTCCGCTACTACGGCCGTTCTTATGGCGTATTGAGTAGACAGAACTGCCAACGATCCGGTCATATTTGGGCGTGTTGGATCCGACCTTTTACACCCATTCGAACCTTAAACTTTGGGCTGTCGAAAGACTTCAAGCTTTTCTGACTCAATTTGTTGGAGTGTGTAGTTACAAAAGTCTCTTTCCTGACTTTTGAATCTTGGTACATTGGAGAATACGGAGTCTTAAACTTTTTGAAGATCACCTGTATATACTTTGAAAAGAATTCATTGTATCTTCCTTAAGAGAATATTTGCATTGATAATTTTAAATATTTATTCGGAGATGCCGGCATGCAGCGCGATGTCGACCCGAATAAATATTTAAAATGCCCCCTATCTCGCAGGGAGATTTCATATAAATCTTGTATTTCATGATTTTAAATATTTATTCAGGGATTTCGACATGCGGCGCGATGTCGACCCGAATAAATATTTAAAATGTCCCTAGTCTTATGGGGGATTTTTGTTTGTTCTTTGAAATGCATTCCTGTGATACAAGAGAATTTCAAAATATAAAGCATATATGCTAATAAATACGTGTAAAATACACAGTGCATTAAACAAAATATTTTCATGGATAATTTTATGCGAAGTACTTTTTTAGATATCGACCATTGATCAGTGACATGGGTCTCTGACCGTGTAAGTCGACAAGTTGATAGGCTCCTCCTTGGTATACCTTCTCGATGACGAAGGGGCCTTCCCAATTGGATATGAATTTGCCACCGACTTTTCGATGTGGGATGATTGGTCTTCTCAGCACCAAAATCAATTCTCCTTCTTGAAATGTTCAATGGCGCACTATCCGATCAAATGATTTCACCATCCTTGATTGATAGATCTCTAAGTTCTGTTGAGCTTGCAGTCTAATATCATCGAGTGCATCAAGTTCCTCCATTCTTAGGCGAGCATTTTGCTCCTGGGTTAGATCATACTGAATTTCCACTCGAAGTGATGGCAGTTCAATCTCTAGTGGCAACACTGCTTCAACTCCGAATACGAGTGAATAAGGAGTGGCTTTGGTTGGCGTTTTGTAATTTGTACGATACGCCCATAGCGCTTCTACCATCTTCGTATGCCACTCCCTTTTATTCTCGGTGAGGATTTTCTTCAACAGTTTCACCAACGTCTTGTTAAAGGCTTCCGCCAAGCCATTCGCTCTTGGATTGTATATTGATGAATACCTCCAATCGATCTTGTGTCGATCAACAAACTTATAAATTTTGGTGCTTTTGAATGCTGTGTCGCTATCTGAAATTATGCGGCGCGGTACACCAAATCTGTAGACAACGTTGTGGATAAAGAAGTTGATCACATGCTCGGATGTGACCTCTCTGAATGGAGCCGCCTCTGCCCACTTCGAGAAGTAATCTGTTCCTGCCAAAATAAAGCGGTGCCCGGCTGATGATGACGGATCTATCGGCCCGATTATATCCATGCCCCAGCATTCGAATGACCATGACGCTATTATTGGGTGCAGAGGGTTAGGTCATTGATGTATAACATCACCGTGGATTTGACACTCGTGACACCTCTTAGCATGGTCGATACTGTCTCTCACCATTGTTGGCCAATAATAGCCCATCCTTTTAATTTTTGCGGCCATTTTGGGACCTGACTTATGTGCACCGCAGAGTCATTCGTAAACTTCTGTTACCACTTTATCAGCTTCCTTGGTCCCTAGGCATCTTAGCCACATTTGATCAAAAGCTCGTCGGTACATGTCGTTAACAAATGCATACTGCAATGCTCTCTTCCTAAATTGCATGGCAAGAGATTTATCTGTTGGGAGTTTGCTTTCTTTGAAATATTCGATGAAGGGTTGCCTCCAATCATCTTCTACTTCAACATCTAAGCAATGCAGCCATGATTCTGAAGCTTGACTAGCTTTATGTCTCTTGGCTACATGATATCCGTCTGGATAATTTTCAATAATAATCTGGTGAAGAGGTTGAGGGTCACTCGGAATTGTATCTCGTTTGCTTGAATCCGATACTTCTTCTGCTCGCGGGAATTGCAACAGGGCGGGTTCCAACACCCGTCGGTTATAAACTCCGATATATATAGTTCTCTCGTCGTTGGTATTCGCCATTTCCTTGGCCAATTTGGCCAAGCAATCTGCTTTGGCATTTTGCCCTCGAGAAACTTGAACTATTTTAATATTTAGCACATGCTTTAGGAGCTCAAGGGTTCGCCGGTGGTAATGAGCCAGCTCAACCTTACAAATCTTATAAATGCCCAAGACTTGATTTATCACAAGTTTCATAAGTTGAGAGTCGCCGAAGATTTGAAGATTTTAAATTTTGATATTGTTTGCAATCTCCAGCCCTGCTATTAGAGCTTCGTATTTGGCTTCATTGTTGGTCTGAGGTTTAGTCAAACTGAATGAAAATCTCATTATACCTCCCCCGGGTGCCACGAAAAGGAGACTGATGCCGGCTCGGGCCCTTGCAATATTTGGTAGTCGGGCAGGCTTAATCGATGATGCCCCGTCGAAATACATCTCCCAGAATGGTAACTTTTCGCTTTCCTCGACCTGCATGATTTGCTTGTCAGGCAAATCGTCATTAAGCGGGGAGTCTGCAGGGGTAGGATGCGCGGGGAGAAAATCTGCCAAGACTTGTCCGTTTACCGCTTTCTGTGGCATATATGTGATATCAAATTATAGTAATATCACTGCTCACCTGGCTAAACGACCTGTCAACGCAGGTCTTGTCATCAAGAACTTCAGCGGATCGATCTTTGATATCAAGGTAATCTTGTGAGAAAGCATATGGTGGCGGACCTTCTGAACTGCAAAGATTAATGCCAAACAATGCTCTTCTCAATTGGGGAATAGCGAATTTCTGCTCCAATCAATCTCCGACTAATGTAATATAACGCATTTTCCTTGCCTTCTTCGTTATGTTGGGCTAATAGTGCTCAGAGGGACTCTTCTAATGCTGCCGTATACAGTATAAGAGGTTTCTCCGGAATTGGTGCCGCAAGAATAGGAGGGTTCAATAAGTATCTCTTGATACTATCAAATGCTTCTTGACATTCATCATCCCATTTAAAGTGGACATCTTTCTTCATCAACTTTGAAAATGACTGGCAACTACCCGACAGATTCGATATGAATCGTCGAATGAAAGCTAGTTGCCATTGTAACGAGCGAAGTTGACGGAGGTTTCTAGGAGGTGGCATCTCCATAATCGCCTTGATCTTATTGGGGTCGACCTCGATGCCTCGGTGTCGAACAACGTACCCAAAAAATTTGTCGGAAGAGACCTCAAAAGCACACTTAAGAGGATTCATCTTCAGATCATACTTCCTGATCCTTTCAAATACAATCCTTAAGTCATCCAAGTGGTCTCTTCAGTCCACGCTCTTGACAACAAGGTCGTCCACATAGCACTCGACCTTTTGATGTATTAACTCATCAAATATACACGTCATTGCTCGTTAATAAGTGGCACCAACGTTCTTAAGGCCAAAGGGCATAACTGTGTAATAGAAAATACCAATGGACGTTCTAAATGATGTGTGTTTTTCATCCTCAGTTGCCATCTTAATTTGATTGTAACCCGACGAACCGTCCATAAATGAAAACATGTCATAATTGGACGTGTTATCCACCAGTAGTTCTGATACAGGGAGTGGAAAGTCATCTTTTGGGCACGCCTTATTGAGGTCCCGAAAATCGATACAGATACGAATCTGACCGTTCTTCTTCTTGACCGAGACAATATTGACAATTCAATCAGCATATTTTTCTTCGCGGATAAACCCCGCTTCTATAAGCTTCTTTGTCTCTGCAATCACCTGTTCTTCGATCTCCAATCTCATTCTCCTTGGAGCTTGCTTTACAGGCACTGCATCGTGCTTGATGGCTAACCTGTGAACTGCCACATCAGGAGATAAGCCGGGCGTCTCGGCATATGTCCAGGCAAAGCAATCCCTGAATTCACAGAGAAGCTCATTCATTTCTTCCGCTTTGTCTTCTGATAAAAGGGAGCTAATGAAGGTTGGGCGAGGGTCTTCTTCAGTCCCCAAGTTGACTTCTTTTAGCTCATCCATAGTAGCAGTTTATCCATCATCTTCTAATTCTTCAGGTGTAGGCTTGGCCTCTATGGGTTGATCATCATAAGTATCAACTTCATATATTTCCTCATCATCGCTATCATCTAATTTGACTTCCGCGCATGTGATTGCTTGGCAAGTCTCCTTTTGGGGATATTTTTGCACGATAAATCCGAGACCTCTCCTTACAACAATATCTTTCTTTCGTAATGGACGTGGATGTCTTCCATACCAAATGCTCAGGCAAAAGCGAAGTTGTTGTTTGGAGGTAGAAATATTGATTTGCTTTCGCAACATTTTCTGAATATTTTTGGTATTAAACCTAGGCATTCTCGTAGGTATTAGCTCTCAAGAATCAACAAGCCTACAAAACTAGTCGCGATTTGCTTGTTCTAAATGATGTGGCACGTAGAATGTTACAAGTTCTTCAATATTATGTACCTCTCGAGGATTAATTTCCTTGAAATATTGCAGGGGAATGCGCGTGACTACGAATATGCTATCCGAGATTGACAGGTTACCTATTCTTCTTGAGAATACACACTGCACATTGCTCGTGTAGGTAGACTCATAATCATAGTCAGAATCTGAGTATTCAGCCTTCTTTTTCCTTTTGGCAATTGACTGACATGCCTTCCAAGATTTTGTAGGGGTGACCTCATCTTCATCTGTGTCGCTCCCTAGGTGAGGTACATGTTTTCTTTCTTTAGTAGCAATCGCTATTTTGGAAAGAGTTGGCGTTGCCTTCTTTCTCCCAACCTGCTTCTTTTCACCTTCTTATTTTTGTCGCTTTGTAGTTTTAGTACTCGACAACTGGACCTCAAGAGAACTCGATGGCTTCAGCTTCTTTGGAATGAAATACTTGGCATCTTCATAAATTGTTGCTTCGTGCACTGCAAAGGGTTGGATGTCACCGGAGATCCTGAACTCTTCTCCATCCTTAAGGTACTTCATGCACTGGTGTAGTGTTGATGGGACAATGCCATACTCATGCAACCAAGGGCGACCCAAGAGCGCTTTGAATGAAGTATCTGCATCAATCACGTGAAACTTGGCTTCTGTGTGAAGCTCCCCAAATGTTAGGGAGAGCATGAATGATCCTAGGGTCTTCTGCCCTTTCTCATTGAAACTATGCACCATTAGCTTATCTGACCCGAGATGCTGCACATCAAGGCTTAACGATCTCAGTGCTTTCAAGCTTATAAGGTTGATGGAGGACCCAGAGTCGATCAGAATTTGGCTGATTATTATTTCGTCGCTCTCTGCAGTAACGTACATAGGGCGGTTATAATATGTCGTCCCAAACATCATGTCTTCTTCGGAGAAGGTGATGAACGGTTCGTTATGGGCTTGCAGGACTTCAGTCATGTTACGTTCAGCAAAATATGTCGTACCTTTTGGGGTCTTTGAGAGCCTGAATCAAAGTCTCCCGAAGATCTTTAGACATTATCAAAGCATTGTATATGCTAAGCTGCGCCGGGATTTTCCTCAGGTGAGACAAGATATTGTAATCTATCCCGTTGACTAGAGTGTCTTTCTTCTTAAACTCCTTGGGGATGATATCTTCTTTAACAACTATCGCTTTTCCCTTATCTTTATTAGAGATTTCCTTCTTTAGCGGAGTTGGCAGCACCTTACCGCTTCTTAATTGCACTTGCGCTATTTCATCTGGCACAGGCTCACTTGATGGAGCATCTTTCTCAGAGTCGGCCATCATAGCATCCAAAGACTCATTTTCTAGTTCAGAATCACCCTCCAATCTCACATGCCCCATTTGCGACGTTATATCCTACTCGGACTCATTCTCATTTGGAAAAAATAGATCTTCCGAACTATAGTCCATTGATGATGCCACAAGACAAGTTTTAGAAGTTGCTTCTTCGACGTATTTATCTTCTGTTGGAGTCACTGGTGTTACCGAAATGACATGGCAAGTTTCCACAGGAAGAGAATCTTCACCCGCCTTTTCAGCTTCAGCTACTTTAAGTTCTGACATAAAGTCTGCAAGCTTGATGGGACGTCTAACAGTTTAGTAATATTCATCCAAATTGTCGATGGCCCTTTGAGTTTTTTTTTTCTTATCCTTAAGCTTCTTTAGTTTAGTCCTTCTTTTGGAAGACTGTACTTTTTCGGATTTTAATTAACCGGCTTGGTTGGGATGTTGTTTAGAAATTGATGCTCGTACCACAGGCATCCCTTTCAAATCCAGCACTAGGTGGGTAGGAGATTTCCACTTCACACCTGGAACTTTTTCGAGTTGTTTTAACAATTTTACAATCTTCTTGGAGACCGCAGTCTCCCACTTCCCTTTTTGGGCTGATTCTTTTTTGTTTCTTTCTTCTTTAGTCGAGGGTACGGAAGAGGACGTAACCACCCGAGTCGACTCTTTTCTGGGGTGTGCCAACACATTATCCAACAATATGACTTCCCCCTTTTGATATTTTCTTTCCAACCAATCCTTAAAGATGTAGCAATCTTCAATAGAATGACTAAGTACTGGGTGGTATGAGCAATAATTCGAGTCACCAGTATGTTTCGATTCTTCGGGCCTCTTGCATTCTGGCAGTTCTAGGCCTGCTTTTAACGCTTGTCGAAATAACTTGGTAACACTCTCCCTCTTAAATGAATACTTTTTATTCATTCTTTCTTTGAGGGACGGGAACATTCGATCACCAGTTTATGTTGTTTGCCTCGGGCGTTCTCCTCCACCCTGAAAAGTTCGCGGCTTGTCATTTCCCCCAAGTGTCAACTTTGGTTGGGGGTTAGGGTTATAGACTTGTTTCGGCTTGTCTTCATACTGTATCGGTTGCTTGCCTTTATCTACATTGTAAGCCACTTGTTTTCCTTTATCAATTCTGGAGAAAAATGTAGAGTCGGCATCACCCCTTCTGGCACCAAAGGCTTTAGCCTTCTTGAGCTTATCAGAGTGATTTTCTTATTTTGATAAGTTCAGTTTTTCGAACTTCGCCACTCTGTCCAGCAAGTCCTGAAATGTGGTGATGGTGGCCATACATAAGAATGGTTGTATCTTATCATCGATGTTTCCCATTAACAATTGCACGACATGTTCTTCTTCTAATTGCTGCTCACATTTCATGCTCAAATTGCGTCAGCGAGTTATATATTTTATCACTGACTCGTCACTCCTTCGTTTATCTAAGGCGAGATCAACGATTGTTATTTTTTCGGTCACGCTGGTAAACCTTTTCACGAACAAGGGTTCTAACTCTGCAAATGTTCTTACAGAGTCATTCGGCAAGCACTACTTGTTGCCTGATGATTAGTTTGCTGAGCAGGTGTAGGATTAGCAGTGATATTTCTTTGCATCATCATAGTCATTTGCGCCATCATCTCAGTCATTTTGGCATTTAAATGAGCAATTTCTTTATCCTTTGCCTTCATCTGACGATGCATCTGCCTTTGTGCTTCAGCTAATATGGTAGCATCAGGGAACAAAGGATTCTCTTCAAATTTCTCCTCTTGTTCATTCTCCGAGGAGTCAACATCTCTACCAGCAGTGGATCCAGCCCCATATTGTCGCTAGTATACCCGCAAAGGCAGTCGCTCATCATCATGTTCCACCATATAGACCACTTCAACTCCCATGGTCTCTTCATCATCTTCATCATCATCTTCTTGTGTACGGATTTTCGAGCGGCATCTCCACTGAATCTCCGGTTCATTACTTGGCACAAAGAGCTCTTCGATCTGTGGGCTGCGATCGAAGCTAGTTTCTTCTTGGGATGATGCAGTTGGTTGATGTTGGGATCCCCTGGAGGATTCTCCGGGGTGTCGACCATCAAAGGAATGATCAATTGGGACCTTATAGACCCATTTTTGATGACTTTTGTTAGCGTGGGCAGATCTCTGGGAGGCTGCACCAAATGTCACGCCCGTACTTGTTTGTTTGTCAAGTGCTCTTCCTTCATATCGTCTTGACCTCCAAACTTGTTTGTCCTTTTACTGGGCCCTTTCGACAGTGGATTCTTGGACACGTGGTCCAAGTGTCACACCTCGATGTGCTTCCTGCGAAGTTGACTTAAATTTTCCTCGAGTCACCAAAGGTGGCAACTCTCTTGGAGGAGATCTTCTGGCCTCAATCACCACTGGCCTTTGGTATTTCTTTTTCATCAACCCCTTTTCTTTTACCATTTTTAGGACTCTGCACTTTGGCGGACAAAGTCTCAAGCACTTTCTTCTTTTGAGGAGCAAGGGCTTGGGGTTGTTGCTTCCAAAACGATTGTTTAAGTTCACCAGTAGAGCTGTTCTGTTTTACTCATTTCAAATTTTTAAACTTATTCTGGGTAGGAACACTCGCTTCCGGTTCTTGAGCCGATAGTGTGGATGGGTGGACTTGTAGAAACTTCTGAGCTCGCAACTCAGCGTTCATCCTTCTCCTTTGCCTTCTTGATGGTTTTCCTCCAGATGAGGAGGCCTCAACATTATTCCTTCCATGCATAGATATCCCAATCGGCAAAGTGGTAGTAGCAGCAGGAATTACAGAAATTTGTTTCCCGGCCATGACCCTTCTTGTTGTCGGGGTTTCAGAATTTGATAGCCTTTTGAAGACTGAGACCCTCTTCTGAGGGAACTCATTAGCATTAACAACTTGGGATGGTTGTGGTCGCTGTGGCGGTGGATGCACGTGACGAGCAGCAACATCACCAGCATAACGCCTCCTGGCAGGCTTTTCAGTATCAATGCCATATACTGGAACGGCGGCAGCACTCACAGTAACTGCGGAGAACTGTAGCACACCAAATTGAATGGTGGCTCCAGAGTTTCCAGTATTAATGATAGCATTTGCTAGTTGAATGTTGGCACTACTTCCTAGCTGGACGGTGAAAGGAGTGTTATGGAGGTTCATTCTGCACAAAATGAAAGATGGGGATTAGTAATCAAGATCTGATTTTATTACCCCATACTTTCAAAGCGCAGGGACTCGACATAATGAAATGATAAATAGATAACCTTATAATTTCAAAATACTTTTTAGAAAATTTTTAATGAGTTCAATTAAAAAGACATTTAAATCTTAACTCATCAAACTTTGCTGCTACTATAGGTTAAATATGCGACTAGCCAAAGATGGAAAGAGAAACCAATTCCCAGCAGAGTCGCCAGAAATCTGTGTGCTCCGAAAATTCGGCCCCAGCCTCCGCTCGCTTTTCTTCTCATTCGGCGAGGGAGTTTTAACTGATATTAAGTTCCGGGATAAATTTTGGAAGGCAGATGAGTTTGTAGATAAGACACTATCCAGAGATTTCGCCCTCATTTTGCAAGGACTTTATGATCTGAGTTCTGGTTTCCTATAGGCGTAAGCCCCTATAGTTAATTACCCCTCCCGATATGTGAGAAAACTTTTGATTAAGGCTAGTCGTCAATCAGATACGTAGAGAATACATGTTATCTGGCATATAGTAGCAGCATGGATTTAGGATTTGGAGATTTGATATTTAAAATGGAAATTTTACCATCTTGCACTTAAAGCGGATGGTGGAGGAATGAATGATGGACCCGATCAAGATACCATGGTTCTGTCGTCCCGGGCCATCGTGGTCCCTGGTCTACTTAGTTAGAGGAGGTAGTCGACCCAACCTGACAGAAGGATCCTTGTTGGCAGCCATGAGTTGCTTCGTCCAAGGGGACCTTGTAGACCTGGGGTGAATATTTGCCTAAGGAAATAAATTTGAATCCACCTTAGCTGACAGAGGGCTTTGTGCCCTGTCAATCGTATCCTATTGATTCATATCTCAAGGATTTGATGCCAATAAGGATCGTATCGGCTCTGATCATAACCGATATTTCGTGGTGTCATTTGGCGGCAAAAATCACTCGGTTCAGAGAGCCCCGGGTCATAACCGTTTACCCTGCGGTGCCATTTGGCTGCAAAACCGTCGGTTAGAGGACACGTACCACATCCTTATTGGCAGGAGATTGTTTAAGAATGAATCCTAGTGATATTTTCGACTAGGCATTTAGCTCAATGTGAGCTGAAGTAGTTTTTCACTTGTCCACCCTGACAAATTGTTGCGAATAGTGGATGGATTTTGCCTTAAGTGTTTTGATGATTGGTTTCAAATTTAAATATCTTAGAGCTTGATAATTTTTTGAATTTTTGTGGAATTTGGATTTTGTAGAAATTGAGGACATTTTAAAATATCTGAGAGAATAACCCCTCCGGTTGAGATTCACATTCAACACGGCCATCATCGGGGTGTGAGGTCATTTCTCTTATGAACTAAACCTTGTCAACTCAGCCAAGTTATTGACTGAGGATCAGGTTCTTCGTAGGCTTTGTATTTTTATTTGTGAATTTTCTTTGTTGAAAGCTTTGAAGGCCTGATATGAACGTATGAAATAAATATTCCGGTCAAATTCATGACCGCATATTTATCCAATGGTTCAAACCCTGTCTACTCCTATTTAGCTTGCTGAGGAGGATCGGGTTTCGTAGGCTTTTTATTTTTATTTAGTGAATTCTCTTGATTATAGGCCTTGAAGGCATAATATGAATGTATTAAAATAAATACACCGGTCCCCACAACAATGTATATTTGTTCGAAGGTTCGAACCATGTCGACTCCTATTGATCTGCATAGAAGGATCGAATTCGAACTTGAATTCACTTATAAACCCGCGCAGCATCCCTGGACGTCACGTGTGTACCAATAACACGCTCGCCGGGGCCCATGCGGGTGTTGATTGTATACCCTCTTTTAGTGTATCTAAGTGTGTACAAACTACAGTGTATGTGCGAGGGTATTTTGGAGTATTCATGAAACGCCTTATGTCCGCTTGTATAGAAGTTGCGGATCCGGTGGCGTGTTGTAGCAGCTTGTGGATTGAATTGTTTGCTGCTTTATACAGGTAGACTGTCGTGCACTACTTGCTATTTTCTGTAGGGGTATTGTAGTGCACTAACGAATCTTCTGCTTTTGTCTCGTAGAAGCTTGCCCTTGTTGAAGGTCTTCTTTATTTTGCTTGTGAATAGCTTTCTTAGACACATCTTGAAGAACCAAATCACTGCTAAATTTCTTCATGATCTACCCATAACTAAATCACACATAATTCCTGATTGTTGTTGGCCACTTAATGTGGACAATCATACTTGGTGTTTTTTTCATCATGAAGCCTTACTCATTCAAATGGTTTTGTAATGCTTTTGTATTTGATTTTCACTTGTTTGCACTGATAAACTAATCTTTCACTTGTACGTTAATATTCACTCGAATGCATCCAAATGTGTCACCTTGTTATATTCATTGCATGCAAAACCTTTCTGGTTTCAATTAACATGTTGGTTGTGGTATGAGTCTCTTGCAGTGTCATTAAACCCCTTCTGCTTACAGGAGATTGATGTGTTTGATTGGTGGACCGTTGAATTTACTTGTGTGTCTTCGAGTATTAGTAAGGACTGCCACACATATCCGCCAGATAGCCAACCTCAATAGTAGGGGCTTCCCTATGACTTGTATAAACCTTTATATATTGACTTCCATTATTTGCATGCATTTTGTAGTACCATTTAGAGACTTTGCATATTTGTTTGAAATCAAATCTCCTCTTATTTTATTGCTTGCAAAGTTGAATATAATTGCTTGTACTTCGATGTTGATTGTAGGCAAAAAGTTGAATATGTCACGGTTCTTCTATCGATGTCTTTGGAGAGTTCATCGAATCCATTATACAATCATTGTATATTCTTTATGTTTCCTTCATGAATACATCGGGATGTTCATTACAACCACCACACCCCTTTCCACAAGCATGATTGTTGTTGTATTTGCCACCATCTTCTTATCACTTGCAAATAAGTTGAACGTGCAGGTTCTTTGTCTCCAAAGATGGTTCATAACATGTATAATAAACTTCACATTCATCATTTATTTGATATTCATTCCTTATCTAGCATGAAGACTTTCAACACTTGTGGGAAACTTTAGATGTAGGCATATTACCATATCGCTCACTTTGGTTGAATAATTTGAATCACTTTAGTTTATCGTTCCTTGTTCATGAGATAACTCTCATTTGAATGGTTGGATTCTTGTTGACTTATGATTTCCATTTTTTTTTTTTGTATTTCCTTGGAGTAGGATTGTTGTTGATCATAGGGATGTAGGAGTGATGTATGCAACTTGAAGCAAAACACAAAGAGAGAACAAGAAAATCAAGACTAGCTCTTTAGAAATTTAAGACATCACTTGGAGAACAAAATAGGTTAAATAAACAACTAAATTTCAGAATAGAAAAGAAGGGATCATCAAACAAAAGCGAAAGCAAAAGAAAGTTAGCAAAAGAAACAAACTAAAAAAAACAAAAGCTATCCTCAGAACATCCTACAAGAGGACTCCTCACATGCACCGATTGTAGGAATATATATTTCAGATAATGTTTAGATATGCAAACAATGGTCCACCACTACAAAGAGGGTCCAACATCCTACCAAACTCCTCCAGCAAATGCCACCAAAACATCCAACAAATCCACCAAAACATCCAACAAATCCACCAAAACATCCAACAAACTTTACCAACGGAACTAGAAGAAAGATACAGGTGGAGTGGAACTTGCGTAGAGAAGAAAGAGGTTAGAAGCCCAGACGAAGGGTGGAGAAGCTCGCAAGCCTTCCAAGAGGTAGAAGAGGGAATGGACAAAGCTCTCAAGCTTTTCCAAGAAGAACCCGCAGGTTATAGCAACTTTACTCTCAATATTCACCAACCCATTTCATCTCAAAGCATTTCATATATATAGGCAATAAAGGGGAACTAAATAGCCCAAAATACTTCAATTCCACTCATGGATGGGGAGTTAGAAAAGCCAATTGTTTTTGTACAGAAATTCCAAACGGCACAGCAAACCACAAGGGAAAGCCACGGTTCCAGCAACCAAGCACCGAAAACCAGGAGACAATTCTCGGATCCAGCAGGAGATCATTTCTCGGGAAAAAAGGGGTGAAGTCACGGTAGTAAAGGGGGCAGAGAACCGAGGGGTCAATAGCAACCAAACAGGCAGCAGTAAACCGTGGGAGAGAAAACAAGCAGAAAAACTGCAGCAGCCCAAGAGACGAAAGGGAGAGGAAAGGGCAGGTTCCACCCACCAAAATAAGCCCACTTCACATTTAATTTCAGAACTAAACATCAGCTCATAATGAGCTATACCTCCACTTGATAATAATGAGCTGGCACCACTAGAATTTCAACAACTAAAGCTCAAACCGAAAACAGCCAAGGCCCACCCGAAACCAGCCAACAACCCAAAGGACAAGGTGGACCCCAAAGCCAGCAAACCCAAGGTAAGCATAACCAAAACAATTTCCTACCATGATCATTGGATTTACCACCATCATTGGATAGCATAAAAAAAACAAAAAAAAAAATAGAAAATTGATACATCATCATGAAATTATCTTTTGATTGGGCATGAATCTCGGGGCAAAATCAGTTCAAAAACTTCAGAAATTAAAATCGAGAGCATATGAACTCCGATTTCAGCGAGCTTACAGTCAAACTGAGTGTCTCGGAAATACGAAAACAACGACACCAAATTCGACCCAATCCGAGCCCAAACGAGTCCGAATCAAGGACCCGAAGCGCTGTTGGAAGGTTCAAACCGCAATTTGAGTTACCAAACGGTCTCCGATTTTAACGAGCTTATACTCGAATCGAACGGCTCGACGAGACGAATCCAACGAGCCCAAGATCACCGAATTCCGACATCATTAAGGCCTCCAAATGTCCAACGAACGGTGCACAATCGAAGGGTTTAATATCGGCCATCCATTCAAACCACTCCCTATTCGTCCATGATCTCACACCTATTTACGAGCTATGCCACTCCATAAAAACTATAAATAGAGCCCTCATTCTTCACAAGGGGGACCTCAAGTGAAGAGAGAGAAGAAGAAGGAAAAGGGGAAAAGGCGAATCCTCTTCTCCTTGACCACCGCCGGAGCTCTTCTCGCCGCCTGAAGACGCCGGAACTCTGCCGGATTTTCGGGAAACGCAGGGAATTTGCATAACTTTGTAAATTTGCTTCAAGTTGTAATCTAATCGTCCCGATTTGTGAGACGAATCAGTTTCTTGTAATTTACAGAAACTATAGTGGAATTTTACAACTGGGCGAGGCCCCGTGGTTTTTTCCCTTTTTGGGTTTTCCACGTAACAACTCTGGTGTTCATTTCTCTTTTCGGTTTGTGTGCTGAATACTCGTGCAACACTAAGACGAATTTACAAACTCTACCGCCGCGTATATTCTAGCACGCAACAGTTTGGCACCGTCTGTGGGAATGACTATCCCACTACTTCGAGTATTGCTACGATGGTGAATAGGCGCAGCAGTCGTTTAGTTGGAGCTTCTCGCTCCAACTCTCGTTAGTCCAGAAATCCGTCTATTAACCATAGACGCCCAGTGTCAGCATCTTTGCATCCTGGAAGGCAGAATGCTGCCAGAGAAGGGACCTCGGGACCTTTGGAAGAAAGAATCTAGAAAATGGAAGAATCTCAACGAGATCCTTCAACTCCTGCGAGAGAATCGGCAGCCGGCATTAGCACAATAGGAGGAAGTTTTCCTTCCTCAGAATCCACCACGGGTTGAGGATGTCCAATTTGAACATCTTCAAGTAGAAGTTCATCTCCCCCCACCTAGAAGATTTCCTCAGTCTCGACAGGATAACGAACTTGCCGATACGGCAAGTTCTACACATCCTCCACATTCAATTCGACAGCCTCGCATCCTCCCAGATCTCCCTGAAGACTCTGTTCAACCACATGGTGCGATGCTCCCTCATGACGCCCTGCGTCACGAACTGCGAAGGTTGGTAAGGGAAGAATTCCCCCAAGGGGATGCGAGACAAACTCTCCGACATAGAAACTTTCAGGAATCATCACCTCTAACTGAGGCCAAACTACAACATCCCATTCCGGCTAGATTTAAGCTACCCAGCATCGAATTTACGACGGAACGTCCGACCCGTACGAGCATATCGACCACTACAGAACCATTATGCACATTCAGCGATCCTCGGACGCTCTCCTCTACCAAGTCTTTCCTGCCACTCTCAAAGGACAGGCTTGCACATGATTCTACTCGCTTCCGTCAGGGACGATCCCTTCATTTGTGAAATTAGCAAAAACTTTGGCCGAGCAATTCGTAGCCAACTGAAGAATTGCTAAGGAATCCTCTCACCTCTCTGGAATCCGCCAAAACGAAGGAGAATCTTTAAAGGAGTATTTTCAGCGATCTCCACTGAAGCTCGACAAATCCCAGGAGTAGATCCTGAACTGTTGAGGGGAGACTTCCTTGGAGGCATTCGCCCTGGCCACTTCTATTCGGCACTTATGCGCGACACTGTTCCTTCATACGCTGATTTAATTCACCGGGTAGAAGCTCAAATCTCGGAGATGAGGCTATAAATGCCCATAGGAAACAGTTTGAACAATCTACCAGAAAGCGCAAGGGAACACCAGGGACAGATAATTCTTCCTCGCAACGAAAGAAGCAAGGGAAGAACAATCTACCTCTGAGGCCTCCGTTGCCACGACGAGAACCTCGACCGGAGAAAGAGTACACTCCTCTCAATACGTCTCGAGCAAATGTGTTAATGGCTGTTCGAGATCAAGATACGTTAAAGTGGCCACATCCCTTGAAGTCGAACATAGGAAATCAGGACCAATACTGCCATTTCCATCGCAGTCGTGGCCACACTACAGAAGCCTATAGACAACTGAAGGAGGAGATTGAAAGGCTTATCCGCCAAGGTTATCTCCGCCAGTTTATTAAGAATCCTCCTCTCCGAGAGGTAACTCGTCCCGCTGGGGGGCAAAAAAGACAGCAGAGGCCACCGGAAAACAACCAAATAGCAGTTGGAGAAATTGAGACAATAGCTGGAGGTTCTCTGCTATCCGATAAAGTCTTTTTGGTTGTGGACAAAACTCCAACTCCAAAGAAAGCTCGTATAGATCACTCCATCACCTTTGATGATTCCAACTTGGAGGGAGTAAAAACCCCTCACCAAGATCCGCTTGTTATCAATGCAGGCATAGGCGACCCGTGCTACAATGTCAAGAGAATCCTTGTGGACAACGGCAGCTCTGTGGATGTCCTGTTCTACTCGACCTTCCTCAATATGGGTCTCACATGAGAAAAACTTCAGCCCGCTGCAGGCCCTCTGTACGGGTTTGATAATCGACCTGTACGAGCAGAATAGATAATTAGTCTTCCAGTTGTACTTGGAGAATTCCCCCAGCAATCCACACATTCAGTTCAGTTCATTGTTGTAAAGTCTAAATCGGCTTACAACGCTATCTTTGAAAGGCTACTTCAGTCAATTTTTGGGATCGTCGCCTCTATCCCTCACCTCAAACTAAAGTTCCACACTCCGACAGGAGTTAGTGTGGTGTGCGGAGATCAACAAGCAGCACAAACCTGCTATCTCAGGCAGGTCAAAACACGCCTGACTGATACTCTAAACATTCAGGATTTTGATCTACGGAACGAAGACATACCTCAGAAAGCCTCTCTAGTAGAAGAACTCACCACTATATCTATCTCTGAAGAACACCCTCTAAAGACGGTGCAAATTGGGTCACTTCTCTCAAAAGACGAGAAAATCAGGATATTTTTGCATGGAGTCCGGCGGATATGCCCGGGATTGACCCTGAAGTAATTGTACATTCCCTTAAAGTCAATCCGGCGAAAAAACCAGTCATCCAGAAGAAACGGAATTTTGCACCAGATCGTCAGCAAGTGATCGAACAAGAGATGGACAAACTTCTGAAAGCCGGATTCATATGAGAAGTGCATTATCCTACTTGGCTGGCAAATATCGTCTTGGTTCGAAAGGGGAGTGGTGCATGGAGAATGTGCATAGACTATACTGATCTCAAGAAGGCCTGCCCTAAAGACAGCTTTCCTCTTCCGTGTATCGACCAGTTAGTCGATACCACTTATGGGCATCAAATGTTGAGTTTCATGGACGCCTACTCCGGTTACAATCAAATCAAAATGAATCTGACTGATGAGGAAGCAACAACAGTTCAAACAGACAGAGGACTGTATTGTTATCGGGTAATGCCCTTCGGGCTCAAGAATGCTGGAGCAACTTACCAATGCCTCAAGAATAAGGTTTTCAATACCCTTATTGGGCGCAACATGGAGGTGTACGTCGATGACATGTTGGTAAAGAGTCTAAAAAAATCTCAACATATCTCTGGCTTGGAGCAGTGCTTCCGTCTGTTGAGACGTTATAATATGCGACTCAACCCCGCCAAATGCGCCTTCGGAGTTGCTTCTGAAAAATTTCTGGGTTTTATGATAACCCACAGAGGAATTGAAGCCAATCCCAAAAAGATCAAGACGTTAAGAGATATGGTGCCCCCGAAGAACATCAAGGAAGTCCAAAGGCTGAATGGGAGAATTGCAGCATTGTCTCGTTTCCTGGCACGTTCAGGAGACAAATATCTGTCTTTCTTCAAAATATTCAGAGGCGCCTGCAACTCTGGGTTTCAATGGACGGACGAATGCCAAGAAGCTTTCGAACAGCTACGAAAGTATTTGGCTTCCCCACCACTACTTTCTAAACCAACGCCCGAAGAAAAGTTGTATTTATACATAGCTGTTTCGGCCCAAGCCATCAGTTCGGTCTTGGTACGGGAAGAAAATGCTACGCAACGCCCCGTCTACTATGTTAGTAAAATCCTATCTGAAATGGAGGGCGTTATCCCTTAGCAGATAAGACAGCATTGACGTTAGTTTATTCTGCCAGGAAACTACGTCCTTACTTCCAAGCCCACTCAATAGCAGTTTATATAAATCTGCCGCTAAAAAGTATTATGCAAAAACCAGAAGCATCGGGTAGGCTCGTCAAGTGGTCTGTAGAACTTGGCGAATTCGACATTCACTATTTGCCTAGACCCGATATAAAATCTCAAGCACTCGCAGATTTTATAGTTGAATGCACCGTCCCAGCATCTGATGTTCAACCAAGTACTTTGCCTTCTCCTCCACATTGGACGTTCTATGTTGATGGATCCTCTGAAAGTTCTAGCGCGGGGCTGGAATTCTGTTAATATCCCCGCAGGAGAATACTCTTGAGTATGGGCTCCGACTCAAGTTCCAGGCAACAAACAATATGACAGAATATTAAGCTCTTATCGCTGGGCTAAAACTAGCAGTTGATTGTGAAGTGCAGAACCTTGTAGTCCACACCGATTCACAACTAGTTGCTTCCCAAGTAGAGGGAGAATTCGATATCCACAATCCGCAACTGGCGCAATATTGCAGGATTGCAAAACTGCTTTTAACCCGAATAGAAGAATATCAGATCATACATATTCTCCGAGAGCAAAATGTAAGAGCAGATGCTCTTTCAAAACTTGCAACATCAGCAACGGGAGACATCTACAAGAGAAAGTGCGTTGAGGAGATCAACTTTCCCAGCATTCAAGGTCCATGGGTCATACAATCAATCGATGAATCAAGGGAGGTGTCCTGGATCAATCCCATCTTGTCTTTTTTACAAGATGGGGTGCTGCCTGAAGAACCCATGGCTGCAACAAGACTTCGAAGACAAGCAGCAAATTTCACCATCATCGGTGGTGAGTTGTATAAACGCACTTTCACCGGACCATACCTGAAATGTCTCCCACCTTCAAAAGCTGATTATACGCTCCGGGAAGTTCATTCGGGAGTATACGGAGAGCATCTGGGAGGAAGAGCTTTGGCTTATGAAATCATGAGACAGGGATTCTATTGGCCTACAATGAAACAGGACGCACTTGAGTTTACACAAAAGTGCGAAAATTGCCAATTACATTCCAATCTCACCCATACTCCAGCTCTAGAACTTGCATCACTTCAAAGTCCCTGGCCTTTTGCCGAGTGTTGAATCGACATAATGGGGCCCTTCCCTATAGCCATAGGACAACGAAAATTCATCATCCTGACTGTAGACTACTTTACGAAGAGGGTGGAGGCCGAACCCTTAGCAAAAATTACCGAATCAAATGCCAAACAATTCTTATGGAAGAATATAATTTGTCGCTTCGGTATTCCAGCAAAGGTCATCACCGATAACGGAACTCAGTTTACTAGAAAAATCTTTACATCTTTCTGTAAAGATTTTCATATTCAACTCATCCACACGGCTATTGCCCATCCTCAAGCAAATGGGCAAACAGAGGTTACAAACCGAACAATTCTGAAAGGGCTGAAGACACGTCTAGGGAAGGCTGGGGGGCAATGGGCTGAAAAACTCTTGAATGTCCTCTGGGCTTACCGCACCACATCCAAAACTCCAACAGGAGAAACTCCGTTTAACCTTTGTTTCGGCACAGAAGCAATCATACCGGTGGATATAGGGGTCCCGAGCAATAGAGTTCAAACCTTTGACTTCAGTAAGAATGAGGAGAAACTCAGGACGAATCTAGATCTCCTCCCCGAGGCAAGGGATATAGCCTCACTCAGGATCGCCGCATACCATCAACAGATCACTCGACACTATAATCGGAGAATAAAACCTCGAATTATTTCCATTGGGGATTTAGTTTTACGAAGCATCGAAGCTACTGGGAAAGGCCCTCAACGCAATAAGCTCTCCCCCCTATGGGAAGGTCCTTACATGGTGGCGGCTATGGTCAAGCCTGGGACCTTCAAATTGAAAGATGCGAACGGAAAGATGCTTCCCCGAACTTGGAATGTGAGCAACCTTCGCAAGTACTATCAATAGGAGTTGATGCTGTTATCTGTTTAGTGTGATGTCGTTCGTGATGTTTGTTTTGCTTTGTAACTGTGCCTTGTATTTTCTTTGAGTTTTTTTCACTCTTTGTATGTTGGTTGTAGAAGAACACTTCTTTTTATATTCCTAAGTTTACTAGGAAATTGTCGTACTGTTTTATATAATACAGTAATGTGATGTTTGCTTTGTCATTGTATTGTCTCTTCTATTCAAGCTTTTTCCTATGATTCGAGAAATACACAACTAATGTTGTATCTCAATCAATAGGTGACTAATCCCAGGGGGATCTAGTCCGACCTCTTCCACACAGGTTAAAATCATCAAGCAAGTGCTTTGATTAACAACCTCAGATAGGTCAGTGTCCCAAAGCGGATATCTCTCGCATTCGTGCAAGTCAAAACGACTACTTTAACATTCGAGTTAACATATATGAAAAAGAAAAAAAAAATGTCTTTTTTATATATAAAAACCCACAAACATCAAGTATATCATTCAAAAATAACAAAACACGAACAGCAGGAACATACGCGCAATCACCGCAACAAAAATAAAAGGAACACAAAAAGCATCAAAATAATTCTACAGAATCTTAAGATCATCATCGTCGTCCTCTTCCAACGCGAAGATTTTTTGCAAATCACTCTCCAATTCTTCACCGCCAGAATCTGGAGAAGGATCACCAGAAGTCTGGCTCGGAGTCAACCCCTCGATCTCCCCTCCGTTCTTGCGTTGCACTGCACGAACGTCCTTCATGAAGACTTTAATGAAACCATCTTGCATAAGCTCTACTTCTAAAGCCTTCACCTCTACGTCATAAAAATAATCGCGAGCTTTCTGGACTTGATCCTCGATAAAAATCTTAAAAGCGTAAGATTTTTTTAACTCTTCTACGGCTGTAGAAGGTGACAGTTGAGCTACCTTCTCCGACAATTTGTTTAGGAGCTTCTTATTCTCGGCCTCAAGGATTCGTATATTTTTCAGTTGTTGGTTGTTTGTTGCTTGTTGCCTCTGCCTCCACCAATTGTATATGCAAACAATCCATCCGCTCATTCTGGGAAGAGGCTGAAGCGATCTTGTTCGCCAATTCTGTTCTGCATTGAACGAGTTGACTCTCCACCGTCTCCATCTCCTTCACTCTGCCATCGTATTTCTTCTTGTATTCTCCCTGAAAGTATTTGACCTTCACGAATTTATCGTTCCAGTCATCCAAGATTTTGTTCACCTCAAGGAACTATTCAAAAAAGAATCAACAAGTGAAAAGTATATCCTTGAAATTAGACACAAATACAAGGGAAATGGAGAGAAGGTGAACTCACCAACTCTTCGGCTCGTCGACGACCGATGCACTTATGTTTCAGAACATCCTCTGGAATATATATCCTGTATGGAGAAAAACGGGGACCCTTGCCGACAACTGCAAAAACTTCGTTCGACTTCTTCTTCTTAGGCGTATGTGAATCTCCCTCGCCCTCAGGTCGCTTGGATTGAGTTTTTTGAGCCTCCGGGACTTTTAAGGATATCTTCAACTTTTGTGCATGCGACCTCCCTGCATGAGTGGATAGCCCCACCTTGAATAAATATTCCTCGTCTAAGCATCTGCTAAGAGAGCGCATCTCATAACGAAGAGCTTCGGTATCAGAAAGCTTCAACATACTCAACAAGTCTTCCGCTCCTATATGAAGGGGGATAGGTAGCTCCCTCAACTTTCCCCATCTTTCTTGGAGGCCCCAATCATTCTGCACAAAGAAATAATCGCTAACCCAATCTTCGGATGGATCCCGAGTACGAATATCCAACCATTTGGATCTAAAGGAAATTCGACCCTGCGGATCAGTATAGATACGCCCCATCCGGGATAGACATTTTGCAGACAATACCGTTCTGTGGTCTCTGAAAAATGCAATCATACCCACTACGACCGACATAGCCCGATAGGAAAATTGAGACAAACTCAATCCACAAGCCGTCAGGATATCAACCAATTCAGGCGGCAGCGGAAATCGCAACCCCGCTCGCAAACTAAACTTGTACACTGTCACGTATCACTGGGGAGGGAAGCAGGCACGCTCAGATCTCGTCGGCACCATCATCACCAAGTCATTAGGAAAATGAAACTTTTTCCTAAAAGAGATGAAACAATCTTCGGTGATGGTGGAGATAACGTCGTCGGCTTTTGTCGCCTTAGGAGCCTTCTTCGAACCCCCTCTGAACGTGCAGTAGGACGATCTTCCATAACGGAAACATCTTTGGTAGAAGTGCGATCACCCATTTCGTTTGCCTCACTAAAGGGGGGTGCAATTTTAAGTTGGGAAGATCTCCTACAAAAGACAGCAGAAAGCCCCTTGAACGGGAAAAGAAACGAGTGGAAAGCTGGAAAAAAAATCTCGTAACTCCTGCACGAGAGGAGGAGCGCTAATTCGAGCAGGGGAAATTTCTCACTCGCAAATAGCGGAAGCCTCAACCGTTAGAAAGCCGCGGGAGGAGAAAAATCCCGTAACTCCTGCACGAGAGGAGGGGCGCTAATTCGAGCAGGGGAAACTTCCCACTCGCAAATAGCGGAAGCCTCAACCGTTAGAAAGCCGGGGGAAGGAGAAGAAATCCCGTAACTCCTGCACGAGAAGAGGGGCGCTAATTCGAGCAGGGAAAATTTCCTACTCGCAAATAGCGGAAGCCTCAACTGTTAGAGAGCCAGAGGGAAAAGAAAGAGAAGGTGCAAATTTTCTAAAGACCTAGGAGGCCTATTTATAGGTTTTGAAGAGAATGAGGAGTTATTGCTATTTTCGGAACTACCTATTTTTAAAAATTTTCTCCAAATTTTTTGGGATTTTTTCGGGATTTTTTGGACCCAAAAAGGCCAAAAAAGGCATCTTTTCGGCTCGTGGGGCCCGCTTAAGGCGGTGGCAGCGACTTGCCACCCGAAATCCACGTGCACAACACGCGGATCGCGACCCGCGCGCAGCCACAGATCCGCGCGGATCGGCGCAAGGCAAACGCCCGCATCAGCAGGTGCTGAATGCACCGCGCGAGCGGATTGCTCACGCGGTCCGCGAATCCGCGCGCACCCGCGCAAGGCAAGAGCCCGGGCAAGCAGATGAAGAGGGCACCGCCCGCGCGAGCGGACCGGACCGAGTGAGCGGCCCGCGTTTCTGAGCGAGAGTGGACGGTGGCCGCTGTTCAGCGCCGCCGCCGGCGATAGCGGCGGCCGGCTGCCCGGTCCGTTCTAGACCAATTTTTTCACCCCGAAAAGACCAAATTCGAAATTTTTAGGGTCCCCTGACACGTTTTTCAGCATTCCAGACTCAATTTTGCAACTTTCGGAGCTCAACGAAGCCTCTATGATCAAGTTTCGAGAAATGCTTAATTTTCGGAACACAATTTTTGGTGTTTTGGTCTATACAAATTTTTTAAGCATATATTTTTGGACTCCTGGAGCTTCGAAGTCCGAAAATAGGGGGGCAACTGATACGTCATCATGAAATTATCTTTTGATTGGGCACGAATCTCGAGGCAAAATCAGTTCAAAAACTTCAGAAATTAAATTCGAGAGCATATGAACTCCGATTTCAGCGAGCTTACAGTCAAACTGAGCATCTCGGAAATACGAATCCAACGACACCAAATTCGACCCAATCTGAGCCCAAATGAGTCCCAATCAAGGACCCGAAGCGCTGTTGGAAGGTTCAAACCGCAATTTGAGTTACCAAACGGTCTCCGATTTTAACGAGCTTATACTCGAATCGAACGGCTCGACGAGACCAATCCAACGAGCCCAAGATCACCGAATTCCGACATCATTAAGGCCTCCAAATGTCCAACGAACGGTGCATGATCGAAAGGTTCAATATCGGCCGCCCATTCAAACCACTCCCTATTCGTCCATGATCTCACACCTATTTACGAGCTATGCCACTCCAGAAAAACTATAAATAGAGCCCTCATTCTTCTCAAGGGGCACTCAAGTGAAGAGAGAGAAGAAGAAGGAAAAGGGGAAAAGGCGAATCCTCTCCTCCTCGACCACCGCCGGAGCTCTTCCCGCCGCCTGAAGACGTCGGAACTCTGCCGGATTTTCGGGAAACGCAGGGAATTTGCAGAACTTTGTAAATTTGCTTCAAGTTGTAATCTGATCGTCCCGATTTGTGGGACGAATCAGTTTCCTGTAATTTACAAAAATACTAGTGGAATTTTACAACTAGGCGAGGCCCCGTGGTTTTTTCCCTTTTTGGGTTTTCCACATAAAAACTCTGGTGTTCATTTCTCTTTTCGGTTTGTGTGCTGAATACTCGTGCAACTCTAAGACAAATTTACAAACTCTACCGCCGCGTATATTCTAGCATGCAACAAAAATATAACTAATATTGTTCAAAACAAAAATAATGCAAAAATCTAAATGCATCAAGAAGTTTCTTAGCCCACCACAAATCTATGTTTTCATCTTAATGTTCTTTCAAATGCATTGAAAAATTAAAGTTATCACTTGATTTTGATGTTCATTAGAAAGATCTATGTCTTTAGCATTTGTGTTGATTTGGTTGAGTACTTGCAAAGTTAATGTCCCATTCCATGTGATTCATTTTCATGTTCAACATTGTTGTCAAATTTGAGTCCCCGGCTGTTCAAGTTCCACTTGTTGTTTAAATCCTCAATATTTTCAAATAAAAATTCGGCAGCACTCCGGCGTCGTCCTCGCGTAGGGGGCTGCATCGGAGTGTGTAAGGCATTCCCGCCTGCCAAGAAAGGCAGTCACTGTAGGTGTCGGGTGACATCGCGGCCGCAGTTCCAATCCCCACTCGCTAACAAAAGCGGTCACGGGGTCTTTGAACACATATTTAAAGTATAGCATTTTCCCCGCCTAAAAGCAGTGACGGGTATTTAATTAAACAATTTTTCTACAAATAAAAAATTTCCCCGCCCGCTAAAAAAAGTGGTCACGGGTACTTAAGTTTCATGCATACGAATTTTCCCGCTCGCTCAGAGCGTCACGGGTACTTAAATTTCCTCGCCCACTAAAAAAAATGGTCATAAGTACTTATTTCATGCATATAAATATAAAACACTAGTGTCGGGCTTTTTACCTTACGTGTGCAGTAATCGAGGCAGCGATGGTGAGAAACCTTAGTTAGAGGCTTGAGGGAGGAGGTCGGCGGTTGGAGAGCTTGGAATCGCAAGAGAGCTTGAGTGGGGCGGCCTCCTTGCGTGAGTTTGATCGTGAGTGGGAGTGGGGGGCGGTTGGGAGAGGATATGAGGGTTAAGGGATTTAAGTGATGGTATTTTGGGTATTTTTGGGTTTTTTTATTTAAAGAAAAATTCTCTTTTATTTAAAATCTCTCTTTCTCTCTCTTTCTAACTATATTGCACAAAATAAAAAATAAAATTTTAATCTTGCATCGAGTTGGTCGCCACATCGCCGCTCGCACACGTCGTCGCATCGATTCGCATGCCCAAAATTTAAATTTTCGCCGACCGGCAACCCCCACCAATATGGGTGTCGATCTTAGCTGTTTCCGTTGCTCCGAACGTATCGGCGCTGTCTGTTTCGCGAACGGAGGTCATCTCGGCGATTTTGGGTTTTCGGTCGACACGCGTAGGGTGAGTTTTTGCGCGATTTCGAGCTCTTTCGCTTTTGAAACCCACCTTGCGCGGTCGACTCGATCCGACACTGGTATTAGGGTCAACAGAGAGCTTCTAATATGAAACATATAAAATAAAGGAATAATAATTACATAACAGTTACTATAATCCACGGATTGATGAGTTCACAGAATAACTATAATATTCTACATATTGATAAGTAGGCAGTAAGGATCCCACAAATTAGTAAGATGGCATTAGAAGAAGGAAAGAAGACGAAAGTCTTTATGAGCGTGGCTCCCAATTAGAATAAATTATGCAAATGTTTCACAATGATAATCTAGCAAAAAGAGTCATAAAAGATATTACAAAGAACCCGATCAATACCAATAAATTTAAAAGGTTTCAAATTTCATAGAATAAAAAACCTTGTAGTCTGATGTTAATTTGTTGATTTGTTATCAATTAAGACTCTAGAGTGTTGTAGAAGGTTAACGTCTGTTATAAATGATAGACAGGAGCGAGAGTTCAATGGAAAAACAAAACCATGGAAGAAGGTTGGTGTTTGCGCTCTTGCTTATAAAGAATAGCATGTGCTTCAGTTTGAAATTTTGGGAGATTAGTTTTAAAATATAAGTATGTAAATATTAATTCAAAATGAAAGATACAGAAAAAGAGATATGAAGGCATATTTTTAATGTTATAGAGCTCTAGAAGGCTTATTAGCGGGGAGGGAGATAGAGAGAGGAGGGGGGAGAGAAGAAGAAGAAGAAGAAGAAAAAGAAAGAGAATTCATGACGTAAATGCATAAATAATGGAGGGGTGGTGCAAAGCACATGAACAGAAAAATAAAAATTAAGCTTTAATTGATTGTAGGTACATAACGGGGGTGTCCTTTATTGTCAAGAAAATAAAGTAGATGCAACAAGGTACGTAATGACGGTGCCCTTTATTGTCAAGAATATTAAGGAGATCTAACAAGTCATTACTGAAGTGCTGGTGACCAGACATTCGAATATATACTTAAGCAAATAGAAAAAAAAAATTAACTAATTTCTGTGGCAACTTACTCCGCAGAATGCTGGAGGAGCCTAATTACAAATTGCTTGATGCTATGAGACAACTCAGGACTGGCATCAGCTATCATGCTTACTACCTTGTAACTCACCTGCAATCCACAAATGGAGGAGACATGAAAAATATAGCAATTAAAGAAACAAAAAAGTAGTACGAAGAATTGCATACGTTGATTAAGTGAGAAATGACAGTATGCTCAGGTTCTTGTCTATAAGCTGTCATTAAAGATAGCAATGATGACAAATTCTGCTTGGAAGCCATACATAGTGCATATGAATCATCCAAGATCCCTACGGTAGAGGAATTAATAGAAATGATTAAGAGGACTAAAAGTACTAATATTCAAAGTGAAGAAGCCGAAAGAAATTACCAAATCTGTCCGTTGCAGATAGTTTATTGTTCTCTATTGCATATCTGATTCCAGTTTCAAGTTCGCCATTATATTTCACCCTATAAAAACCTGTTTGATCAACATTTAATTTGATCCAAAAGAATCCAGCTTTTTCTCCAGTATTAATGACTGAAGAATCAAAAAGTTGAGAAACATCAATAAGCTCTGATTTTGTTTCTAAAAGAAACATTTTCGTAGTTGCGTATGAACCACAGCACAATGTGATAGGAACAATCCACTCCCCAGCCCCAGTGGAACCACTTGCCAGAAAATGAGACTGCACTAGAGAAACAAATGCTTGATCAACAAGGAACTAGATTTTCAAAATTAGAAAGATAAAAAAATTTCAAAGCACGAGCAATTCTAATTGCATTGGTAAATAAAAGGGATGTGACTAAAAACAAGTTATCTATGATTGCTTTGTAGTTAAGCAAGCTAGTAGTTGGTTCGTTGTTAAACGTACTGAAATACTTGTAAACGACACTCGATTCAATCCCCTCAACCACATATTCTTATTTAGATGGTAGGCCTAGAGCAATATTTAGGTTGTGCCTCCATTATAACCTGAAGATTATAAATCCAAAAGACCTAAATAGACCCATAAAACTGGCTAAGACTGAGCGTGCGAACCATTGATCAGAACTTGGATTTGTCTGAACTCTGAAGCCTCGTACATTATATACCCTAAAAACCTGGTTCGTGGCACCAACAAGGGAATTCTTGAAAATATGAAACCATAAGTAAACTTGTCCTTTTTCCACACTTATCAAATCAAGTAACACCTACATCAGCTCGTGAGATGGAAGCAACATCCCATAACATGTAACCATGTATCTAATTTCTAAATCTACCTCATTTAGAACTAAATATAGTTAGATTCAAGTTTTACTCAAATTTAAATTAAAAATTTCCACTCCTACTTGGCTCAAACTCAGCTAAAAACAATTTTTTTTCCTTACATCGCAATTTTATAACTTGATAATAAATTAAGTACAACATGGGCAATTAACAAGAATTGTCAGAGAAAAAGTACATAAAATGAAATAAAAATATCATGAAGCACAAGTAACCATTGGAGTTTAAAAACCACTCATCAGAGTTTAAAAACCACTCAGCTGACAGGTTTTTTTTCTTGTTCTGACCCCATCTAGTAAATAAGATATGAAACCTCAAATCCACCAGAATATCATCAATCAGCAAGCTCCCAGCAGAATCAAGAGCATGATGTAAATCATGATCATCAGAGACTTCAACATAAGTAAGATGAGGAACTTCTAGATTATGAGGGTCAACATACAATGTACTATGTATCAGAGGTGTAGATAATATAACTGTAAGACTAGTAGGGCTGGCAACACAATTTTAGCTTCTAGAGGATCAATTGGAATCTTATTCTTAGCACAGACAGCTGTGGAAAGAGCATAGATTCAACCAATTGTGTGTTATCTCTCGACCTGAACTTTTCCTTCCTTAAATCCAAATGGGCCCTAAAATAACCAAAATAATTGTGGCCAAAGATCTTGCAGAATAAGCAATATTGAGGGATTCTTTCAAATTCAACCTTAAGGCAACAAATCACAAAAAGATGTGAGTATCCACACCTACATTTGAAGTGGAGAAGTAACGCCCATTTCTATCACGGACGTGACCACTAATGGCATTAAAAGACTGGCATTAGAAACATCAACTTGCAATTTTTTTACCAAAAATACATCTCAAAGAGATAGAGTAAACTGATTAAAGTAAGGTGAACATTCTCCTTCAGATTACCAAATTCGAGACATTATTCTATATTTTAAAAGTTGTATCTATATCGGTAAGTCTTCTTCTCTAAAAAGTCAAATTCTCATTGAATATCATTCCACACCTCTTGCCGGACATCTAGGGAATTCTCAAAAATATTAAACAAATCTCTTCTAATTTTTATTGGCCTAGACTCCATAAAGATGTCACTGATTTCATTAATAATTGTCTTACTTGCCAACAAATTAAAACCTCTACCTTGCCTCCCGCCAATCTTTTAACTCCTTTACCCATCTCATTACAAATTTGGGAAGATTTATTTATGGGTTTCATTACCGGCCTACCTACATCAAAAGGGTACACCACCATTATAATAGTAATTAATCGTTTGTTCAAATATGCTCATTTTGGTCCTTTACCTACTAATAATTCTGCTTCTCAAGTGGTCGAACATTTCACACATATCATTGTTACTTGTAAACTGAGGTCCTCAACCATTGTTTAGAACAATATCTTCATCCATTTACATCCACTACTCCCCAATTATGATCTCAATTTTTTTGATGGGCTGAACTTTGTTATAATACATCCTTTCATATAATTATTCAAATGACCCCTTTCCAGGCCCTTTAAGGACAATTACCTCCATCAACTCCACCATATATTCGTGGCACTTCTGACATTTATTCTATAGACACCTTATTAACAAATCATGACACTCTGTTACAATACTTCCGTCAGAATATGTCTCAAGCTCAAAATCACATGAAACTAATGGTAAATCATCATAAAAGGGATTTGCAGTTCTCAATAGGAAATCTAGTATTGGTTAAACTACAACCCTTCATGCAAAACTTAATTGTCCGCAGAACACATTCCAAATTAGCTAAATGATATTTTGGCCCTTTTCTAATTCAAGAGGTAATTAGCCCATGGCTTACCGCATAACCCTTCCTTCTAATAGCAAAATTCATCTAGTTTTTCACATTTCTCTTCTCAAACTATTTAAAGGAAAACCTCCACTGACTCCATCCACATTGTCAAATCTTACTTTCCTTATGCCATTTTTAGCATCCCCCATTTTAAAGCTTTGTGGCATACCACATCGTCAAGTCCAGTTGCAATGGAAATTAAACACACTAGAAGATGCCACATGGAAAAAAATTTCAGCACTCGCTTCATCTTTTACTTCTCTCAACCTTGAGGACAAGGTTGTTTTTCATGGCGAAGGGAGTGTCAAACATCAACACATTTCATTAGATCCGAATTTGGTAAAAGCAAATTGTGAAGCATGGGCTACCAACATGAAGGACCAACATACAATCATCAAAGTCTATCAAAGAAGAAGAAGATCTCCAAAATAAATCATGTATTGTAATATAATTGAGTGAGCTACAAAGGTGTAATAAAGCTTTTTTATTTTGTTCTCTTGAGTAAGGTAGACCAAATCTACCTATTTTGAATAAGGAATGTGTGAGGTAGACCAAACTTATTTTATAATCTTGGCATATCCAAGTAGTATAAATAGACCCTATTGTAAACAAACAAGCATGAATGAAATTTTATGGTTTCCTCTCTTCTTCTCTCTTCTCTTTTTCTCTTGCGAGTCTACACCTACTCTAAAATTGTCTCGCTTCTTGGCCTCCAAGAAGCATATCATAGTTCTTCTAAGTCATTCTAAAATTTTAATTTTAAACACATATCCAACCCTACTTGAGGAGCATAAATATCTATAATATTGATAATATTAGCATCAACAATAATCTTTACAGCTATAATTTTATCTCCAATTCTATTAATTTCTACAATGTTATCATTCAAACTCTTATCTATAATCACACATCCCAATTCTAATACGGCTATGATGTAAGCAAAAAATTAGGAAGACCCTAATTTTGCAATAATACTAAAAGACTTCTTAGGAAATAAGAAAATACACAAAATATTTCACTTAAAATGAAATACAATACCACTTTATATCATAAAAATGACACTTACAAACTTATATAATAAAAGTCCTAAACTTGCTTGCAATCATTGAGAAGAAAGATACATGTGGCATGAAACTTGTGGAGAGAAGAAAGAGGTAAGAAGTCTGAGACGAAAGAGAGGACAAGCTCGCAAGCCTTCCCAAGAAGAGAAGAGGAATGGAACAAGCTCTCAAGCTTTTCCAACGAAAACCCTCAGGTTTTCATTTCCAAAAATCAGCCATAAACTCATTTTTATGCTTACAAAACATCACATATATATAGGAGAAAAGGGGCAGCCAAGCAGCCCAAATTTCCTCCAATTAAACTAATCAAATCATGGGAAATAGAAGGCCAAAAAGCTGCTAGGAACAGCAGCCAAAAGGGACACAAAAAGGGACAGGAACGGGCACTCACAGGGTCCGGAACAGGCAGCCACAAGAGGGAAATCGGATCAGGCAGCCAAAGGGGGAACCGAAATAGGCAAACCAGGGGGGGAAGAACCAGCCACGGGAAGAAGCTAGGGAGGAAAACCGAAGGGTCACAGAGGGGGGGAACCAAGGGGCCAGCAAAGATAGAAAAAGGGGGGAATGAACCTAAAATTATCATTAATTACACATTAATGAGCTGATTTTAGTAGAGGACATAGCAGCTCACCAAAAACAAAAGGCAAATAATTTTGCCCCCCCCCCCCCCTTGCCTACATCAGATTCTTCCCCGGTTGAAAGAGCTCATCTCCTGATGAGGATGCTTTTGGTTTTTTCCGACGAGGCGAAGGAGGCGCGTCTAATTCTCAAATTTTGGTCTAATATTTCTTTAGAATCATCTCTCATTCTTGCTTGAATTGTTCTTGCAGAAGTTTCTTTTTCTTCACATAATTTTTCATACACGTGCATTTTCATTTGAAGTTTGTATAACTCATTTTGAATTGGGTCGGTTGAATTTCCTTCTAACGGAATCCATCTATCCATTGGAATTGGGACTTCAAGATCATCTGGATGATTTTCATCCACCATTGGTTCAATATTTTTGTCTTTTTCCATTTTTCTAAACACTTAAAAAAAAGACAAACAACCTAGGAAAACCCTAACCTAGACTCTGATACCAAATTGATGTAAGCAAAAAATTAGGAAGACCCTAATTTTGCAAGGATACTAAAAGACTTCCTAGAAAATAAGAAAATACATAAAATACTCCACTTAAAATGAAATACAATACCACTTTATATCATAAAAATGACACTTACACACTTATATAATAAAAGTCCTAAACTTGCTTGGAATCATTGAGAAGAAAGATACATGTGGCAAGGAACTTGTGGAGAGAAGAAAGAGGTAAGAAGTCTGAGACGAAAGAGAGAACCAGCCACGGGAAGGAGCCAGGGAGGAAAATTGAAGGGTCATAGAGGGGGCTGGGGAACCAAAGGGCCAGCAAAGATAGAAAGGGGAAAGGGGAAAGGGGGGGGGGGGATGAACCTAAAATCATCATTTATTAGACATTAATGAGCTGATTTTAGTAGAGAACATAGCAGCTCACCAAAAACACAAGGCAAATAATTTTGCCCCCCCTTTTGCCTACATCAGACTATTACCTGAATATCATAGTTTAAATCCTAAAATATCAATCTCCTTAACCTTCTATCGAACCCATTTAGCTTCCTAAATGTATAGAATATTTATCTTCCTATGAAATATAATATCTATAAAATCAATTAATTTATCTGTAAGAAAACTTCTATTCCAAGTTCTTCTCCCAATTCACGGTTCTTTGCCCACATCCGTCCATAATGTGGGAACCTTTGCTTATTTAACATTGCACCCGCCCTTGCACACTTCTCACTATATTCAGGCCATACTGCATGTAGCTTCTAGGGAATGTCCTAACATTAACACAATGTATTAAGAGATTATTGGTGTCAAATAGCTTATTTCTACAGAATGACTGAGTGAAATTATAGTGTTATTTATCGCATCTGAATCAGTAATTCACTAAATTTAGTTTGCAAACAGGACTAATTCTTTTGTGACATTTGCACTTGAACCTAAATATTTCCAGCATTGCTAAATTTCCATTTTGGATGTTATACCCTCAAACTGGCTAAGAATTAATACATCTGCTGATAGATTTTATGAATACCCAAGAGAAACAACCCCATCTAAACATAGTGTCATTCTCCACTTAGCTCAAAGCCTTGATAGGCCGATGGAACAATTTAAAAATTCTATTTTAAAACCTTACTAATCGAAAACAGAAACGATAACAACAGGTTGACGGTGCATTAAAAACACCAGCCAGCTTTCATTCCTAGAATTGGATGTTACTAAATACAAATATATCATGCGATAATACACGGCATATAGATCAGCAATTATAATAGAATATGTAAAAGAATTAAAGTTACAAAATCAATGATAAAAAAGGCAAGGAAAAATAAATGATTTCATATGCTTAAACCCATCCGCGCTACTCTTGGTATGTTGAATAGAAATATGAGAGTACTTTCTCCTAAAACTTAAGAGAATTGCGGCATTTGTTTCAGACTAGTAAGTAGGTATGTGTGCAAAGTGATTTTAAAAATTCAATCCAAATTTAATTCATTCCCAAAACCCCATAATTCAGCTCAAAGCTCATAATAACATTAGGAAATCTTGAACGTGTGTACAGAAAAAGCACTGCAAAAGTTATTAAGAAAAATATAATGATGAAAACATCAAATATTTAAAAAATCACTTTGCATACCTGTTCAAGCTCCAATTTTTCATCTCTCAAAGTCACATGAACAACTGGATAACCCTTTTGCTTTGTCCATGAATTCATCAACATTTTTACTGGTTCACCGGACCCTTCCTCAAGAACATCCCACAAGTCTTCGGTTTTTGCATTGGAAAAAGCATATCTTTTCACATATGAAGCCAATGATTTCTAAATGAAAAAGTAATATGTAAGTGAAATAGAATAACAGGTATCGCATAATGGAGCTCATTTCCAGTATATATCAGCACTGTGAAGAAGACAACATAAAAAAGAAAGAAAGCTATCCAAAGCCTATCAAATGGTATGTACCTTCTTGGTTCAGCATTCATCATCACGTTTGCACATGTTCAGGTTAGTATAGTTTAAGTAGAAGATACTTATATTCCAGTATTGAGAATAGCAAAAATGATTTATTAGTACAGCTGCCACTACTTCTTCAATAATGATTGTCCAAATAGCCTATAATGCTGCATTCATGTACATGTCGTAAAGATTGGAATAAACTCTGAGAGAGCCTATTCCGCCAATATTCCAAGTCCACAGAGAGCACATTAAGAAAATTGAAATAGAGTGATCCAGGCTGGTATATGTAAATTATTGGACCATAAACTGTATCTATGCACGGGTTAGTGGCAGCTGACCATTACGGATGGTCAGATCAGAGCTGAACCATATGCCCCCCAAAACAGATTATGCATAAATTTAGAAGAAGTGATGCAGAAATAAAACATGGAACCATTTTTAGTTTAACTCAAAGGTGCAATCTTAGAATAACTTCTATATTTTCAAGAAATTCAACATAACAAATAACAAAAAAAACTCTCAAATCAGTTCACGGAAAAATCCTAACCTGAAAACACTCAGCACCAAGGAAACATTGCAACATTCGTATAAGAGAGGCTCCTTTTAAGTAACTGATCGCATCAAAAATTTCATCAATCTCGTTAGCATGATTTATATCAACCTGCAGAGAAAGACTGTTATTATTACCACATGCTATTAAGTAGTTACATCACAAACACCTAAGTAATTGGAATTCTTCAGGTGTATTGCAAACAATATGAAAGACGGTTCATCAATTTATTGCCAATAGTTTGAATAATGGATTTAGGCATAAACAACTGTGATGTGGAATTTCCTAAGGCAGTTTTTGGTTGCCTGAAAATATGAGTGTTTTTTTTTCTTTTGCTCGTATTGTCGCCTCGTTCATGAAACATGGATGGATTTTCACTGTTTATGTTTTGGAATGTTGACCTGCTGTATAAAACAAAAGAAAAAAAAATAAAATAAAATAATCTCATACCTGTCCGGCCACGTTCGAGCGCCGAATTCATCACGTCGTCGCCCACGACCTCGCACGACCGGATGTCCCTCTATATCGCAATCTCTCGCTCTAACTCTGGCTCTCGCTTTGCTCTCTTTCTCTCCGCTCCCTCGCCCGACTTCGCTAGTCCGACGACTTTCTCTTCCAGCCGATCGAAAGTTACGACATTTCGGTCGGGAACAACAACGAGAGCCGCAAGCCGTGAGGTTGGATCGGAAGCTACGACATTCGATCGGAAGCAACGAAGGGAGCTCGCTCGCTTGCGTGTTCGGCTTCGTTTCTTTGCCGGAGGTGTAGAGATTGCAGGCGTCACTTCTTCGGCTCCTTCGTGCTGTTCGGCCGCGCCCCTTGACGGATCGAAAGCTCCGACATTTTGATCGGAAAGCAACAGGTAGCTCGCTTGCTGTGAAGCTAACCTTCTCCCCTTCGGCGGCTTCTTCGTGGCTGTCGGACTTTGTTCCTTCAACGACGTTCCCTTTCTGTCGGGAGGGAAGCTACGACACTTTGATCGGGATCAACAACGTGAGCTCGCCGCCTGAGAAGGTAACTTTCTCCCGTTCGCAATCTTCTTCGGCCAAATCCCGAAATCTACCGAACTAAGGGATTTAGTAAATGCGGGATTTATGCCGTAAGTCCTTAAATCCGGGATTTACCCATCGCCGGGATTTAACGCGCACACCAAAATCGTTTGGCTGGATTTAGCATAGATCCGACTTAATTCTCGCTGTAATCTCCGGCCAAATCCCGTAACTTTGTCGAACAGAGAGGTAGAGGGAGAGAGGAGTTATTTTTTTTAATTAATTATAATTATTTTAATTAATTTTGATTAATTACTGTTATTATTTTTAATTAATTATAATTATTATAATTAATTATATTTAGTTCTAATTAAATTATTATAATTAATTATAATTAATTATAATTAATTTTAATTAGAATTAACTTAATTAATTATAATTTATAAAATTAATTATCATTAATTAATTTCAATTAATTATAATTTATTAAAATTTAATTAATTTTAATTAATTATAATTAATGATATTAATTAATTTTAATAAATTTTAATTAATTATATTAATTCATTATAATTAATTATAAGTAATTAATTTAGAAATAATTCCTTAATTAATTATAATTAATTAATAATAATTATAATTAATTAAAAAAAATGGAATCCCCTCTTGCCTCGATCCACGAGCCACCGCCAGAGTCGCCGACAACCCCCGCCGGACTTCAAGGTATAAGTTTTGAAACCTTGGCTCTATCTCTTACCTCGTCCCGCGTGTCGAGTCGGCGGTCTGCCTATACACGCTCTTGTAGCGTGGTGGGAGGGGCAACCGGCGCGACACCTACGACAAGGTAGGCGAGCGACCTTTGGTTCCGGATCTTGCCTCGACTTCCGTGCCCACCCCCACGGGACTTCAAGGTATAAGTTTTGAAACCTTGGCTCTATCTCTTACCTCGTCCCGCGTGTCGAGTCGGCGGTCTGCCTATACACGCTCTTGTAGCGTGGTGGGAGGGGCAACCGGCGCGATACCTACGACAAGATAGGCGAGTGACCCTCGGTTCCAAATCTTGTCCTCGAGCCTCTTCCACCTCCACCGGACTTCAAGGTATAAATTTCTAACTCTACTCCCGTTCTCGACGTTTGCAGCGGACCGGGGAACCACCTATACGCGCTCTTGTAGCACGGTAGGAGGGAGCCCGGTGCGAAGCATACGACGAGGCGGGTAAGCCCTATACACGCTCTTGTAGCGTGGTGGGGACGGTCCTCGACCTCGACACCGACACCGCCGACGACTGCTACGAAAGGTAAGATGTTCCAAAATCCCATTCTCGATGTTTGCAGCGGACCGGAGAACCACCTATACGCGCTCTTGTAGCACGGTAGGAGGGAGCCCGGTGCGATGCATACGACGAGGTGGGAGAGCCCTATACACGCTCTTGTAGCGTGGTGGGGAGTCACTGCTGTTCTGGTACGGGTACTGTTGAAGGCCCCATACACGCTCTTGTAGCGTGGTGGGATGAAATTTTGTACGGTCGCGGTGTCCAAGGACACCTACCATACACGCTCTAGTAGCGTGGTGGGAAGGCCCAGCTCCCCAATTTTCCCCCAAACGGGGGATATGCCGGGGTGCTGCCGAAATTTTCACTGAAATGCATAAAGACTTGAACAATTCGAAGATCTTCTTGGACAACAATATAGAAGACCTGTACTCGAACAAAAATACACAGAACTTGAACCAAATGACCAGAGGACCTATACGAAGAACATTGGACTTGTGGACTAAAACTCTAAGTGATTTTTAAAGGTCAAATTCAAATGAAATAAAATCAAATTGGAATCAAATGCAAATCAATTTGAATATTCAATTGAACTTGCAAGAATTTCAGAAGATCCTGAATAAGCACCTGAACTCAAAAGACTGTAGGGGCACTCGAATTTGTACTCTGAGCTCGGACTATATAATACCAAGTGGGGCTTATGAACTCAATGGACTCAAATCCAAAAGAAGCTGAAAATAACCTTGCATTCTGAGCTCACGAGAACTGGACTGGGAAGGGTTCATACTTGAGTCAGACTCGACACCAATCAAACTACAACACCTCCTACGAATATTTTCTAGGAGCTCGTAGTAGATACAACAATCCCCACCTAGTCAATGCACTATAGAAACGAACAGTTGTAAGGTGTACGACTCCTACTCATATCTGACAACGAAAGACCCGTCTTCTACAAATGAGTACAATCAATAAACCCACCCGAGATTGGTGAAAGGGTGGATATGATGCAGAGACAATGGGTCTTCTACAAATACCTTCAGGAGATCGTAGTTGATACAGCGGTCCCCTGCAGATGCACATGAATACTTGTGGATAACAACAGTGTGTTGCAAGTACAATGGATCACTGTGGGCACAAGTACGGTCCTCTACAAATGGCTACAAACCACCCGAGATTGGTGAAAGGGTGGATATGATGCAGAAAGAATGAATCTCCTGCGAACATTTTCTAGAAGGTCGTAGTTGATACAGCGGTCCCCTGCAGATAATTACAAACCACTTGTGGATAACAACAGTGGATATGTCGTAGGTATAACGAACCACTGTGGGCACAAGTACAAATATCTCCTACGACGATCCCTACGATTGTCTGTTGACTGAGAAGGCAATATTGGAGATCAGCAATCAAAGATCCATCTTTTACAAACAAATTCAACTATCAACCACCTGAGATTGGTGAAAGGTGGTTTCAATACAAAAGCAAGGGCTCTCCTACAAATACCGCTAGGGGGTCGTAGCAAGTACAACGGATCCCTACAAATGAGTACAAACCACTTGTGGATAACAACAGTGTATTGAGAGAACAACGAATCACTGTGGACACAAGTACAGGTATCACCTACGACAGCGGTGACCAAAATCTCCAAGTATGCTGAGTACAAAGACGGCTCGATGTACGAAAAAGAACACCTCTTGCAGAACGGAAGAGATGTTTGAACAAATCCGAGCTAAACTTCCCGGTGTTCCAAAATCCCTAAATTTAAGAGGAAAACAGTTCTGATGCCTACAAACACCGGAAATAACAAGTCTGCTAAACTGAAAATCCTAAAAAGAGTTTTCGCCAAATCAGCAATCATTGGTTCAAAGTCCAGAAAGTCTTTCCCCGGTGATTGAGAAAGGGGAGTCAATATCAAGACCAACGCCACCGGATCCGCAACACTCGTACTAGCGGACAGAAGGCGTGTATAAGCTCTGAAATCAAATGTTGTGTATTCAAATGTCAATTATCTACACAACTACAAAATATTTCAAAATACCCCTACACGTGCACCGTAGTTCGTATACACATAGGTACACAAAGGGGTAAATACAATCTCAACCCGCATGGGCCCCGGCGAGCGTGTTATTGGAACACACGTGACGCCTAGGGATGCTGCGCGGGTCGATAAGTGAATTCAGGTTCGAACCTGATCCTTCTATACGGATCAATAGAAGTCGACAGGGTTTGAACCTTTAAATAAATACACGGTTGTAGCGACCGGTGTATTTGTTTAAATACATTCTTTTTAGGCCTTCAATGCCTAAAATCGAGAAAATTCATTAAATAAAAGGCACAAAGCCTACAAGATACCCGATCCTCTATCGATAAGTTGATAGGGTCGACAAGGTTCAATCAAATGGAAATGACCCCCAAACACCCCGATGATGGCCGTGTTGAATGCAGATCTCAACCGGAGGGGTTCACGAATATTTTCAAATATCTCTCAAATATCCAAAGTTTTATGTTAAAATCCAAGCTCCACCCAAAATTCTAGAAAATTCCAAGAAAATCCCAAAATTCCAAAAATATTTAAAAATGAAATAAATCCATCAATATCTTAAAGCAAAACCCATCCACCCTCCGCAACAGTTTGGCGGGGCGGACAAATTAAAGTTAACCTTTGCTCACAAAGAGCCGAATGTCTAGTCGAAAATATCACTAGGATCCATTCTCAAAACAATCTCCTGTCAGTAAGGACGTGGTACGTGTCCTCTAACCGGCGGTCTGCCGCCAAATGGCACCGCAGGATAAACGGTTATGACCCGGGGCCCTCTGAACTGAGTGGTTTTGCCGTCAAATGGCACCACGAAATACCGGTTATGGCCATAGCCAATACGCTCCTTATTGGCATCAAATCCTTGAGATATGAATCAATAGGATATAATTGACAGGGCACAAAGCCCTCTGTAAGCTAAGGTGGATTCAAATTTGTCCCCTTAGACAAACATCCAACCCAGGTCTACAAGGTCCCCTTGGACGAAGCAACCCATGGCTGCCGACAAGGATCCTTCTGTCAGGTTGGGTCGACTACCTCCTCTGACTAAGTAGACCAGGGACCATGATGGCCAGGGACGACGGAACCATGGGATCTTGATCGGGCCCATCATCCATTCCCCCACCATCCGCTTTAAGTACAAGATGGTAAAATTTCTATTTTTAAATATCAAATTTCCAAACCCAATTCTCAAATTTCCAAACTCAATACCCATTGCTGCTACTATATGCCAGATAACACGTATCTCTACGTATCTGATCGACGACTAGCCTTAATCGAAAGTTCTCTCTCGTGATCGGGAGGGGTAATTAACTATAGGGGCTTGCGCCTATAGGAAACCAGAACTCAGATCATAAAGTCCTCGCAAAATGAGGGCGAAATCTCTGGGTAGTGTCTTATCTACAAACCCATCTGCCTTCCAAAATTTACCCCGGAACTTAATCCGTTAAAACCCCCTCGCTCAAATAGCAAAAAGAAATCGCGCGGCGGGGAGGCCGGGGCCGAATTTTCGGAGCCCACATGGAATTACCCAGGTTCCTACAGCTTTGCCGGTGCTTATTCCTTAAAATTCTCATTAGACGCACTGTTTTGCATTGGCATAGCTTGTTCCTTGGAAATCTCATTTGGAAGTGGTTGTTTAGTTTGGCTTTATCCTTTTCCCTTCAGTGATATTGTTGAAAACAAACTGGAAGAAGGAATTCTTGAAGTCCTGCACCCTGTTTCTGCAACAGCGCCTTGTTTCCCCTTGCTCCTTCCTCCACACCTGCTCTCATTGGACCCCCAGTCACCTGCAGATGCACCTCCACCAGAGATCTCCTTGCTGCCTTAACCTTCCGGCCAACAGCTGTTTGTTGTTTCCACCGCCGGCTGCTTCTTGCTGTTTGGACCGAGTGAGCAGCAGCTCTCTGCTGCTTCCACCAGAGAGAGAGAGAAGGGAGAGAGCTCACAGAGTTTTGAAAGAAAGCTGAACTGATTTATTCATTCTCATTCATGTAGGTAAACAATACAAGCCACTCTTATTTATACTAAAACAACCCAAATGGATAAATGACTCTGTTGCACCCCTACATCCAATCATTTCCCTCAATTTTTCAGTAAGGTTTAGTGTCACCTCATTGTAAGAATATATCTACATATCAAAGAAACTATGTGCTCATATCACTAAAGAAATATTTGAGCCTGATAGGCTCCCTATTTTTCTTTTCATGAAAACTCTAGTTGAGTCGCCCCAACTTGGAGGTTATTTACAAATTGATGTCAAATTTAGACTTGATTGGTAAGCATTATGTTGGGTTCAATGATACGCATTATGTCATTATAAGATTATCTTCAAAGCAGACTACAATTTTTTCTCTTAGTGGCCTTCTATACAAGTAAAGGTGTCAATATTTGACACGACCTAAAAACCCAACCCGAACACGAAAATTCTAGGTTCAGATCAACCCATTTGGAAAATGGGTCGGATTCGAGTTTCATGTTCTAACCCGTTTCTAATTTAGGGTTGGGTTAGGGTAAACTGGAAAGTGTATCGGGTCCCTGTCCAGCACCACCCTACAACCCCATGCTCACCTGCCTCACCCCCAATTTCAAACTCGCACTCTGCGAGTTAGCAGGTTATGTAGGGTCAATCCGGGTTAGGGTGGGTCGGGTCGGGTCCGGGACTGATTTTTTGACCCGTTTATCTAATTGGGTCAGGTTCGAGTCGGAGCAGTTGAAGACGAGTCAATTTCGGGTTGGACTCAAACCTGACCTAAAAACCCATTTTGACACCTCTATATGTAAGTGTCATTCTGATGTGCATGCTATAATTTGGATTGCATTTTCTCAACGTCATTTATATTAGCTCAACCAAATCTAATTTATATTCTCTCTGTTATATTCAGTAAACATTTAAAAGTGGCTAATGATATTGCTCATCTTTCTAAACCTTTTAAGCCAAAATTTTAGTTGAACTTGCCATTCTCAATTTGAGAAGGCCTGGATTGCCTCCTCGACTTGTAGATCTTGGAGAAGTGTTAAATTTGATGGCAACAAATCATATTATTCATACAACAAATTTGTTCATAGAATTTCTCCGAATGTTCAAGGCTCACCCAAATTTAAGAAAATATAACTAACACACATAAGAGTTACAATCAAATAATCACATCTAACCTTTTGCCACTTTTGTGGCCACCCCTTTATTAGATCAAGCATGCAGTCAAAACATTGAACTAGATTTAGATTCTCCTTTGGAACTAGTGGTTGTGGCTTTGCCTGGCCCTACTAACCCTACATATATGTACATTACTACATTTGAAAGTTTTACTATTAATATTGGTCCACATATTTTTGAAACACGTCACCTCCCTCCAATTTAAACATATAATGATGATCAAGATTCTCAACAGCCTTATAATTCAAATAAGAGTATTCAGAGTGTTGATACCATCGTAGGTAGGAGGTTTTTAAATCCCATTTACCATACAGGGCACGAATATTAAAAAAACTATCATCACTCCCTATATTCATTAGGCTTCAAGCAAGGTAGCCAAAATAAGTGTTTCTGCAATTTTCAAGATCTTAAGGATGTCACATCCTAGGCCATCATGCCAGCTTATCTTATGTATTTTTTTCTCAAGAAACTATAGGTAATTACCCTTGTTGTACTCATTAAATTTTATATTTATAATATTTTTCCTTAAAAAACAGCATTAGAAGTTATTGTTGCATCATCACTTCCACTAAATATAAAACAAGGTAAAAAAAAAGTTTTTAAAAATGCCATTTAAATGAAATAGGGCAGTTATAGTTCTAACCAATAATAACATAACTATAAATAAGGTTTAAAATTACTTTCTTACCATCAGTAAGAGGAATGATTAAGAAACTTTTAGAGTGCATTAGTTATTTGGAATTTTTTTTTTGAATATCTTCATCTATTGGATTATGAAAATAGTTATAATTGATGAAAAAAATTAGTGGGATATATTAACTATTTTTGCTAAGCGTTGCAAATAAAACAAAATTAACAAAGACTTAAATGAAATATAAAATTAAAGAGCAATGTTTCTCTTTGTATTAATATGGTGACCGCTTGCATAATCAATTTTAAGAACTGTAAAAATTATAATTCTATCTTGTTTGAATATTATTCAAGTTTAACACCATCTTGTAACTACATATGACTTAGCTTTAGATTAATTTGTTGTTATTACTAGTTTCATAAACAAGTCTTTGGAAAGAGTGAAAATGAACTAGGCTAAAATTCATTGAAAATACTATTTGAGGCTTTATCTACATCTTTGAGTTTTTAGGCGTATTACTAGCATTCTTTTAGGGTTGTTACACCAACATTGCTTCCCAAGGAAAATTCAATAACATCACAATTAAAGCATATAAAACATACACTAAGGCCAGAATCATATATGGTTGAAGTTTATCCAATTAGTGATAACATAATTCATGAATATTCATTTGAGGATGCAGTAGATGCATAATACGATTTCTAGTTACAACCTAAATATATATTTGATGTTGTTGGATCAAAATTTGCATCTACATCACATCATGTTCATGAACATAAATCTAAGCTTGATCAAGTGTAAGAATAAGTTGAAAAAAAAAACTTAGTATGTGATCATACATGTACCCAAACTTATAATGGAAATCAATTCTCTGTCTCAGTTAATGAAACAATTGAGCAATATGAAAATATAACTCTTAATGAATTACTTGAAGATATTTTTTATGAATAATGATCAAATTGATATTCATTTTGTTTTTAGTTGATATCGTAACATAAATTCATAGAATGAACTTCACAGTGAGAGCTAAGTGACATCAATACTTCAAAAATTTTGTTAAAAATAAAATACTTAAAAACCTAAAATATAAACTAGATCTATCGGGCCATACTTAAAGGTGCAATACATCAAAATTAATTATTAAATCATTTGGGTTAGTTTTCTTTAAGGAGGTTGTTTCTCCATATAAGCATATCATAAGTGTGATATGCTTTAATTTTGTTTATCATCTCATTTTCTACGAATTTATTATAGGTCATTATGGGTATTCATTGTGACACATAAATTTCATAGCATTTTCACTACATGCCTCATTTCATTTGCATGATTTACTTGAATTGTATGAGCATACTCGAAAAAAACTGATTGCTGTCTATGACAATTATAAGTTTTCTACAGATATGAATAAAGGTACAAAAATTTTAAGCCTAGTTATAACTTAATGGTATGTTTAAATAGAGAAAGGCTTCATTGGAAACCTATAAGAAATTAAATGTGAGACATGAACGATCATTTATAATGTGTTTGATTTGACCATATTTCTTGCTATCAACTTCAAGCACTCTTCTGTTTTTCATCTCTTCTTTATGCATTCGCATCTAATGCTCTGTTAGATAGTATTACATTTTTTTTCCTAAAATTATTTTTAATTATGAGATTGTGTACGCTATTGGTGGTGGATTCCAGCAAGTGCACTGGCCATGCAAATATTAATTTGATGCTTCTAAATTATATTGCACAAAGTGCAAATTTCTGCCAAAACTATTATAAGAATATCAATGATCAAGTCGTCAGAGTCGATTATTGCAAAGCCAAGTAGACTGATGTGAACTTCCTAAAATGGTTTATAGTTTCTTGAGAGCATAGATTTTTCTCATTGGTATAATCGCATGGGTTTTAATTTAATGTAACTCAGGTTTTAGTTGTTTGTGGTTAGGAATTATCCATTGTTCATATAGCTTTAATGGTACTTATTGCTCAGAACTCTCATTAGCAATTTAGCATGTGGTTGTTTTGCTTCGACATTGCTTAATCCTTGAAATTCTCCTTTGGCTGTGGTTGTTTCAATTTAAAACCTATCCTTTTCCCTTCAAGCACTGATAGTATATGCCATGAATTTTCATCGTATACAACAAGCTATTTCAGTTCCTCTATATCAGCCGTTATTTACTTTCATATCTATGGTTTGTTGGGCTTCTTGATATCTACAGTTCTCACTTTGCTGGAATTACTAGGCCTGCAGTTTGTTACCTTCTGCTGGATTTATGGGAATTGGATCCAGAATTGTGATTTTGATAAAGACGGACACAGTTTGTTGACCTTTGCTAGCATTGCGGGATTTGGAATTGAACCATGACTTGAGTGAGGCATTAATATTGCTCGGTTACGGAACTTATACCTGTAATCAAAACTTATATTTTCAATTTCTGTAACGGAACTAAGCTGATTTGATGTCAACAGATAATCAGAAAGTATTGAGAAAATATTTACGTTTCTAATCCCACAGTGTCTACTTGTGAAACACCCCACAGGCCTCCCAAATAGCTATTGCTTGTGAAACCGCCCTACTACCAAATATAGGTGCAACCTCTGTTAATAATGAAAGCACCTCCTCGCCACCCCAAAGTCCTACACACTCACCCGATGCAACACGAACTCGCCCTTTGTATAAGTTCAGCTCGCGTTACTAGTCAGTGTGCTAATTTAAGCTGAACCAACTAAACTAATACTCAGGGCCTCTTACAAAACTAAGAAATGATGCACAATCTAATTCTAGTTAAATTCAGGTTTCTTACACCAGAGTTGAGAATAGTAATGTCTTTATTTTTTAACAACAAAATTTGGCACGCTCAAAAGAGAACTTCACCTCAATAGGATGTGATTCCGCAAGAGCATCCAACCTAAGGCCTGAAACAGTATCATCAAGAAATTGTGTCCATATTTTCCATTCAGGAAACAAGGAATCTGCTGCTAAATAGCTAACCTGTAATTAAGAAATTAAACTCATTCAATATTTTCACAGGAGCGTCAACTAAAAAAAATCGCAAGAAAGTGAGCTCGGCTACCCATGTTGCAAATCCCTCATTAAGCCATAAATGAGTCCACCATTCCATGGTTACAAGATTACCAAACCACTGATGTGCCAATTCATGTCCAACAACAGTTGCCACCTGAAAATGCCATTCAGACAGCAGTTCATAAAAAAGAAGTGCATGGCAATATGATATTCTATAGAGTGAACTTGTGTTTTTCTTAAACCAACTAATTAATCAAGAAAACCAGCAGTATTAATGGAAAACCAGCTATGCAATTGAGTACTGCAAATAACTAAACAAATATAGATTACCCTTTGTTTATTTGCAGCTGCTGAATGACGCTCATCATAGAGAAGAGCCGTTTCTCTATAAGTCACTAAGCCATAGTTCTCCATGGCACCAGCAGCAAAATCCGGAATGGCAATCATGTCAAGTTTAGGGAGTGGATAAGGAACAGCAAAGTACCTGGATTATGGCGATTAATCATCAACTGAAAGAAATTGGCGGAGAGGAAAGCAGGTGAGCGCATAGAACAATACCAATCAATGAGTACAAAAAACCTAAAACCAGCAGACAATTCGCAAGAAAAGTTCTAATAGCCAGAGTACTGAGTACCAAATAAAGAACCTAATAACACACAACTGAAACAACATGAAAAAACAAAAAACAAAAAAAAAGGATAATACAACATCAAATATGAAGTCTAAGCATTACTCTTTGTAAAGATCTAACGTTTTCACAGCTACGTCCAAAGCAAATTTTCCTTGGTTACTTTTACCGACTTGGCAGTAGACTCGAACATTAATCCCTGAAAAAGATCCAATGAAACAGAAAAAAATTAAAACTTGCCACGTAAGCACAGGATAAGACGTCACATAATTTGCAATCATACTGACTTACCATCAGTTGTGGAGGCCTCTACAAAATCAAACAAACCCACAACAATAGCAACCAAATAAGTAGACATAATGGGAGATTCCTGGTAAAATAGCTTCTTCACATTCCCGTTTACTTCTTCCTTAGTAAGTGGCATATTCGACAATGCTACATGATCAGAAGGTACTTCCAAAATTATCTTGAAAGCAGCCTGATTTAGGAGTAGAGAAATATGTATTAGAGCGCAGAATTTGAATTATTGAAAAAAAATATAAATCAAATGAAATCAACAGTAAAAATGTTAGGGTTGATTTGTTATGGAATACTCGAGCACTATAGTGTTCTTAAAATTAGACTGGATTGGCCGGTTCAACCGTTGAACCGGCCGGGAAACTGATCCAGTAGAATAGCAAAACAGTTTTAGCGTCAAACTGATAAAAAAATTGGATGAACCGCCGGTTCGGCCAGTTTCACTGGCTGGGTTTAAATGAACTGTACGGCTCGAAATGCTGAAGAAATTGCACTGTTGATTGCTAATCTAAGGGTCTAAATGATGAGGGCATCGTCAGCATTTTTCGACACACGTACCTTTATGAGACGCCAGAGATCGACGGCCACGAGCATGAGTCGTATTTTGTCCTTTTATGTAGTAGTTTCTTTTATTTTGATGTTTTTGCGCTTTTGCCCTTATGGGCATTGAGTCGCTTATGTAGCCCGGAAGGGCATTTGTGTCATTTCTTGTTATTTCCTTTTGGCCTATTTATATGAGGCCTCATGCATTGTAATTTCAGTTTTGATGAAATAAAAATTTTACTTTGAGTTCTCTTTGTGAGTTCCTCCTCCCCGATCTCTTAGTGAGTTCATCGGAGGAAATAGATCTCTTTGTGAGTTCTAAATTCTCGTCCCCTCATTCGTGGTGGAAATTCGGATTGAAAGCAATTGAGGTTAGTGGATCTGTGGCTACTCAAGTCCCTAGAAACTCCCAATTCTTTTCCCTTTGCTCTTGCCGCAGCCTACTCCAAGCAGGCCAAAGCCGCCGGCCCCTGGCTACAGCCTTCCGCCGGCCAGCCGCTCAGCCACCCGCCGGCCTGTCTTCCGCCGGCCAACCCCACAGCTCCATCCCGCCGCCTCCCCCTCTTGAATTCTCAGCATTTGAATTTCAAATCCCTTGAGTAATCACTTTCCTAATTGGTGCTCATTCATTAATCCATCCCATTAATGAGATTAAAGCCAAATTCAAAATTGGCTTCCCTCTCATTTTAAAGTTTGGGAAGTTACTTAAGACATAATTAAATCTGAAATTAAAATTTAGATTTAATTCAATTATCTACTTAAACTTGGGCCCCACCTCATCAAAACCGAAACCCCCCTCTCTCCTCTAGCTTGGCCGGCCACTCCTCTCTCTCTCCTAATCACCCTAATAGCTCCACAAAATCAGCCCAACTCCCTCCTCTCTTTGTCGCCCCTCCCCTCCTTGGATTAATTTGAATTTCAAATTAAATCCCACCATTAAACCTCCAAAATCTGAATTTAATCCAGAATTCCTGCACCCCCCTCCTTTCCTCCCACCCGAATTCCTCCTTCCTCTTTTCCCTTTGGGTGTTTCGTACCCTTCCGGCCAGGATGCATGGCGGAACCCGAATGAGACTTTGGATTTGTGCATGACGATCGAGATCAAGTTGACATCCTCCAATCACCGTTCTTTGACGTGGGCTTCAATTTCGACGACACCATTGAAGAACATAGACCGTATCCATTTCACCTTAGTGGATGTGATCGACGAGCAGAGATCAAAGGGACGTTGGATCATCCTTGGACGACCGCCATCCTCCACCACTCCGGCCACCTATCCAAGAACGACGATCTTAGGCTCCTTCTTCCTCGGAGTGACCTCGGTTCCAATGTGGAGACTCTTCGTCCGCTAAAAGCCTAGACTAGTTGAGCGTATGGGCTCCAAAGGTGAGAGTTCTCATTATTAAATCGCGGATTCTTGTTTATCGTCGTAGTTTTACAATTGATCTTTGCGTTTTCTTAAATTGTTTGGTTAACCGACTTCGCTCTTCATTGCCTACGCAAGTTAAAAACCAAGAACTCTAAGGATCAATCATTGTTATAAGTAATAAATTTATTGTGGAAACACTTTGTTAATTCGCTATCTTTAAATTTCCTAAGTAACTCCAATTTGTTTCACATCACTAAAATTCTGATTTGTTCAAAGAACCGTCATAAGCGCGTAAGCCGTAGTTTGATAATTTCCCTCCCAGGCCACAACCATCTCTGTCTTTCTCACGTTCGCATAGCTTCCCTCAAAGTAACTAACGCACAAATTGCACGATTGTCTCTCTCGCTCACAGCAAACTACTCCTATTGCTTTGTAAGATTTCTCATATCTCTCGTTCTAGGTTCCTGGAGAAGTGTGTTTTCCATTGGTTTTATCGGCTCTTGTTCTCTTGCTACAAAAAAAATGGAGCTTGGATTTTGTTTGCCTTCTTTTCTTTTTCAAGTTTGTTAATCTTCATCAAGGACCCAAGTTAGCGATAGAAAGAGAAAGAAAGATCTGAAAGTTAGACGGTGAGGTTCCTTTCTTTCTCTCGGGAGATCAAGAGAAAAAACGCCAAAAAAATCCATTCTGATTAAAACTTTTCATCTGCTTTCATTCTCTAGATGAAACTATCCCCAAGCTTGCAAACTTGGGAGTGGGAGATGATAAAGACCAAAGACAAACGAATCAAATAAATAATACTATTTTCCCCAATTAGTAAACCAATCATTGCTCATTTCTATTTCTCACTTCTTTTATTCAAATATTTCATTCCATTGCCTCATTTTTTTCCCTTTTTGCCGCTTCCAAAGCCGGAAAACGCCAGCAAAGTATTGGTTCATGGAATTTCATAATTCATAAAATTCTCCAATAAGCCAAAAATTGAATATGATTTTGAACACATTCATTATTTTATGTGATCTGCCCATAATTTGATTTGCACAACAGAATAAGCATGGTCTAATTAACTTATGGTTTCTATCCATCCTCCATGATAAAATTGTTTTACATATTACTATCCTCACATGATGCATTTGTCTCCCTGTATTACATACATATCATTTAATTGATATTCTTTTGTTCATTTCAATTTTAACAGTTTCACATGCTAGAGAAAAAGAATTGAAGATTTCGTGAACAAATTAAATGTGAACTTATGAAGAACAAATCAGTTACTCAATACTTCATATCTTCAATTTACAAAAAAAAGGGTATTCATTCATGTTTTATGCTTCATGATTATTTATTTTCTTTAATTTTTAATCATAGTTTTATATAATTACATCATTATTATACAAATTATGCTAATATTTAAATAAAATTAATATTTATTATATCATCCGGTTCAATCCTGGTTGAACCATTGAACTGTGAACCTCTCCTTCCGGTTCATTATCCGATCCGATTTTCACAACGTTAAGCACTATAGTGATTAGTGCTAGTTAGTGCTTAACGTGATTGATCAGGTTAATTAATATTTAATTGCACTAAATAAATTAAGTATTATTTGATTGCGCAGATTTTGGACATTCAATAAGTTTTAAAAAGACTAGAGTGGCCATCAATTAATTAATTAGAAGTTAAACTTGGTCTAATTAATTATTTCAAAAATTAGAACTGGTTTGACTTGAAGTAGATTTTTTTAGTTGACTGCTTGGAAACATCAATTTCCCAAAGATTTAACCTTGATGCCACAACTTTATTATGTCGAAGTTCCCTTCGCACAGATTACCGGGGCTAATTACCCTTCTAATGTGGCAAAAAAATCTCAAATAAGTCTGACAGCTTTAATTGAGCAAACTTAATTCATATAGGAGTTACATGAATTTACTCTCCTTGCACTTTGCCATTCCATAAGTTCCATTTCAATATGTTGCAGTGTACTTGAGATGCAAAGATTTTAGATAGTTTTAAAACCAAATAGACAACAATCTAAAGAGTTAGGAAGCTTATGATTTGACTATCAAGTGAGCCATGAGGTTTCACATCCAATATAGTCCCCAACACACTTTGAGAGAAATTATGCGAATGTCATAATTACGTGGTGAAACATGCTCAGAGAGGGCATGATTGTCTCAAATCAGTTGAGTATTTTAAGGCATAGTGGATGTGAGGCTGTCCACTCCAAGGTATAACATGTGTAAAATCTGAGTTTGATATCACAATTGGATTAATTTAAAAATGCCTATTGTGATTAATTTAAAAATGCCTAAAATACCAACTTACACAAATCATCAAAAAGCATGTCATTGTGTTCTACTCGTCAACTGAAGCAATTTGATATATAAAAGTATAGGTTAATTTGAGAGGAATTGAAAATTATGGAATTAGTTTTCATTTGAATTATTTTGCTATAGTTTTATTTATTTTCAATGGTCACTTATAAAAGTTAACACTATCGTCGTCAGATCCCAAGTCTTGAATGAGAAAAGTAGAGAGAGTTGTGTTAGGTAGTCAACAGCCAGTATAAAACTTGTCGAATAATCATGACATGAATCCTTTAAAAAATTGTGTTAGTGTTAAGGCGTCCCCTAGAAGCGACATGTTGTATGGCCTGAATACAACAAATGTGCAAGAACCACTGCACCGGTGCCCGGGTGCAGTGTTAAATAGGCAAAGGTTCCCACATCAAGGACGGATGTGGACAAAGAAGCTAGTTCAGGAAACTAAAATTAGGATAATAACTTGGAATATAAATTCTCTTATAGGAAAATTACCGGAATTAATAATTATTATGATTCATAGGAAGATAAATATTATGTGTATTCAATAAACTAAATAGGTTGGAGAGAAGGGTAAGGAGATTGATAGTTTAGGATTTAAATTATGATATTCGGGTAAGAATCATACTATAAATGGTATAGATGTGATTATAGATAAGAGTTTGAAGAATAATGTTATAAAAATTAATAAAATTGCAGTAAAATTACAGCATTAAAGATTGTTGTTGATGCTAAGATTATTAATATTATAAGTGTTTATGCTCCTTAAGTAGCTTAGATAAGTTCAAAATTAATATTTTGGAATGACTTAGAAGAATTAATATAAAAGATACCTCTAGAAAAAAGACTTTTTATTGAAGGAGAATTAAATTGACATACTAGTAGAGATGTGAATGATTTTAAAAGCATTCATGGTGGTCATGAGTTTGGGACAACTAATGAATGTGGTAAAACCATATTAGCTTCTTTTTTTTAGTTTATGATTTTTTAATTGTCAATATCTTATTTAAGAAAAGAGACGAGCATCTCATCGCGAATAAGAATGGATATAGAAAATCTCAGATTGATTATTTTCTTATAAGAAAATTAGATCTAGACCTGTCAATATTGGACCCGACCCGAAAACCCGATCCGAACCCGACCCTGAATTTTTGGGTTTGGGTTGACCCGAACCCGAAGCGGGTCGGGTTCGGGTTGACCCAACGGGTTGCCGGGTCAACCCGAAAACCTGTTTATTTTAAAAAAATTTGAATTTTCCTACCCCGCTCGCTGCCCGCTGCCCGGCGCTGCCGCGCTGCTGCCCACCTGCCCCGCTGGCCGCTAGCCGCTGCCCCGCGCGCCCGATGCTGCGCTGCCGCGTCGCTCGCCCGCCCGCTGCATCGCGTCGCTCGCTCGCCCGCTGCATCGCGTCGCTCGCCCGACCGCTGCACCGCGTCGCTCGCCCGCCCTCACCGCGTCGCTCGTCCGCCCGCTGCATCGCGTCGCTCGCCCTCCCGCTGCACCGCTGCACCGCTCGATTTCGCGTCGCTTGCGTCGCCCGTTGCACCGAAGCGGGTCGGGTCAGCCGTCCGCCACCCGCTGTCCGAGACTTCGTGTGACCCTAAACCCTAAACGGGTCGGGTCGGGTTGACCCGAACCCGAATAAAGCCGAGTTAGTTACGGGTCGGGTCGGGTTCGACCCGTAACCCGAAATTGACAGATCTAATTAGATCGTTTAGATTGTAAAGTTATTCCAAATGAAAATTTATATATCTAATATCGCTTATTAATTTTGGACTTTAAGATTAATTGACAGAAAATAAAACATAAAGTAAAACAATATTCTAGGATTAGATGGAAACATTTAAAGATTATCAATAAAAATATGTTTGAGAATAAGATTTTAGATCTTAAAATTTTGCCTGGACATGAGGATGCTAATGTTATGTGAGAAAAAGAGGCTAGTGATATTAAGATTATTGCAAAAGATGTGTTTAGAATATTAAAAGAAAAAGCTCCTGATAGTAAAAATAGTTGATAGTGGAATCCATATGTGCAAGAAAATATAAAAAATAAGAAAATTTATTATAAAAATTGGTTTAGATGTAAAAATTTTGATAATTGAGACAAAAATATAAAGAGGCACGTAAAAAATCTAAAAAAGTCATATGCGATGCAAAGATCTTATCTTTTAATTATTTATATAATATATTAGATACTAAATAGAGAGAAAGATATATGTATAAGTTAGTCAAATAAAAAGATAGTAGTAAGGATTTAGTTCAACTGAAGTGTATTAAGGATGAAGATCAAAAAGTACTTTTCTTAGAAGATGATATTCAACAAACGTGGATGAGATATTTTGCGAAATTTTTTAATGAAGAATATGAAAGATTGACTTTATAACCTTAGCACACTAAATGAACATAAAGATTTCTATTTTTATCGGCGTATTAGTAAAACCAAAGTTAGAGATACTTTAAAGAAAATAAAGTGTGGAAATGATGTTGGACTTTATGATATTCCAATAGAGGTGTGGAAATGAATGCATAGGAGATGAAGGAATTTATTGTCTTACTAAACTTTTTGATATTGTTTTGAAGACTAAAAGGATGTTAAATGAGTGTATAATGAGTGTGTTAATTCATATTTTTAAGCATAAAGGTGAAGCACACAAGATTGTGCGAATTATAGAGGAATAAAGTAAATGTGACATGCTTTAAAACAATGGGAGCAAGTTATGGAGCGTAGGTTGCGGCATGATACTAATGTTTATCAAAATCAATTTGGATTCATGTCGGGCAGGTCTACTATGGAATCTATTATCCATACATTTATTGAGAGGTTTGATGGAAAAATATAGAGAGAATAAGGAGGATCTACATATGATATTTACTAATTTAGAGAAAGCATATGATAAAGTTCCAAGAGAAGTGTTATAGAGAGTTCTTGAAAAGAAAGGAGTTAATAATGCGTATATTCAAATCATTAAAGATATATATGCAGGAGCTATTACTTTTGTTTAAGCACAAGGTGGTTTGACTAAGTATTTTCATATTTCGGTTGGATTATATTAAGGATCAGCCTTAAGCCCATATGTTTTTGCTTTAGTCATGGATGTTCTCCCTAGACATTTGCAAGAGGATGTACCTTGGTGTATGCTTTTTGCTGATGATATTCTTCTTGTTGACAAGACAAGAGAGGGAGTTGAAGGTAAACCTGAATTATGGAAGGCAACCTTAGTATCTAAAGGTTTTCACTTGAGTAGATCTAAAACGGAATGTATAGAGTGTAATTTTAGTAGTAATAAACCTAATGAGGGGATTGTGACTTTGGGCTATAAAGTCATTAATAAGAGTACACATTTTAAATATCTTGGATCTATTGTTCAGAGTGATGGTGAAATATATGGGGATTTATCAGAAGAATTCAAGTTGGATGGTTGAAGTGGAGGAATGCATCTGGCTTGTTGTGTGATAGAAAAGTCCCCCTCAAACTTAAGGAAAAATTATATAAGATGGTGGTGAGAACTGCAATGCTTTATGGTGCGAACGTTAGCCATTAAAAGAGAAGCATAATATTAAGTTAAGTGTTGTAGAGATGAGGATGCTCAGGTGGATGAGGGGCTTCACCCTTAGAGATAGGATACAAAATAAGCATATACGTGAAAAGGTTGGAGTAACGCAAGTGGAAGATAAGATTAGAGAGAGTCGTCTTAGATGGCTTGGTCACATAAATGGCAGCCTTCCGATGACCCAATTAGGAAAATAGATGTATTAGATTTGACTTATGTTAAGAAAGGTAGAGGTAGACCTAAAAAGACTTGGCTAAAAAATATTAGAAATGATCTTTCTTTATTACATTTAAACAAGAATTTGACTTTTAATACGACACAATGGAGAAAAATGATTCATGTAGCCAACCCCACGTAGTGGGACAAAGACTTAATGTTGTTGTTGTTGGTCACTTATAAAAGTTACTGTAACAAAGTCATGTTTAATTTCATCTCAAGCAATTTACATAGCATGCATGCATTGGTGGGATCGGTGGGTAATTAGTTCAATTTTCTTTAATTAAAACCATTAATTTTTCTTTGCTTTTGAGCTCCCCGCATCTTCAAAAGCAGCTCTCCCGTTACGATGATATTCGCATGCTAGAGCTCCAGTGAAGAAGCTAGGAAATGAAGTTGGGATGCAGGCTAGAGATGGCGATCATGTAAGAGGAAAATAGAGAAAACGAAAGAAGAATAGAAAGAAGAAGAATGGAAAAGATAAGGTAGAAATGGAAGAGGAAGATAAGGAAGAGGGTAAACATGGAAAAAAGGAAAAAATATGAAATGATGTTTTTTTTCGTATTTTGTGTTTAAAATTTATTTGGAATAAACAATTATTTTTGTAAAGTTTTAAGGTAAATTTAATGGATGATCATTTAGGAATCCCAAAGAATATAGGAAGGGAAATTTTGAGAATTCCAACCATGTATGAAGAGAGGAAATTGTGAGGTATATTATGTTGGGAATGAATTTAATAACTTTATCTGATGATGGTTTGAAATTTGTACAAAATGTTAAATTATAAGATAATATACCTCACAATTTAAACAAATTTAAGTGATGTATATGTGCAAGCAAATGCGAGGGTGTTTGACTTGGTGAGTCCATGCATCGACAAGGTAATATATGTAATTTTGTTAATAAAGTAAGCGAGTCAGATTGTGAATAATTTGAATACATTCATTTTTAATTATTTATATGTGATCTCCATCTAGCACATATTTATAATTAGGCTAAGCTTGATATTGTGATGCATATAGATTTTCTTATGTTTTGATGCCATATGAAAATTTGTTAAGCTGTGAATTCGGACATGTGAGTTATACAACTATACCTGCTTTTGAACATATGCACATTACAATCATAATGATCCATATGCATTGTTGGGGGCTCCGAAAATTCGGCCCCGGCCTCCGCTTGCTCTGATTTCGCTTTTGCTTTTCTTTGGCGAGAGAAGTTTTAACGGGATAAGTTCTGGGGTAAATTTTAGAAGGCAGATGGGTTTGTAGATAAGACACCACCCAAAGATTTCGCCCTCATTTTGTGAGGACTTTATAATCTGAGTTCTATTTTCCTATAGGCGCAAGCCCCTATAGTTAATTACCCCTCCCGTTCACGAGAGAGAACTTTCGATTAAGGCTAGTCATCAATCAGATACGTAGAAATACGTAGTATCCGGCATATAGTAGCAGCATGGGTTTGAATTTGGGAATTTGAAAAGTTTGATATTTAAAATAGAAATTTCATCATCTTGCACTTAAAGCGGATGGTGGGGGAATGGATGATGGACCCGATCAAGATCACATGGTTTCGTCGTCCCGGGCCATCGTGGTCCTAGTCTACTTAATCAGAGGAGGTAGTCGACCCAACCTGACAGAAGGGTCCTTGTCAGCAGCCATGGGTTGCTTCGTCCAAGGGGACCTTGCAGACATGGGGTGAATGTTTGTCTAAGGGGACAAATTTAAATACACCTTAGCTAACATATAGCTTTGTGCCCTATCAATTATATTATATTGATTCATATCTCAAGGATTTGATGCCACTAAGGAACGTATTGGCTCTGGCCATAACCGGTATTTCATGGTGCCATTTGGCAGCAAAATCACTCGATTCAGAGGGCCCCGGGCCGGGTCATAACCGTTTATCCTGCGGTGCCATTTGGTGGCAAAAATGCCGGTTAGAGGACACGTACCACGTCCTTAATGGCAGGAGATTGTTTGAGAATGGATCCTAGTAATATTTTTGACTAGACATTAGCTTTTAGTGAGCTGAAGTAATTTTTAGATTTGTCCACTTCGGCAAACTGTTATAGAGTGTAGATAGATTTTTGCTTTAAGTGATTTGATGGGTTGAATTTCGATTTTAAATATTTTAAATCTTGGGAATTTTGGATTTTTGGGAGCTTTGAATTTCAGATATATGGGTGGCATTTGAAATATTTATGATTAACCCCTCAGGATGAGATGTTTGCTCAAAACGACCATCATCGGGGTGTGTGGGGTCATTTCCATTTGTTGATTAAACCTTGTCGACTCGGCCGAGCTGTTGACCGAGGATTGGGTTTCTCATAGGCTTTGTGCTTTTGTTTGTGAATTTTCTTTATTAAAGGCCTTGGCGGCCTAATATCAATGTATAAAATAAATATTCCGATTGACTTCGTGATCGTATAGTTATCCGATAGTTTGAACCCTATCTACTCCTATTTACATGCTTAAGAGGATAGGGTTTCGTGGGCTTTGTGCCTTTGTTAATAAATTCTTTTGATTATAGACCTTGACGGCCTAATATAAATGTATTATAACAAATATACCGGTCGCCACAACCGTATATTTGTTTGATAGTTCGAGCCCTGTAGACTCCTATTGATCCGTATAGAAGGATCAGGTTCGAACTTAAATTCACTTATTGACCTGCGCAGCAACCCTAAACGTCATGTGTGTACTAATAGCATGCTCGCCGGGGTCCATGAGGGTCAAGATTGTATTTTCCCTTTTAGTGTGCTTATGTATATACAAATTACGATGAACGTGCAGGAGTATTTTGAAATAGTTATAGTTGTGCATGCAATTGTCATTTGAATACACAACATTTAATTTGAGAGCTTATACACGCCTTCTGTCAGCTAGTACGAATGTTGCGGATCAGGTGGAGGTGCGTTATAGATTGTAGACGTCTTCTGTCTGCTTGTACTAAGATTATAGATCCGGTGGCGATATGGTCTTGATGTTATGAGGTATCTCCTCATCTTGATGCTGACTCCCCCTTCTCATTCACTGAGGAGATCTTTGAAATTCGTGGTCACTGCCTTCAAAAGACTTTTTAAGATCTTCAATGTAGTAGACTCGTTATTTCAGGTGTTTGTGGACACCAGAACTATTTTCTTCCTAAGGATATGACCAAAAAGAAACTTTGGAACACTAGGAAGTTTAGTTCTAATTTTTCAAACATCCCTTTCCTTCTGTCAGGGGGTGTCCTTTTTCGCATATCGGTTTGCATTCATACCCGACGTACTCATAGATCTTAATCATCGTTGTCGTAGGTGACATTTGTACTTATGTCCACAAGGGTTCGTTGTACTTACGATATACCCATTGTTGTTACCCACAAGCAGCTCGTGTTCATTTGTAAGGACCCGTTATATCCACTACGACCTCCTAGAGGTGTTCGTAGAAGAACCATTGTTCCTACATCATATCCACCCTTTCACCAATCTCGGGTGATTTGAATGATTTGCACTTATTTGTAGGGATGGATCTTTCACTATGAAGTGGTAGTGTTGCCTTCTTCAATCAACAAGCAAAGCTGCTAGTGTTGGAGGTTTCACTAATGCATTTAGCACACACATATGCATTCTGCAACTATTTGTTGTTCTTGCAAGTACGATGCTCTTGATCTCGTAGGGATTGTTGTAAGAGCCCACTACATTCTTTGTTTATACATATTGAGGTCTTGTACTGTGCCTGCTTGTACCTCGATGTTGTTTATGAGGATGTCGCAATATCCCTACATTCTTTGTTTATACATATTGAGGTCTTGTACTGTGCCTGCTTGTGCCTCGATGTTGTTTACGAGGATGTCGCAATATCCCTCCTCTTCTTCTTATTTGAAAGTAAACTCTTGTGTGCTACTTTACACATTAGCCTACATAGATAACAAAGGATCCGCTTCTCCTACATCTCCCTTGCTTTGCTTGTGAACATACGCCACATGATTCTCGCTACAACTCATGCATATTCCATTGGTTGTACTATTATTGACATGCTCATTGCTCTTGCTCTTTTAATCAAAGCATGTTGTATGTGTACCGTAGTTTTCATCATATGTTCATTACAAGTCTTCTACACATGTTTGTAGGCAAGTCTTATGATGTCGTTGGAAATTCAAGCTTCTTGCAATTTGATTGAGTTTAAATTGGGTTCAGTTCTTTAAGCTTACTTGAAGTTTGAATTCAGCTTGAGCTTAATATGCAAGATCATGTTCTTTGTACTCATTTGGACTTGAGTTCACAAGTCTTCCATTGTATACAAATTGTAAGCTCTTGTTCAAGTGGTTCAAGTTCAAATTCCTTTGAGCCTAATTCGGTTCAGGTTCCAATTTGCAAGTTTTTTATGCAGCTCATTGTGATTTTCTCCAATCCAGCGCGAGTTCAAGTCCAAGTTAGGACTTCTTGCACTGAGCTTATTTGAGTTCAAGCCCTTGTTCGTCCAACATTATTTGATTAGGCTTGATTTAATTTTGATGTTGTATTCACGTCATAGTCCTTTGTATTTGTTCAAGTTGGAGTTCTATTAAGTCCACAAGCTCAATATTCAAGCTCGGGTTCTATGTCCCCTGCAGTTCAACTCAAGTATTTGCTTGAGTTCAAATGTTCAAATCTTTATCCAATTTGAGTTCAAATGATCGAATCATATTCAAGTTCAGCTCAAGTTTGAGCCCAATTTCATTGTCATTTACTGCAAGTTCCAGCTCATTTTCAATTTCATTTGGATTTGAGTTCATTTAAGTTTGATTTAGGCACAATTTTATGTTAAGTTCATTGTCCAAATCAAGTCCTCGTTTGTACAAAATTTGTTCACATGTCGGCCCAAATTTTACTCAAGTCCACGATGTCTTCAGTCTGAATTTCGGCAGCCTCCCAACGTCTCCCCCGTTTAGGGGAAAAATCTGAGAGACTGGCCTTCCCCTAGTCGCTACTTGAGCGCTTCGGGTATGTGTCCAACGACACCGTGGCCTCGTTTTCTTTAATTCCCGCCCGCTACGTGAACGTTTAAGGGTCTTGGGTACCTGTTGAAAAGAGAGCACAAGTATTTCCCCACCTGTGGGTACTTAATTTTGTCCCCTTCACGCTACATGAGCGGTCCGGGGATTACCCACCTCGCCGCTAGCGCCGTGCCAGTTTCCCTCCCTACAACGCTACAAGAGTGCGTAGGGGGTTTGCCGCTCATTGCAAGCAACGAGGATAGGATTTTAGGCGATTGTCTGCCTCGTCGTAGGCGTCGTATTGGTTTCCCTCCCTACTACGCTACGTGAGCGCGTATGGGGTTTGCCAGTTCATCACTAACGTCAAGAGTGGAAATCAAAGTTTAGAGATTTAAACCTTGGGGATCGGCGGGTCAGCGGTGGAAGGCACAAAAACTAAGGCAAGACAAGAGGATCTTTGCAACTTATTATTATTATTATTTCTTATAATTTATATTAATTATAATAATAATTAAGTAATTATTATTGATAATTAATCACTAATCATCAATTAATTATAATTATAATTAATTAATGATTGATTATAATTAATTGAAATTAATTATAATCAATCAAATAATTATAATTAATTATTAATTATTATAATAATTAAATAATTATTAAATATAATTAATAAGAATTATAATAAATAAAATAAAAATAAACTAAAATAAAAAAAATCCTTGGTTCGGCGGATTCACTGGATTCTGGCCAAAGGAGCGTGCAAAAAGGAGATAGTCACCTTCACAGCAAGCGAGCTCTCGTGCTTGCTTCCGATCAAAATGCGTAACTTCCGATCGACGGAAAAGGGGAAGGCGTCAGAGGAGCGAAGTCGCACAGCCGCGAAGGATCGGAAGAAGCCGCACGAAAGAGAGAAAGTAACTTTGCAGTCGCGAGCTTCTGTCGTGGCTTCCGATCCAAAGTGTCGGAACTTCCAAGCCGATAGGAAGGGAACGTCGGAAATGGGGAAAAGCCAGAGAAGCACGCCGGCGGTAGGGAGTTACCCTCACAGCAGCGAGTCCCGTTGTTGCTTACGACCGGGATGTTGTAACTTCCGATCGACTCGAAGGGAACGTCGTCGTCAGAGCGGGGTCGAGCAAGAGAGTGGGAGCGAAAATCAGAGAGTGAGAGAGTGGGGAGCGGAGAAAAATAGCGAGAGAGTGGGGAGAGGAGAAAAACAACGAGAGCGAGAGAGCTTGCGGAAGAGAGGAGCCGAAGGCCTCATTTCATCACCCTTTTATTGACGAGAGCGAGTCGTGCGACGACGTGCGAACAGAGGAATGGCGCCGGTGTGCGAGGACGTGCGGACTGCATCCACGACGTGCTTGATGGGGCGAGGCAGGTAATGGATTTGATTTTTTTTTTCTTTTGATACAGCAGGTCAACAATTGTACATATTTATATATACAAGCAACACAGCAAGTTATTGAAAGAAGAAAGAAAACAACAATGATTAAATAAACCTGAAAAATGACATGTTATGTGTAAGGCAGGCGTGGCAGTGCTACCTCGATGAGTAGTGCAACCCAATAGAGGAGGCAGTGCGACCTCGATATGATGAAGCCTACGAGTTATGAGTCCAATAGGTTATGGAGCCTACGAGCTAAAGAGACAGTGTGACCTTAGGAGCTTACAGGCTATAGACCTAAACCTAGACATCTAGACATAACACCTTTGCGGAAAAAAAATGATGAAATAAACAGAAATATATAACTACGATGATATATTATGATTGTATGATTTACCTATCATATGCAAATGCAATTGGCTTAGAGCAATGTTAATGATATTACATGACATGTAAATGAATGTGTAATTTAGGTGAGCATAATTTTTATATTTTACATTATATGTTATACATACCCAACATATTCCTTGTTACAATTATTGCAGACTTGGGTTGCTTATATACGCTTCTTATATGCATATTTTGATTTACATGTTAATGCTCATATTCATTAATTTTTTCTTACACTTGATTATTGTATTGGAGTTGTATATCTTTATGGGTATCATAGCTTATCAAGTTATTATTTTGACTGTTCTTAAAGGAAAAGGGAATGATATGATTAAGCTAAAATAGTGTCAGGTTGTTCAATTTTTATTTTATATTCACTTTTGTCAATGTAAAAAATTTTTGGATTGAGGTTAGTGATCTATTAATAGTTAAATATTTTAATTTTCATGTATCTGCTTTATAGATAAAAATTTTGGACTTCCGTTTATGAATAATGTTTTTGAGTTATGATGTCTTTTATAATTGTTCTGCATTTGAATGTCAGAAATTGTATATAAGTGTAGTGTAATATAATGTAAATGATTTACGATCTCCAATTTGAAGTAGGATCAGTGTGAGGCGTGATAGAAAGTGGTATTTGAAGTTCTGGGAAATTATTGTGGAAGCATGATCGAATCTATGGTTTAGTGTAAAATGATTTAATTAATGCAATTTCCTGCAGAGCATAAGTGGGGTTCGTCCGCCTAAGAAGGAATGATTATTAGATGAGATAAGCTTTCTAGGTGAAATGTTGATGTCTAGCTCAAACCTTAGAAGCACCTTATACATATATATGATCTTTTATGTTTAAGATATGATCAAACACTAAATCATAATGCTAAACATGTTGTGGTAAGAGTTATGGCTGAGAGAGTTCTTGTGGGAACTAACGGTCACTCGGCGTAGCCTAACAGAACATCAGAAGGTCCTAAGAATGTTGCATTCCCTGAGGACATCGTAGTGAAGGTAGAGAATATACAAGTGGTGTTGGATCTTACAACAATGATATCTAAAATAGTAATACGAATGCGGATGATGGAAATGATGAAAAGATGCAATCTTTGGTAGGGCCTACATCATATTTCTCTGATTTGAGTTGTATTCATCTTTCTTTTAAGTCCTAGTAGTGTCCTTTTGTAAACATAATTAAAGATCACAATCTTTCAATGTTTTTTTTAGCATTTCCTATCTTCCATCTGTGTTAGTGTTGGGGCTGATACTCAATGCCCGACATCCAACTACATAGCATGAGAGGAAATGCCAACCATAGTCAAAGCTGGAACCCAATTAGATCACGGTTGAAAGACATATAGAATCCCATGCACTAAGAACATGAGATAGATCTTCAAAGATGAGAATGCTTTGTGTAAGAATCCAATTAGCAAGTGCAGCAATGATAGAAGAAGTTGGGAAAGAAAATAAGCGTTAATAATGAATCCATACATAGTAACCTTAAGGTTTGATAGCCCCAATGACCTTCTAGGATAACTTATTTGAGAGAAAAGAGTCCTCACAAAGAGATCAGTATTAGTGATTATCGTGGTCCGCAGAGAAGGTGAACGTGCAATGCAACAATAGCCAAAGTTAAGCTTGTAAATCTATGGTATCAGGGGTCAAGCGTAAGGAAAATCAGGATGCATTAAGGTTTGGGATATCTCATTTTACTCATGTCTTTGACTTCACTGAAAAGGGAATCAATGTAAATAACCTTCGTATCTTCAGGTAAGCTATGCTTTAGTTGGAGGAGGGAGACGATGGACTGGTGGTAAAGCAAGAGGATCTATGGTTAGCGGGTGGAGTCAACATGGGGAGGAGATACATGGGGAATTGGCCAAATAGAGGAAGGTTGTAGTCAATGAAATTATAATAGAAAAGGGAACATCAATTTCATGTGGGTCCAGGTGATTCTTGGCATTAACAATGGAGCATAATTATACCACATGTGATATTGGGCCGCAAATGATATCACCTAGAAGAAACTAGCTATGCTGATTTTTTGTGACATTGAAGGAAAAGGAAGAAGATGGCTTTTGCAAGTTATAGGTCAACTTGTGGTTGGGGAGTGGTGGCGTCATATCAAGAGGGAAGTCAACCTAGAAGAGGAAGACATCACAAGGTTGTGAATGTATAGAGATAATAGAGCACATGTGTGACGGAGCTGAGGATGCCATATGCAACAAAAATTAACATAGATGGGGGAGGATTGCAATGACATTCGCCCCCTTGACATTGAGTCCACTTTTCATCATCTTGATCACTACGTTGACCAATAAGAAATTGGGAATCAATATGCCAAGCACAATGCTCTTGACCAATCCCTTAAGTTATAGGAGGATAAAGGAAAAGCAAGGGAGCATCATTGGATTATGTAACATGGAGGAAAAGTAATAGGAATAAATTTTATTGCATTGTGAAGTAGTTGAGCATAGGCAGGTGTGGTCCACCATCAATGCCATTGTTGGCTATTACAAGCGGTGAATAGGAAAGAATGGCGGCAAGGTGGCTTCTCAAGTGGAGTTATAGGGGACAACAGAGAGTTACTATAGCAAGATTTGCATGTGGCTAACTGGGCGGGACAATAGCAATTGACGCATTTGGGGCTAGAGGAGGCTTGATCTTAAGTGATGGACTCAACATCTTCACAAGTAGATATGGGCAACTACAACAAAATCATTCATATGGAGAAGGTAGCCGTGTTGATGGTGTAGATTGTAATTTTTTTTTATCAGAGATGTATTTTTATGTATAGGATATAGGATTGTTATAGTGCGTCTCCACATATCTTATATCACATGATTAATGAAAATATCCACCTAAAGTCCTTCAACTCAACTAAAATGAGAATATCCACTCATATGCTCTTATATTCACTCTCAATGAATCGAGTAGTTTCATTTTTCTTTTTCTTTTTTCATTTCAAGAAGATAAACAAGGCAAAGATTCATATCATCTTGATCTTTTTGTAATCCAACTAAAGTTAAGGACATGTAGCCAAGGATTAAAACTTGAATCATGTTGATCGTATTTTATTTAAGAACTCAGCTTAATTGATTGAGTCACTTTAATATGATTATATAGTTGCACCTGGGATTGCCTGAAAATCATTAAATACATATTTTATGAGCCACTCACAACTCAATCAAATATCATACTTGAGTTTGCTGAATCGGCTTAGTTCAATTAGATGAGCAAGGTTTAGATTAAGAGAACAAAATATTTAGGATTAAGGCCGGCTAAAGATTTGAACTATTCATTGATTATGCATTGAGATTATATTGGGCCAATCTAAAACCCAAGGCTAGATCTTTTAAAAGGTCAACAAATATAAGATACATACCTCACAAATCAATAATGACAAGTCAATAAACAATAACACTATATATATACACCATAAGATCATTGTGTCTTATTTTGATAGATCATTAATTCAACCTATGATGTGTTATTCATAAAAAGAACCAAAAGCTCATCGCATAGCCAACACATCATATATGCGTTGGTTAATTTCAATTAACTATAAGGTACATTGCTTACCCTTACATTCTTAAGATATCATGGATATTGTGAGGTTTTCTATGATAAATTTTGATTTGAAATGATTAAAACTTTAATTAGAGGTTAATTATTTAAAGTAAGTGAAGATTAATTACAACTAAGAGAGTTATTCATTTAATCAGTTTAATTAATTATTATTTGGACTAATTAGCCTAAATAGTATTTAACTGCTCCTCCCACTCTCTTACTCTCACTCTGGTGTAACATCCAGCCTAACCATCTAGGTAATTCAATAGTGTAACAATTGTTGATGAAGACACTAGCCCTTAAGCCTCAAGTTACAAGCTTAAGGAACTACAGAGTTGGATAAATCTCAACGGCTAGCATTTGGCAGGACAAATGATTTGAAATGAATTAATTCAATTCATTAGGATTGTAATAGAGCCAAGTCGAGTGAAACACGACGGATTAGACTTAGTTTGGTCATACTACAAGTTATTCATGTTTTGGTAAAGCTTGAGCTTTACTTTCCAATTTTTGTTTTATTCTTGGCTTGTTTAAATTTTTTTTATAATTGAGCTTGGATTGCCTAAATTAATTAAGAAAATCCTTAAAAGAGCAAATAAATAAGCTTAAAAATTGAACAAGTACTTGGCTTCTCAGATTAATAAATAATTCTACAAATCTACATGAACAAGCAATCCCTAGAGGACTTAGCAATCAATTTCCCACTCATACTTGTCAATGGCGCAGAATGGCGCGCACCATGGCACGCAACTCGGCACGCATGTTCAAGTTGATGCGCACCATTTGCGTCATGTGTGCGCAATGGCGCACGGAGCTTGCAATTTGAATTTTATATTATATAAATTTTAAATATTTATATAATTTTAATTTCTAAATAATATAATAATAAATTTATTTATTAGTTATTCATTTATTAACTAAAACTAAAGAACCAAATGCCCCAACCCTCACAAGTCAAGCCCGATCCCTCAGGCAACCGAAGTTGTGATCCCCCACACTCGATCGAAGTGGTGATCCCTCACGGGGGCCCGATTTTGCGATTCATCACAGGATTTTGGTCCCTTCACGCGATTCCGCACGCATTCCGCCTCCTTATGCAATTTCGGAGCTAGTTCATCCAAGTATTCCTTCCTTCCGCCGCTCGTTGTTCGTCCGAGCATTTCTTCCTTCCCTTAACAACATTGACATCCCAAGCTTGAAGCATTCTTGTTCCAATAAACTCTTTGGTTTTCAAGTCATCAACTAAAATTTTTCACACAAATATGGAATAGTTATGAAGCATACTTGTTTCAATGAACTTGATTTTATGAATCTTATAGCACAATACTAGAATGCACCTAAGAAAAACCCATCTTTGTAAGCATGGGTGTATGACCTTGAAATAGGTTTGTATTTATAATTATAACTAAGCATAGTAGATGAAATGATTTTATCAAGTATAATTTATATTCTTCTTGTATGGTTCTTTTTCATTATTATGATAGTTTATCTTTCAGCTTAACGATATTTCATATTCAAGCCTATTTTTTATAATTATTTTATATTTCGTGTCATGTTCAAAATGGTGCGCGTCGTGCCATGCGCTACGCATCATGGCACCAAGAGGACCTTTGCACTGTGGTGCGTCATTCGTCGTTGACAAGTATGTTCCCACTCTTTTGAGCACTTGTAAAGACCATCATGAGTATCAAAAGCTCTAAGTGGTGGGTTAACATCAACAAAACTTTAAGATCAGCTTTTTTAACTTTCACTTCTTGTTAAAAACATATCCAATAACAACCATACATTGAATTTTTTTTCCCGTTTCCATAAGTTTGTTGTTCTACTAACCATTTCAGCTAAACTCAACAACTCTTTCAATTTCTTCTTCTTGATCTCATAATTACTAAAACAATCTTGTTTAGCAATTGTGCATGAAATCCTATAGTGTGGGTTAGATACCTATGTCATGTTATATACTTCATACTCTATAGAAATGGAATCCAACTCATTAATCATGATCATATGAGATGTAAACTCTCTACTTTTAGCATGGTCATACTTCCAATATATACAACCGTGAAATAAAGCTAAAGCTGTGAGAGTTGTAGGATTCAAAGTCATTATTGATCCCGGCATCCATCGGGCCTATTTTTATCTAGGAATAAGATAGTGTGTTCATGTACAGCTCGCCGATGCATCAACTATAAGCAAGCTAAGAAGGAGAAAAATAAAATATTTGCTCGCCTCCTATAAATACGTTCACACGAGCTGTGATCTTAGCATGCCCTTGCTCAAGCAAGCAACCAAAGGTGAATTGGGAAACAGAGAATGATGGAACTCGAAAACATGGGAAGAGATATGAAAATAAGAAGAGGCATAATTGAAGAATTAAAATATAATAATTGGAAAAGTAACATAGAATAATAAATAAATATATAGTATGTTACTACTAAATAAAAAATTAGGCAAGTGGCATTTTACCTCATTTTAATCAAATTATATGTGACCTATCATCTAGTTCAATATCAAGTCTTTAATAAGTTAATGAATGATAAATAAGCTTGTTCGTGTACATAAATAAATGAGTTGACCATGTTCATACTAGATTTATTTAACGTTCGAGTTTTAAAAACATTAAAATATGTTACAAACTTGAATGAACTTGATTGAATTTTAAATGAGTTGAATTTTTAAACTATGCATCTAGTCTTACAAGCAAAGGAAGCAAAAAAAAAAAAACACCCCAAAAACAATGCATTAATTGAACCTAAAAGCAGCAACTGATAAAGCCCACATAAAACCTTCTACTGGCTTCCGATTACTACTTGCTATTTTCGGAAAGACAGTACCCAGCAAAAAAATAGGAGCTGTTGAGATGAAAAAATTGGACAGTTTTTCCCTGAATTTAATTTAGACAAACTACTTTTGAAAAAATATTACAGAAATGTCAGAAATTATGAAGGAGAAAATGGCTTCTAAGAAAAATCACATCCCAAGTAAAACAAAATCAATATCTCAGACAATGACATGTCATAACTGAGGTCATTCATCTTTTTTTTTTTTTTTGGAAAGTTGGTAATTCATCGAAGGGTAATATCTTCTAAAACAACTAATATATATATATATATATATATATATATATATATATATATATATATATATATATATATATATATATATATATATATATATATATATATATATATATAATGGCCACTTAATGAATCCAGAAAATTTGAACCTTGAATGCAGGTTCATCCCAGCATGGGAAGCAGCGTCTAGCATCGGCGGGCTCGAACTGGGTCACCGCCATATTCTTACTCTCACCATTATGCTTGTAAGCACTGTCGGAAAATATTATAAATAAATAATATTTGCAAAAACATCATTCAAAGCAGCCGAATCAATGAAAACACCTTCTGTAAAACCCTTTCATTCGATCATTTAGGATTCCGTCAAATCCAATCCACAAAGATCCTTCGCCATGCGGAAGGACATCGCTAAACAAAAGCACCAATAATTCATCTATCTCAACTGTGGTGATCTCTGTCGGAAACAGTTTCTGCGATAACCCCAAACCAAGAAAAAAAAAAAAAACAAATAAGCACAATGGACTTCCGAGTTTTCTTCCCCTCACAAACAAAAAACGAAGCAGCAAAGCAACAACCTCTGAAGAACCGTGACCCTTGAACCAAATCGACTCATTCCCCACGGTGAGATCGGCGGCATTGAGAACCAGGAACCGCGTATCCCCAACAACATCGACAGTGATCTCGACTGTGCCGGTGAACTTGCAGGCATCGAGATCAGGTTTGAGGAAGAGGTCGTATCGCTTTGGGACAGCGAACTTGGGAAGTCGCGCTTGCCCTTTGAATTGCTCTAGGCTCTGTGTTTCCGCCATCGTTCTGTTTTCTCTCGGCAGCCGATGCTCCTCTATATTGACCGCTATCTGCTGGTTTCGTCTGGATTCCGCAAGGAGGCGGAGAGTTTCGTTAAGAAAAAAAATCCCGAAAATCGAACAGTCTTTTCTTTTTCAAAATTTACATACATGTCACTTTATTTCATCTTATTTAATTATTTAATAATTAAAATTTTAATATTATATTTTTATCATTTACATAAAATATATTATTCTTATATTTTATTCTTATCTTCAATATCATTTATAAATTTTAATATTTTATTTCTGATATGAAATAAAATGGTAGGTATGTAAATCCTTTTTGTTGGGGGGCTAAGATCATCTCTAACCGAAAATCTCATTTTTCACCCCAAAATGTCGGAAACTATAAAATGACGTGATTTCATCTCCAATCGAACGCGTTTTTCACCTAACCGTCGCCTCTTTTTTTCAACCGTCGCCTCTTTTTTTCCCGCGACAAGTTCGGTAGAGTGGTAAAAATGGCGGAGATCAACAGTACAACGCCAATATTGGCGTCCCACTGTTCACCACCAGCCATATATCAGAAATTTTGCAGTTCGGCTGGAGCAGGCCGGGAGCTCCATTCAAGCGTTTGGAGGTCGATTGGAGATGCCCTGTTAGTATTCATTTTTATGCTTTTAAAGTCGTGCATGTAGAGCAAGAAATTTTTTAAAAAGGCTAGATAAAGCAGTGCATATTTGATTTTTTATGCTTTGAAATTCGTGCATTAAGAGCATTTGGAATTTAGCTTTGAAAAGTCATTGTACTTTTTTGACGTAATTAATGTAAAACAGCTTTATTTAGCTGCCTTCTCTGACAAATTCAACTATTAATTTAGGCTCTTTGTGATAATTTGGACCCTATGTTGTTTTGTTGCCAAGGACCTTGTTTTTTAGTGCTTGGATTTTTTCTTTTATCGTAATTCTATGCACAATAGAGAGTTTGTGATTCCACGCAATTCAATTTGGTCTGTTGATTTAAAATTTTAATTATAATCTTAAAAGGTCAAGGATTTGAGTCTTATATATTTGAAGTCTATATGAATTTATCTTAATTGATCTAAATGTCGAAGAAAAAAGGTTTTTGATTCCTGAAATCTACACTAATGATCGTAAAAAATGTTTGTGCTGAATTTGGGCGATTGGCGTTCAGACCCCAAGAGATGAACTATAGGAAACTATACTTTTATTGTTGAGTTGTTGACTTCAAAATAATTATTTGAAAGAGAGAGAGAGAGATTCAATATTTTATATTCAAATATAATGGAGACCCTTGGTGATGAAATTGATAATACATATTATTAAATGCTAATAAAATTTATGATTATTATTCTCCGCACAGAAGTAGGGATGGAGACCTTTGGCTAGAGTTTGGAGAGAGATTGGATAACAGAAGAACTCAGACGCTTTACCTAACGTTCGACATCAAAGGTCATTATTAACCACTATTATCGCTTGATCGTTATCGACTGAACACCTTCGCCTTACAATCATAATTCATTTACTTACTCATGTCCAATTGACATCAGTAGATCGACATCACCCGACTGTCTATGCCTAATCGCTATCTGGCCACTGTCACCTAGTTCTCATTGCCCGATATCATCTTTCGACCGTTGTCATCATCACTCCTATATTTTCCAACAAACACTATCATCAGGGGCGGATCCAGTCTCTTTTTTTAGGGTGTGCAAAAAAAATTTTTGAGGGATGGGCAAAGATGCTTATGATTGATAAAAGTAGGGAAAAAAAGATTTTTGAGGGGGGGCAAAATGCCCAAAATACCAAAAATATTTCAAAATCTCCCCTCTAAATATTTTAAAAAAAAAGTGAGGGTGAGCATTTGCCCACCCTAAGCCATGGGTGGATCCGCCCATGACTACCATAATTAAAAGAGATTATTCTTTAGTTTTTTGTTGGATCTTTATATAAGCTAAGAAGCTAAACTATTTCTCTATTGACGTAAATTCCTAGCATATGATATATATGATTCATTGATCTTTTTTAAAATTGTCCTCTTAAAAATGATGGATGTATCTTTATAGTACTGCCACTATGATAATCTCATCATTTTAATTTTTAATGAACTGATCGACTAGTAAAGTCTTTATGTTGTGTATAGAAATACACTAAATAATTAGAAGTCAACAAATGATTAGAGGTGACAAACATAGCTCTAATTCACAAATGACTAGAGATCAGCTTGATGGCCTTTCAACTACATAATTGAGTATGTGAGTGGCATAAAGTCAGCGAGTGAATGGAAATCGGTAAGATAGTCCTTTCTTAGATTAAAGAGTGTGGATTGAACTCTTTAGAGTTTGCAATAAGCTAAAAGTAACTAGTATGATCATCTTCTAAAAGGAATTAGTGCATTGA